>CM068360.1:34230320-34522820 GCA_034769755.1 Odontamblyopus lacepedii | reverse complement strand
CGCTTCTGTTTCTGTTTCTGTAATTTACACAGCCCCAGAATAAAGACGCTCGGGGAGGAAAACCAGACTAAAACTAACAGATATTTATCATACTAATACTAATACTAATACTAATACTGCTAATACTGCTAATACTACTACTACTACTGCTACTAATACTAATACTAATACTAATACTGCTAATACTGCTACTGCTACTACTACTACTGCTACTAATACTAATACTAATACTACTAATACTGCTAATACTGCTACTGCTACTGCTACTGCTACTAATACTAATACTACTAATACTGCTAATCCTGCTACTGCTACTAATACGAATACTAATACTACTAATACTGCTAATACTGCTAATACTACTACTGCTACTGCTACTAATACTAATACTAATACTGCTAATACTGCTAATACTGCTAATACTGCTAATACTACTACTGCTACTGCTACTAATACTAATACTAATACTACTAATACTGCTAATACTACTAATACTACTACTGCTACTACTGCTACTACTACTGTTACTGCTACTACTACTGCTACTAATACTAATACTACTAATACTGCTAATACTGCTAATACTGCTAATACTACTACTGCTACTACTGCTACTACTACTGTTACTGCTACTACTACTGTTACTAATACTAATACTAATACTACTAATACTGCTACTACTGCTAATACTACTACAACAACTACTGCTACTGCTGTAAATACTACTACTAATACTAATACTAATACTAATACTAATACTAATACTACTACTACTACTAATGCTACTGCTACTACTGCTGCTACTACTACTACTGCTACTGCTACTGCTACTGCTACTACAACAAGTACTACTACTCCTAATACTATTACTACTATTGTAGTACTGTGCTGCTAAACTTGAAGTAAACTTAAGTTGTTCATCAGGACGCTGGGACTAACCCAGGACTGAACCAGGTCTAAACCAGGACTGAACCAGGTCTAAACCAGGTCTAAACCAGGACTAAACCAGGACTAAACCAGCTCTTCCAGAACTTGTGCTAAATCTGCAGGTTTGTGTGTTAAAAATGTGTGAATGAAGCAAAAAAACACAACTCCAGGTCTGTTTGTGACGAGGAAACGACATTCGAACAGAAAATTGTTGTTGTTACGGGTCCTTTAATCCATAAAACGACAATTATCGCGTCCAAACCTCCTGCAGCGTTTACACTTTCACTCCAGCAAACCGACTCATCCATCCCAGAGCCGCGAGCGTTAGCATTAGCATGACCTTTAGCGTGTTTCCTCTCCACACGCGCGTTTGTCTGAGTTATGGACTTCATTAAAATGGAAATAATCAGCGTTTTTGGGCCATAAAACCACCGCCTAATTTACAGTTTTTAATCAAGCTGACCGTGTGGGAAAAAATCTGTGAAGGTCGCTCAAAACGGGCCCCGAAATGAGCCTAAACTTGGCTAAATGTGAGGAGTCAGAAGAGCTGCGTTAGCGCTAATGCTACGACCGGGGACAGGGATTAAAAACGGAACAAAAGATCTTAAATGTTTCTGTGAACGCTGAGAGCCAGAGCCGCTTTTAATGTTTGCAGCGAGAGAAATAAAGAGGAATAAACAAAAGAAGGATTAATAAAGCGGGAAGTGAAGGGGCCACAGGGAGGAGCAGCGCCAGGGCAAAGCATCATGGGAAATGCGGTCAGAAAGAGAGAAATTAGAGTGAATAAAACTGAGAAAGGACTACAAGGACAGGACTACAGTACCACAGGACCACAGGAGTACAGGAGTAAAGAACTACAGGACTACAGGACTAAAGAACTACAGGACTACAGGACTACAGGACTAAAGAACTACAGGACTATAGGACTAAAGAACTACAGGACTACAGGACTAAAGAACTACAGGACTACAGGACTAAAGAACTACAGGACTACAGGAGTAAAGGACTGCAAGACCACAGGACTACAGGACTAAAGAACTACAGGACTACAGGACTAAAGAACTACAGGACTACAGGACTAAAGAACTACAGGACTACAGGACTAAAGAACTACAGGACTACAGGACTAAAGAACTACAGGACTACAGGAGTAAAGGACTGCAAGACCACAGGACTACAGGACTAAAGAACTACAGGACTACAGGACTACAGGACTAAAGAACTACAGGACTACAGGACTAAAGAACTACAGGACTACAGGACTAAAGAACTACAGGACTATAGGACTCCAGGCTTACAGGACTACAGGTCTAAAGAACTACAGGACGACAGGAGTAAAGGACTGCAAGACCACAGGACTACAGGAGTAAAGGACTGCAAGACCACAGGACTACAGGACTAAAGAACTACAGGACTACACACTAAAGGACTACAGGACTACACTACAAGACTACACACTACAGGACTACACACTACAGGACTACACACTACAGGACTACAAGACCACAGGACTCCAGGCCTACAAGAGTACAGAAGTACAGGACTGCAGGACTACACACTAAAGGACTACAGGACTACACACTACAGGACTACAGGACTACACACTACAGGACTACAGGACTACACACTACAGGACTACACACTACAGGACTACGCACTACAGGACTACACACTACAGGACTACACACTACAGGACTACACACTAAAGGACTACAGGACTACACACTACAGGACTACACACTACAGGACTACGCACTACAGGACTACACACTAAAGGACTACAGGACTACACACTACAGGACTACACACTACAGGACTACAGGACTACACACTACAGGACTACAGGACTACACACTACAGGACTACACACTACAGGACTACATACTACAGGACTACACACTACAGGACTACACACTACAGGACTACACACTACAGGACTACACACTACAGGACTACATACTACAGGACTACACACTACAGGACTACACACTACAGGACTACACACTAAAGGACTACACACTAAAGGACTACAGGACTACACACTACAGGACTACACACTACAGGACTACACACTAAAGGACTACACACTAAAGGACTACAGGACTACACACTACAGGACTACACACTACAGGACTACACACTACAGGACTACACACTACAGGACTACAGGACTAAAGAACTACAGGACTACACACTACAGGACTACACACTACAGGACTACACACTACAGGACTACACACTACAGGACTACAGGACTACACACTACAGGACTACACACTACAGGACTACACACTACAGGACTACACACTAAAGGACTACAGGACTACACACTACAGGACTACACACTACAGGACTACAGGACTACACACTACAGGACTACACACTACAGGACTACACACTACAGAACTACACACTACAGGACTACAGCAGTGAGGAGGAAAAGGACTGAATAAAGACTTAACCAGGGCTAAACCAGGACTGAACTAAGAATAAACCAGGACTAAACCAGAACTAACCCAGGACTAAGCCAGGACTGAACCAGGACTAAAATGGGCCCAAACTGGGCCTAAACCAGGATTAAACTAGGACAGAACCAGACTAACCCAGGACTGAACCAGGACTAGGCCTCAGACGGTCCTGGTTCAGTCCTGGGATTTTCTGTGTGGAATTTGCACGTTTATGTCCGAAAGTGGAGAAGAAATGAGCCTTTATATTTACGTTTGTTCTTCAGGATCTTGGACCTTCAGGAGCGTCAAGACTTGGACCTTTTCATGTTCTCCCGGTTTCTCCCTCACACGTTTATATTTTCTCCGGTTCAGGATCCTGGAGCTTCAGGAACGTGGAGACCTGGACGTCCTCACGCAGAAGTGGTGGCCTCTGTCCGGGCGCTGCGACCTGTCTCTGTCAGGTGCCCACCCTGTCGGACGCTCGCTCAAACTGCACAGCTTCACCGGGGTCTTCTGCATCCTGGCGGCCGGTCTGCTGCTCGCCTGCATCGTCGCCGCCCTGGAGGCCTGGTGGAGGAACTACAGCTGCAGAGGGCACTCCCCCAAAGAGGTGCGACCCATTCCTCTTTCCTCGCTTCCTTCTCCTCGCTTCCTTCTCCTCGCCTCCTTCTCCTCGCTTCCTTCTCCTCACTTCATTCTCCTCGCTTCCTTCTCCTCGCTTCCTTCTCCTCAGCTCCTTCTTCTCGCTTCCTTCTCCTTGTTTCCTTCTCCTCAGCTCCTTCTCCTCGCTTCCTTCGCTTCAGCTCCTTCTCCTCGCTTCCTTCTCCTCGCTTCCTTCTCCTTGCTTCCTTCTCCTCACTTCATTCTCCTCACTTCCTTCTCCTCACTTCCTTCTCCTCGCTTCCTTCTCCTCGCTTCATTCTCCTGGGCTCCTTCTCCTCGGTTCCTTCTCCTTGCTTCCTTCTCCTGGCTTCCTTCTCCTCGGCTCCTTCTCCTTGCTTCCTTCTCCTCGCTTCATTCTCCTCGCTTCCTTCTCCTCAGCTCCTTCTCCTTGATTCCTTCTCCTCTCTTCCTTCTCCTTGGCTCCTTCTCTTTACTTCCTTCTCCTCACTTCATTCTCCTCGTTTCCTTCTCCTCGTTTCCTTCTTCTCGCTTCCTTCTCCTCACTTCATTCTCCTCGCTTCCTTCTCCTTGTTTCATTCTCCTCGCTTCCTTCTCCTCACTTCATTCTCCTCGCTTCATTCTCCTCAGCTCCTTCTCCTCGCTTCCTTCTCCTCGGCTCCTTCTCCTTGCTTCCTTCTCCTGGCTTCCTTCTTCTCACCTCCTTCTCCTCGGTTCCTTCTCCTTGCTTCCTTCTCCTCACTTCCTTCTCCTCATCTCTACTTTCTGCTCTCCCTCTCATCTCTTCCCCCTCTTTCTCTCATCTCTCTCCTCTTTCTACTCTCTCTGTCCCTCCCTCTCGTCTCTCCTCTCATGTTCCTTTCATCTTTGCTCTCTGTGGTGAGTGACTCAGCACCGAGAGCAAAGATGAAAGGAACATGTTGATCTGAGTCTGTTCTGTTACAGTTAAATACACTGCAGAGGTTTGTTATAGCGCTCCTCAGAGACTTCTCCCTTCTTTCTCTTCTCTTTCTCTCCCTCTTCTCCTTCTCCTCCCTCCCTTCTCTCATCCCTCCTCTTTTCCCTCTCTCCTCTCCCCTCTCCTCTCTCCTCTCCTTTCCTCTCTCCTCTCCTCCTCTCCTCTCTCCTCTCCTCTCTCCTCTCTCCTCTCCTCTCTCCTCTCCTCTCCTCCTCTCCTCTCCTCTCCCCTCTCCTCTCTCCTCTCTCCTTTCCTCTCTCCTCTCCTCCTCTCCTCTCATCTCTCCTCTCCTCTCCTCTCTTCTCCTCCCTCCTTCCCTCCTCTCCTCCATCCCTCCCTCCTCTCTTCCCTCCCTCCCTCCTCTCCTCTCTCCCTCTCTTCCCTCGCTTCTCCTCTCATCCCTCCTCTCTTCCCTTCCTCCTCTCCTCTCTCCTCTCCTCCCTCCGCTCCTCCCTCCGCTCCTCCCTCCTCTCCTCCCTCCTCTCCTCTCCTCCCTCCTCTCTTCCTCCTCTCCTCTCGACTCTCCTCCTCTCCTCCCTCCTCTCCTCCCTCCTCTCCTCTCCTCCCTCTCTCCGCTCCTCCTTCCTCTCTTCCTCTTCTCCTCTCTCCTCTCCTCTCCTCTCCTCCTTCGCTTCCTTGTTTAAAACAATAGAAAACCTAAAAGTTCTCGTCTTAATCACTCCATCCTCTCATTTCTCCTTCGTCTTTGATCCAAACTTAATCCCACGTAATCCTGGTTCAGCACGAGTTTAGAATCCTCTCCTCTGTCCGCCCATCTCTCCATCCTTCTCTCTCTCTTCAGACCTCTCCTTCCCTCCCTCCCTCGTTTCCTCTCAGTTTAACGCACGTTCTTCTTTCCATCGCTCCATCTTTCTATCTCTTCCCCCGTCTCCTTTTCCTCCAACTTTCCTTTCTTTTCTCTTTCTCTTTCTTCAGTTCTTTTCTTTCATTTTTATATTCTCTCCTTCTCTTCCTCTCGGCTCAGCACAAGAAAAGATCCAGATTCAGTCCTGGTTCAGTCCTGGTTCAGTTCTGGTTTAGTCCTGGTTCAGTCCTGGTTTAGTCCTGGTTCAGTCCTGGTTTAGTCCTGGTTCAGTCCTGGTTTAGGCCTGGTTTAGTCCTGGTTCAGTCCTGGTTTAGGCCTGGTTTTGTTTTGGTTTAGTCCTTGTTCCCGGTCTCCTGTTTTAGACCGGGTTTAGTCCCTGTTTAGTCCTATTTTAGTCCTGGTTTAGTCCTGGTTTAGTCCTGGTCCATATTTGAACCATATTTGGAAATCGTGACCATAGCAACCAAAGAGCCAATCAGGAGCGAGGCTGTTGAAGGTCACGCCCCTTCTCGCCTGCACCGATTCTTATTCTTTTTTAGGGACAAAATCATGAAACAAAACCCCAGGATCGTGCAGAGCGTCGTTAATACGAAACATTTCAGACCAAAATGTCCAAAGTTTTTCAGCAGAAGTGAATTTGAGGCCTGAGTCGATGGAGCCGACCTCACTTCCTGTCCACGTCCTTATACGGTCTGTGTTTGTCTCTCTGTTCTGTTTGTGCATTAAACTCTTCTCGATCGATGCCGCTCCATTATCGTCTTTTACCGACAAACGAGCGACGCTTTTCCTCCATCGAGACGTTTTTCAGTAAAGAAACAAACGCCGTGACCTGAAATATCCAAGGACGAAGAGGTTTTTTTCTTTTTTTTCATGCTCATCTGAAAACGAGTTTGGATCGAACTGTTTGTACCTTTTTATTTTACATTTCTGAGAGTTAAAAGTTCACATTTATTATGATTATTTGTTATTTTTATTGTTATTAAGTTTAATTAAAGATACATAGAACATAAACACTTTAGTCCCGGTTCAGTCCTGCTTTAATAATAATAATAATAATAATAATAATAATAATAATAATAATAATAATAATAATAATAATAATAATAATAATAATAATAATAATAATAATACATCGGTTTTATATGGCGCTTTTCACAGTAACACAAAGACGCTTCACAATGAGGTAACAATAAATCAAGGACAGAACAGACAACACAGTAATGAGGAGCGGTCATGTGTGGGGACTGTAGGCTCTGAGGAAAAGCTGTGTTTTAGTCCTGCTTTAGTCCCTGCTTTAGTCCTGCTTTAGTCCTGGTTTAGTCCTGCTTTAGTCCTCCTTTAGTCCTGCTTTAGTCCTGCTTTAGTCCTGCTTTAGTCCTGCTTTAGTCCTCCTTTAGTCCTGCTTTAGTCCTCCTTTAGTCCTGCTTTAGTCCTGCTTTAGTCCTGCTTTAGTCCTCCTTTAGTCCTGCTTTAGTCCTGCTTTAGTCCTGGTTTAGTCCTGGTTTAGTCCTGCTTTAGTCCTGGTTTAGTCCTGCTTTAGTCCTGCTTTAGTCCTGCTTTAGTCCTCCTTTAGTCCTGCTTTAGTCCTGCTTTAGTCCTCCTTTAGTCCTGCTTTAGTCCTGGTTTAGTCCTGCTTTAGTCCTGCTTTAGTCCTGCTTTAGTCCTCCTTTAGTCCTGCTTTAGTCCTGCTTTAGTCCTCCTTTAGTCCTGCTTTAGTCCTGGTTTAGTCCTGCTTTAGTCCTGCTTTAGTCCTCCTTTAGTCCTGCTTTAGTCCTGCTTTAGTCCTGCTTTAGTCCTGCTTTAGTCCTGCTTTAGTCCTCCTTTAGTCCTGCTTTAGTCCTGCTTTAGTCCTGGTTTAGTCCTGCTTTAGTCCTCCTTTAGTCCTGCTTTAGTCCTGGTTTAGTCCTGCTTTAGTCCTGCTTTAGTCCTGCTTTAGTCCTCCTTTAGTCCTGCTTTAGTCCTGGTTTAGTCCTGCTTTAGTCCTGCCTTAGTCTTGGTTTAGTCCTGCTTTAGTCCTGCTTTAGTCTTGGTTTAGTCCTGCTTTAGTCTTGGTTTAGTCCTGCTTTAGTCCTGCTTTAGTCCTGCTTTAGTCCTGGTTTAGTCCTGCTTTATTCCTGCTTTAGTCCTGGTTTAGTCCTCCTTTAGTCCTGCTTTAGTCCTGGTTTAGTCCTGCTTTAGTCCTGCCTTAGTCTTGGTTTAGTCCTGCTTTAGTCCTGCTTTAGTCTTGGTTTAGTCCTACTTTAGTCTTGGTTTAGTCCTGCTTTAGTCCTGCTTTAGTCCTGCTTTAGTCCTGCTTTAGTCCCTGGTTTAGTCCCGGTTTAGTCCCAGTTAGGTCCTGGTTTAGTTCTGGTTTAGTCCTGGCTTAGTCCCGGTTTAGTTAAGATCTTTCTCAGAGTCTCTTCTTGTATTTTTTGACCCAGTGATTCTCACTTTTTCTTTTCCTCGTTTAACAGATCTGTGCGGGGACGGGGTTTTGTGTTTTACTGTCGCGCTGGGGCATGTGGGCGGAGCCTGGGGTCATGTGGGCGGAGCCTTGTACCGGCTGTGCTGCCCTTTAACCTTTAACCCCTGTGTCTGTGCTGCCCCCTGCAGGACAAAGAGGTGAACCTGGAGCAGGTTCACCGTCGCATCACGAGTCTCCTGGACGAGGATCTGGCTCACAAACAGCTGCCGGGGCCGTCCCTCGACATCTCCCCACAGGTACGCCCACTTTTACCTGACCCCGCCCACTTTCACCTGGTCCCACCCCCCTTTAACCTGACCCCGCTTCCTTTAACCTGACCCCGCCTCCTTTCACCTGGTCCCACCCCCCTTTAACCTGACCCCGCTTCCTTTAACCTGACCCCGCCTCCTTTAACCTGACCCCGCCTCCTTTAACCTGACCCCGCCCCCTCTAAACTGACCCCGCCCCCTCTAATCTGACCCCGCCCATTCTCACCTGTGAACGTGCAGGTGAAAGAACAGTTTAAATGATCTGTTTCCTTCCCTTTGTCTCTCCCCCTCCCTCAATCTCTCCCTTTCCTTCTTTCTTTCTTTCTCTCTGCTGCCACTCCTCTCTCCCCCTCTCCCTCCATCCTTCCCTCTATCCCTCCATCTCTTTCCTCTCTCTATCCCTCTCTCTTTCTTTCCCCTTTCTCTCTCCCTGTGCCCCTATCCTCTCTCTGTCTCTTCCTCTCCCTTTCCCACATCCCTTTCTTTCTCTCTTCCCTCTCTCTTTCTTCCTCTCCCTCCTCTTTCTTCTGTCCCCCCTTCTCCTCTCTTCTCCCTCTCTCTCCCCCACCCCTCTTCCCTCTCTTTTTCCCCTCTCTTCTCTCTCTTCCCCTCTGCCCCTTTTGCTTTCACTCTTCTCTTCCCTCTCGCCGTGCCCTTCTCTCCCTCTCTCTCTCTCCCAACTCTGTCTCTCTCCTTCCTTCCTCCTTTCGCCCCTCCCCCTCTTTCTCTTCCCTCTCTCTCTCCATCTCCCCTTCCTCTTCTCTTTCCTCTATCTACATCCTTCCCCCTCTCTTTTTTCTCTCCCTCTTCTCTCTCTCCTCTCTTCCCTCTCTTCTCTTCTCTCTCCCTCTTTTCTCTCTCTCCCCCATCTCTCTGTTCCCTCTCTCTCTTTCTTTCTCTCCCTCTTCTCTTCGCTTTCGTCCCTTTCTCACCCTCCCTCTCTCTCCCGTCCCTTCTCTTCCCCTTCTCTCTCCCGCTCTTCTTTCTCTCTATTTTCTCTCCCTCCCTCTCTCTCTCCCTCCTTTACCCCCTCTCTTCTCTCTTTTTCCCTCTTCCTCCCTCTCCTTCTTACTCTCCCTCTCTTCTCTTTCTTCCCTCCGTCCCCTTCTCTCTCCCCTCTTACTTTCTCTTCTCTCTCTCCCTTCCCATCTCCATCTTCTCTCTCTCCCTCCCTCTCCTTCTCTTCCCCCTCTACTCTTCTCTCCCTCTTTTCCCTCCCTCCATCTTCCCTCTCTCTCTCTCTCTCCCTCTTTTACCCCCCTCTCTTCTCTCTTTTTCCCTCTTCCTCCCTCTCGTTCTTACTCTCCCTCCCTCCCTCCCTCCTTCCCTCCCTCCTCCCTCCTCCCTCCCTCAGGCTCTGTCCGTGAGCTCGTACCTTCCCGGTGACGGCCCCTCCTCCTCCACCCTGCCCCTCCCTCACCACGGGGGCGGGGGGGGGACTCTGGGCCGCCCCCTGCCGCCCGGCCTGCCCCCGGCCCTGTCGCACCTGTCGGCCTCTCACCTGTCGGGCCACCTGTCGGGGGCGCTGCAGCAGTGCAAGCACCGGGCGCCCAACGGGGGCCTGTTCCGCCAGAGCCCCGGGAAGAGCGCGGGGCCCCTGTCCTACCAGCAGGGGGTGCCGGCCCTGGACCCCGCGCACAGCACCTCCATCTGAGACTGTTTTATACACGAGGCCCAGCTCCACTTTACAACATTACAACCCGAGGCCCCAGCTCCACTTTACAACATTACAACCCGAGGCCCCAGCTCCACTTTACAACTTTACACCCCGAGGCCCCAGCTCCACTTTACAACTTTACAGCCCGAGGCCCCAGCTCCACTTTACAACTTTACACCCCGAGGCCCCAGCTCCACTTTACACCCCGAGGCCCCAGCTCCACTTTACAACTTTACACCCCGAGGCCCCAGCTCCACTTTACAACTTTACAGCCCGAGGCCCCAGCTCCACTTTACAGCCCGAGGCCCCAGCTCCACTTTACAACTTTACAGCCCGAGGCCCAGCTCCACTTTACAACTTTACAGCCCGAGGCCCCAGCTCCACTTTACAACTTTACAGCCCGAGGCCCCAGCTCCACTTTACAGCCCGAGGCCCCAGCTCCACTTTACAACTTTACAGCCCGAGGCCCCAGCTCCACTTTACAACTTTACACCCCGAGGCCCCAGCTCCACTTTACAACTTTACACCCCGAGGCCCCAGCTCCACTTTACAACCCGAGGCCCCAGCTCCACTTTACAGCCCGAGGCCCCAGCTCCACTTTACAACTTTACACCCCGAGGCCCCAAACTCCACTTTACAACTTTACAGCCCGAGGCCCCAGCTCCACTTTACAACTTTACAGCCCGAGGCCCCAGCTCCACTTTACAACTTTACAGCCCGAGGCCCCAGCTCCACTTTACAACTTTACAGCCCGAGGCCCCAAACTCCACTTTACAACTTTACACCCCAAGGCCCCAGCTCCACTTTACAGCCCGAGGCCCCAGCTCCACTTTACAACTTTACAGCCCGAGGCCCCAGCTCCACTTTACAACTTTACACCCCGAGGCCCCAGCTCCACTTTACAGCCCGAGGCCCCAGCTCCACTTTACAACTTTACAGCCCGAGGCCCCAGCTCCACTTTACAACTTTACAGCCCGAGGCCCCAGCTCCACTTTACAACTTTACAGCCCGAGGCCCCAAACTCCACTTTACAACTTTACAGCCCGAGGCCCCAGCTCCACTTTACAACTTTACAGCCCGAGGCCCCAGCTCCACTTTACAACTTTACAGCCCGAGGCCCCAAACTCCACTTTACAACTTTACAGCCCGAGGCCCCAGCTCCACTTTACAGCCCGAGGCCCCAGCTCCACCTTACAACTTTACAGCCCGAGGCCCCAGCTCCACTTTACAACTTTACAGCCCGAGGCCCCAGCTCCACTTTACAGCCCGAGGCCCCAGCTCCACTTTACAACTTTACAGCCCGAGGCCCCAGCTCCACTTTACAACTTTACAGCCCGAGGCCCCAGCTCCACTTTACAACTTTACACCCCGAGGCCCCAGCTCCACTTTACAACCCGAGGCCCCAGCTCCACTTTACAGCCCGAGGCCCCAGCTCCACTTTACAACTTTACACCCCGAGGCCCCAAACTCCACTTTACAACTTTACAGCCCGAGGCCCCAGCTCCACTTTACAACTTTACAGCCCGAGGCCCCAGCTCCACTTTACAACTTTACAGCCCGAGGCCCCAGCTCCACTTTACAGCCCGAGGCCCAACTCCACTTTACAACTTTACACCCCGAGGCCCCAGCTCCACTTTACAGCCCGAGGCCCAGCTCCACTTTACAACTTTACACCCCGAGGCCCCAGCTCCACTTTACAACTTTACAGCCTGAGGCCCGTCTGTGTCTGCGGGAGGCACTGCTTTAGGGAAATTTGCAGAGTTTAGCCTCCTCTCTCCTCTTTCCTTTTTCCTCTTTCCTCTCTCCTCTTTCCTCTTTCCTTTTTCCTCTTTCCTCTCTCCTCTTTCCTCTCTCCTCTTTCCTCTTTCCTTTTTCCTCTTTCCTCTTTCCTCTCTCCTCTTTCCTCTTTCCTCTTTCCTCTCTCCTCTCTCCTCTTTCCTCTCTCCTCTTTCCTCTCTCCTCTTTCCTCTCTCCTCTTTCCTCTTTCCTCTCTCCTCTTTCCTCTCTCCTCTTTCCTCTCTCCTCTTTCCTCTTTCCTCTCTCCTCTCTCCTCTTTCCTCTCTCCTCTCTCCTCTCTCCTCTCTCCTCTTTCCTCTCTCCTCTCTCCCTTTTCTCTCCATTCTTCATCCACAACTTTACAAATTTCATTTTTCTTTATTCCTTCAGACCGAAGCGGCTGAACTTTGTACAAGGACACTCTGTAATGAGTTTCTTTGTAATGAAATACACGTTTTATTTCATTTACTTGAAATAGACGAGGACAAAACAGAAAAATGAGGATTTATCGATCAAACTGTTCGGCCTTCAGGGGAAGAACACTGAAGGTTCTGAAGCTTCAGTTTCTCAGAGTTCAATAAAAGAGAAACGTCGGAGCGTTTGTCCTTCGTCCTGCAGAGTCTCAGGTTCAGCTCAGTGTTGGGGAAGTTACTTTCAAAAGTCGTGTTTGCTCGTTCCTTCTTTAAAAAGTGATCCCCCACTGTACTTCGCCCCCTTTACGGAAGATCACCTTTTCTGGACACTTGAGCCGAGTTTACCTGTTTAAAGTGGATTTGCTCTGTGGGATCAGCGCCTCTGGGCTCCCGGGCGGCCTCTCCACAGAGCCGCCGCCAGAGCAGGGACCAGCCCACGTACGCAGAGAAGTAACACGGCGCCGAATTGAAAAAGGAACTACATTTTGTTACCAAATTTTCAGGAGTGACATGTTACAGTCGTCCCTCAGTATTTCACCTTTCACCTTTGCTGTGTCCCAGATTTTTTTGTGCAGTTTCTCATGATTTCTCATGCACTGTGTTCTGCTCAACTTCCCAACTAACAACTCTGTTCTTCACTCGGAAAAAGACGCCTGCACCAAACCCCCGCTCCTCACTTTAGATCACAGTCTGTCTGAGAAAAGTCTGTGCTGAGGGGTTTTACAGCCTTAGACAGAATTACTGTCAAAAATAAAGCGACACTTTGCAGATTTCGCCTCTTTCCGGTTCTTTTTCGAACGTGACCCGGCGATAAACCAGGGACACTGGACGTGTAACACCCAACACTGGTTCAACCTGAGGAGCAGTGGGACCAGGTCTGGGTCTAGACTTTATCTGGAGGATTTGGGCTGTGGTGAATGTTCTGGGTCGACGCAGACACAGGCAGAACGTGCAAACTCCACATATGAGCACTCGGACTGTCAAAAGAATCCACACTTCTCTCCTCACTTCCCTCTCTCTTTCTCCCCTCGTCTTTCTCTCCTTTTTTTCTTTAATGATCACAACTCATCAGAATGGGTCTGGTCCTGGTCCGGTCTCAGACCCGGTCCTCGGTCCTCGGCCCTCGGGCCTCGGCCCTCGGCCCTCGGCCCTCGGGCCCTCGTTCGTTTTGCCGTTCGTTTCCTCGGTGTTGAGTGGAGCTTGTGGCCGTGTGAACCTGCTGTACATTTCTTTTGTATATGAATCATTCAATCGTGGCTCAGAGCTGTAATTTTCTTCTGTAAAATCTGTAAAAACAACAAGTGTATTTTGAATATTTGCAATTTTTGAAGTTATAAAAAAACAAAAAAACACCACCAAAACCCATTCTTAAAACACCTATAATTACAATATGAAAACCACAACTCTATAGACGACTGTTTGTACATTTTGTTCGATAATATAAATAAATGGTGTTTTTTTTTTTTTTTTTTGGTTTGTTTTTGGATAAAGTGCCGAACAGAAACGATGTCTCACCAGATCTCGCCAAAACCGCCGTCGCCATTTCATTCCCACCTAGGATTATTTTTGTGCGTTTTATTTGGTTTAAAGAGGGAGTGTCGCGCTCGTTTTTGTCTCTTTCTCCCCGTCGTCGAGAAACAGAAACGTATAAAAACCCGTTACTCCGCTGTTTCTGGGCGAATATCACAGTTTCCAAACAGTAGAAGGAACATCGTGAGCTCAGAACTGTCACGCTCCCTCTGAACACTTTTGTACTTTTGTGTTACTCCGGACGCCCCGAGACGTGTTTCCAGGCTGTTAATATTCCATAAATAAAAATAAAAGATACTAGTTTTATACAAGATTTAATGTGACATATTAGAATTATTATTATTATTATTATTATAAAAGCTCAAATATTTATGGAGAAAAGAGAAGAGGCGATTTAAGATTCAAAACCAGAACAAAGCGAAAAGATCTTTGCCAACTTTTATTTTTTAGAATCGACCTTTTTCACGACGTCCGGAAGTTTCCCGCTGTAGTTTTGTGTGTGTAAATGTGTGTGTAAATGTGTAAATGTGTGTGTGTAAATGTGTGTGTAAATGTGTGTGTAAATGTGTGTGTAAATGTGTGTGTAAATGTGTGTGTGTAAATGTGTGTGTAAATGTGTGTGTAAATGTGTGTAAATGTGTGTAAATGTGTGTAAATGTGTGTAAATATGTGTAAATGTGTGTGTAAATGTGTGTAAATGTGTGTGTGTGTAAATGTGTAAATATGTGTGTAAATGTGTGTGTAAATGTGTGTAAATCTGTAAATCTGTGTAAATGTGTGTGTGTAAATGTGTGTAAATGTGTGTGTAAATGTGTGTAAATGTGTGTGTAAATGTGTGTGTAAATGTGTGTGTAAATGTGCAAGTGTGTAAATGTGTGTGTAAATGTGTGTAAATGGTGTGTAAATGTGTAAATGCGTAAATGTGTGTGTAAATGTGTGTGTGTGTGAATGTGTGTGTAAATGTGTGTGTGTGTAAGTGTAAATGTGTGTGTAAATGTGTGTGTGTGTGAATGTGTGTGTAAATGTGTGTAAATGTGTGTGTGTAAATCTGTGTAAATGTGTGTGTAAATGTGTGTGTAAATGTGTGTGTAAATGTGTGTAAATGTGTGTAAATGTGTGTAAATGTGTAAATGTGTAAATGTGTGTAAATGTGTGTAAATGTGTGTGTAAATGTGTGTGTAAATGTGTGTGTGTAAATGTGTGTGTAAATGTGTGTGTGTAAATGTGTGTGTAAATGTGTGTGTGTAAATGTGTGTGTGTAAATGTGTGTGTAAATGTGTGTGTGTAAATGTGTGTGTGTAAATGTGTGTGTAAATGTGTGTGTAAATGTGTGTGTAAATGTGTGTGTAAATGTGTGTGTAAATGTGTGTAAATGTGTGTGTAAATGTGTGTGTAAATGTGTGTGTGTAAATGTGTGTGTAAATGTGTGTGTAAATGTGTGTAAATGTGTGTGTAAATGTGTGTGTAAATGTGTGTAAATGTGTGTGTAAATGTGTGTGTAAATGTGTGTGTGTAAATGTGTGTAAATGTGTGTGTAAATGTGTGTGTAAATGTGTGTAAATGTGTGTGTAAATGTGTGTGTAAATGTGTGTGTGTAAATGTGTGTAAATGTGTGTGTGTAAATGTGTGTGTAAATGTGTGTAAATGTGTGTGTAAATGTGTGTAAATGTGTGTGTGTAAATCTGTGTAAATGTGTGTGTAAATGTGTGTGTAAATGTGTGTGTAAATGTGTGTAAATGTGTGTAAATGTGTGTAAATGTGTAAATGTGTAAATGTGTGTAAATGTGTGTGTAAATGTGTGTGTAAATGTGTGTGTGTAAATGTGTGTGTAAATGTGTGTGTGTAAATGTGTGTGTAAATGTGTGTGTAAATGTGTGTGTAAATGTGTGTGTGTAAATGTGTGTGTGTAAATGTGTGTGTAAATGTGTGTGTGTAAATGTGTGTGTGTAAATGTGTGTGTAAATGTGTGTAAATGTGTGTGTAAATGTGTGTGTAAATGTGTGTGTAAATATGTGTGTAAATGTCTCCTCCAGCTTCATAAATCTGCCCCATCACCAAATCTTCATCCAACGAGGTCGACAAAGGAGAAACATTCTTCATGAAGAATTTATCCACAACGATCGAGGGAAGAAAGACGAAAACTTAAAGGAAACGACGACGAGCATCAGTGAAATGACTGAGCAGCACTAACGTTCTGGTCCTGGAGAAAACAGAAGGAACTTGTTCAGATTCTGTAATTACAATTAAAACTCCATTTCCTGATGTGGATCTGAGCTCAGACAGATTTGTGCAGCTGAATGTGACACGTCTCCAGGACCAGAACGTTCGTGCTGCTCAGTCGTTCTCTTCACTCAGTCGGGCGAAAACTGTGATACTGTCGATGGTTTCGGCTCAAACTGTTCGACCAAATCTCAGGGTTTAACCCCTGAAGACCTGAGGGCAGTTTTAGTACATTTCTCCTCGCCTGGACTTTTTTCTTAATGTTTCTTTTCAAACTGCCCCTTTTACCCCTAATGAAGTGTTCTACCTCCTTTTGTTCAGTCCAACCTGTTATTTCACAATCTGCTGCTGTAGTTGTGTCATGAGGCTGTGAGAAAAGCTACAGGACCAGAAATAGAGATGAAAAAAAAAAAAAACATCTTCTTTTATACAAAACCCACAGCAAACATGTAGAAACAACTTTTTGTACATAAAAATGCTTAATTTAGGGCCTCAGCTACAAAAATGCAAAATCTCAAGTCTGTAAGTAAATAAAAAATCTCCTTATTGCCCTAAAAACAAAAAAAGTGCAGTGGCTCCATGACTTTCCTGGTCCAGTCCTGGAAACAGCTCCTGTCAGGTCCAGGGCCAGAGCCACAGCACTTCTGCATTTCCAGGGTGGAAATTACATTTGGATTTGTTCATTTGGACTGAAATAAACCTTTAAATAAAAATAGAAAGAGATGCACAATTACACACACCAAGATGTGTCATTTTCCATGTGTGTGAGAATTAACTCCACTTGGCGGCACGGTGGCTGAGTGGCTAGCACTCATGCCTCACAGCAAGAAGGTTGCGGGTTCGATCCCCAGGTCGCCCGGGCCTTTCTGTGTGGAGTTTGCATGTTCTCCCCGTGTCTGGATGGGTTTCCTCCGGGTACTCCGGTTTCCCCCATCAACCCAAAACATGCACTGTAGGTGTAAAAGTTGTGTGAGTGAGTGTTGGTGGTGGTCGGAGGGACCGTTGGCGCCGCTTGGCTTGGCAGCCGCGCCTCCGTCAGTCTGCCCCAGGGCAACTGTGGCTACAACAGTAGTTTACCACCACCGGGTATGGAGTGAATGAAGAATGCTCTGTAAAATGCTGTGTAAAGCACTTTGGGGACATGTGTCTGTGTAAAGCGCTATATAAATAAACCTTACCTTACCTTACCTAGAGCGACTTTTTCCCTCGTTATAAACACACACAGTCAGAGGAGTCGACCATCTTGACTCACTTCACTCTTTGGCAAAGTTTGGCTCCATCAAAATGGACGGAGCGCATGAGTTTGGGGAAAACAAAGTTCCTATTGGACACTCGTTTTGCTCCCGTCATCACACAGCGTGAGTGTGACGTAGGATAAAGCCGCAGAAATGTACGGAAACCTCTATGTCTGCACTTTCAGAGGGGAAAAGGAAGTTTCTGTCTTTTACACTTATAAAGTTCTGCGGTTATAGAAACATATTCCTCTGAGTCGTGTACGATGTCGTGGGTCTTCAGGGTTAATGCGTCTTATGTATGAAAATAAACCCGTTCATTTATATTAACTCTTATAATCCTTATAAACCTCATGGCCCGAAAAATACGGTTTCCTCTGTGGACCTTTGTTGGTTGAAGATTTGGTGATGGGGCAGATTTATATAAAGCATTTACACACATTTACCACAGAAAAACATTCACCGAAGCTCCACAAACAGCGGGACACTTCACACTGTGTGAAAAAGGTTGACTGTTTTTCCATCAGAACGTTTGTGTGACCTGAGGAAGTCTTTGCTTACGGTTTTGCTTATGGTCAAACTCCTGATGTTGAGGACCAAAAGCGACGACTTCTTCACGACATTTAAAGCTCCGATATCACACAAAACTGACTGCTGTGAGTTTTAAGTCGTGTTCTAATGTTTCCTCCTCACACACAGAGCTGGAGTCGTGTTTGTTTCATTCACACGTTTGAGTGAATCTTTATTATTCGTCTGTCCCACAGTCCGTTTATCTGAGTGTCTGAGTGACGTCTCCACAGCGTCACATGAGGCTCCTGTTGCCACGGTTACAGGAGCGAATCTGGAGCCAGGTCCATATTTGGAAATCCTCCCGCGAGTATCATAGCAACACAAGAGCCAATCATGAGTGAGGAGGTTAAATGTGGCGCCTCCTCCTGGCAGAGCTGATGCATCATATATACGGACTATGGATGTGATACTCTGCACCTGCAGGACACTGGATTTACCTGATTCTGCACAAGAAGAAGAAACTTTGAGCTTTAAAGAGTTTAAGTCACTGATTTATGTTGTTTGTTCTGTTCGATTTAACAACAACAGAGTCACAATTTAACCAAATTCTCTTTACTTTCTGCTCGTTAAATTCTGCTCGTTCAGATTCTAGTCACATTAGATATTGTGACTGTTTGAGATATTTGGTCATTTTATTTCAGAAATCGTCACTCGGGGGAAAGCGGGAAGGGAACTTACTTAGCAAATCTAAACGAGCTGTCAATCAAACCTGTTGCTAACGCTTAGGAGGGGCCTCTGGGAATGAAGGCGTCTGATTGGTCCGTTATTTCTGTTCAGATCTTGATTTAGGAACAAAACAGAGAAATGAAAAGTTCAGGATCCTGTGTGGCGGCTTCAGACGAACAGTTTAAGTCCAGAATGACGAGGCTCAGAGCAGCAGGTACAGACAGAGGGACGAGAAGATCCTAATGTGAAGGAGCCCCAAGAGCCTCCTGGAGCACTTCCTGTTTGGCACGCGCCGGCTAACGGGTTAGCGGCTAACGGGTTAGCGGCTAACGGGTTAGCGGCTAACGGGTTAGCGGCTAACGGGTTAGCGGCTAACGGGTTAGCGGCTAACGGGTTAGCGGCTAACGGGTTAGCGGCTAACGGGTTAGCGGCTAACGGGTTAGCTTAGTCCACTCATATAAACGGACTGTGGTCTGTCTGCATCTCCAAAGCTCCAAACGCTCTGCTCCACCTTGTGATGTCATGAAGTTGCAGTTTTTCAAGGTTGTATCGAGGATTTTTTTAGTTTCAAATTTCCAGTGAAAGTTCAAAATATCATTATAGATACAGCAACTATTTAGATTAATCCATTACAAATCCTGTAATTAATTAGATACACTTTTAAATCGCCTGACAGCTCTAATTTCCCTGTCCTTGGTCATTCTAGTGAAGGTGTGTGGAGTTTAAAAACACAGAGGAGCTTTCAGTTTGAGTGTAAATGTGCAGAGTTAAACATGTAAATGAAAACACGACTCCAGGTCCGTTTGTGACGAGGAAACGACGTTAGAACAGACAGAATCGTGTCATATGGGTTCTTTCATGTTTGTTCACGGGTTTAAAGTCGCTGCACCTGATTTTTTCTGTCTTAAAAACGGAAAAAAAAATAATAATAACAGAACGAGTTCATTTTAAACCGTTTGCAGTGGCCCAGAGTTCTTCCTCACTTCCCTTTGCTCTAAAAAAAACGGTTATTTTTACTGTAAATTATGGTAAAACATTTCCTTCTTTTACAGCAAAAAAACTGTATTGACACTGTTTATGACATGGGTAAAACGAGTCTCAGACGTGTCGCGTAAAGCAGCTCCGGAAAGAGTTTTATCGTTTAGCGGGTGATCAGGAAGTGTGCGGTTAGCATACTGGTCGTTGTTAGCCTTAGCGTGAGGGGAAAACTCGGGTCCGGCCTGTGAGAGTTTGTGGAAAGCGTTTCTGAACTCATCGTGGTGAAAAGTGAGGACGCTCCGAACGCAAAAGTGGAGAAGAAAATGTTATTTTTACGGTAAAACTGCGGCAGCTGTTTTTGCCAGAACTCGACCGATAAATTACGATAAAACATTTCTTTTATTTACAGCAAAAAATTGTATTGACGCTGTTGATTGCAGTTAAATAATGTCTTTATTACAATATTTTACCATAAAAAAGCTTTTAAATTGTAAAATGTACATGAAAAATTAGTTATTTTTCCGGTCGTACTGTTTTTTAGGGTAAAATACTGTAATAAGCAGATTATTTAACTGTGCGATCTTTATTTATTTATTTTTATTGTTATTTCTTCAGTATTTTAAAGGTAATTCAACAGATTTGACCTTTTGATTTGCAGTGACGACCAGAAGAAAACGGCACGAACAGAAAACACATCAACCGTGACATGAAACAGTGAGAAAAAGAATCAACAATCAACAGCGTCAGTAAAATTTTTTGCTGTAAATAAAAAATGTTTTATCGTAATTTATCGGTCGAGTTCTGGCAAAAACAGCTGCCGCAGTTTTACCGTAAAAATAACATTTTCTTTTCCACTTTTGCGTTCGGATCGTCCTCATTTTTCACCACGATGAGTTCAGAAACGCTTTCCACAAACTCTCACAGGCCGGACCCGAGTTTTCCCCTCACGCTAAGGCTAACAACGACCGGTATGCTAACCGCGCACTTCCTGATCACCCGCTAAACGATAAAACTCTTTACGAACAGAACTTATGTTGAGCTCCGGAGCTGCTTTACGCGACACGTCTGAGCTGCGGCGAGACTCGTTTTACGCAAATACGCGAGCGGAAAATCAGGTGCGGCGACTTTAAAGCTGCACTGTGTAACTTTTCCGGGCGGAGACGCTTTTCTCTGCCGAGTTCCGGGTCAGATCTGTGGAGAGGCGACCCCCCGCTCACAGACGGGACCTCTGTTTTTCGGGGTATTTTTCCAGCACTAAAACTATTTGTAATTGAATAAATGTGAAGTTGAGCTGTTTAACCTCACACTGCGGAACTTTCCCGGCAGAGCAGTGACGTATCCATGGAAACGAGCAGGTGACGGATCCGCACAACCGAAAAGCTACGCAGTGCAGCTTTAAATTGAAATGTGTAACTTTATGTTTATTAAATGTGATTTTTTTAATGTTATTTTTAATATTATTTTAATGTTATTGTTAATGTTATTTTAATGTTATTTTAATGTTATTTTAATGTTATTTTTATGTTATTTTAATGTTATTTTTATGCTATTTTTAATGTTATTTTTTACTTTATTTTTATATTATTTTCATGTTATTTTTAATGTCATTTTAATGGAATGTTTATATTATTTTTATGTTATTTTTAATGCTATTTTAATGTGACTGAATGTCCTTTTTAAATGGACCAGGTTCATTTCCATCGGTGACTTCGTGAAACGCTTTCCTCACTGTGCTCAGTCAAGACACAAACCAGGCCAGAAACCAGGACTAAACCAGGTCTAAACCCCGACTACGGCAGGTCTGGACTGAACCAGGCCTGAGCTCGGTCTGGACCAGGACTAAACCAGGACTGAACTGGATCCAAAGGTCCAGGTCTGGGCAGGTCCGGGCCGAGGCGTCAAATGTTATTTATAAATCTGCTGCTTGGACTTTCGTATCTTTATTAAAAACGGTTTCCATAAACAAAACGGCTCCGGAGTCGTGACTTTTATTGTTTTTGTTTTAAGTTTTGTTTTATTTCTTTTGTGGTGAGAAGGTGGAAGGTGAAACAGCGGCGCCTCCTGGAGAAGACGGCGCCCCCTGTGGTCGTACGCGTCACTGCGGCTCAGACTGGACCAGGAGCCGGGTTCATCCGTGACGTCTTGGAGTTTCCGTGGAAATAATAATTGTGAATCGGGGAAGAAAAAGACGACAAACAAATGAAAGAAAGAACTAAAAAATGAAAGAAAAAGTAAAAGAACGAACTAATGAAAGAACAAATGAAAGAAAGAACGAAATAATGGAAGAAAGAAAAGGTCTAAACCAGTACTGAACCAGGACTATACCAGGCCTAAACCAGGTCTAAACTAGGTCTAAACTAGGTCTAAACCAGGTCTAAACTAGGTCTAAACCAGGTCTAAACTTGGTCTAAACTAGGTCTAAACCAGGTCTAAACTAGGTCTAAACTAGGTCTAAACCAGGTCTAAACTAGGTCTAAACTAGGTCTAAAACAGGTCTAAACCAGGTCTAAACTAGGTCTAAACTAGGTCTAAACCAGGTCTAAACTAGGTCTAAACTCGGTCTAAACCAGGTCTAAACTAGGTCTAAACTCGGTCTAAACCAGGTCTAAACCAGGTCTAAACTAGGTCTAAACCAGGTCTAAACTAGGTCTAAACCAGGTCTAAACTAGGTCTAAACCAGGTCTAAACCAGGTCTAAACCAGGTCTAAACCAGGTCTAAACCAGGTCTAAACTAGGTCTAAACCAGGTCTAAACCAGGTCTAAACTAGGTCTAAACCAGGTCTAAACCAGGTCTAAACTAGCTCTAAACCAGGTCTAAACCAGGTCTAAACTAGGTCTAAACTAGGTCTAAACAGAGGTCTAAACCAGGTCTAAACTAGGTCTAAACAGAGGTCTAAACCAGGTCTAAACCAGGTCTAAACCAGGTCTAAACCAGGTCTAAACTAGGTCTAAACTAGGTCTAAACTAGGTCTAAACCAGGTCTAAACTAGGTCTAAACTAGGTCTAAACCAGGTCTAAACTAGGTCTAAACTAGGTCTAAACCAGGTCTAAACCAGGTCTAAACTAGGTCTAAACTAGGTCTAAACCAGGTCTAAACTAGGTCTAAACCAGGTCTAAACCAGGTCTAAACTAGGTCTAAACTAGGTCTAAACCAGGTCTAAACCAGGTCTAAACCAGGTCTAAACCAGGTCTAAACCAGGTCTAAACTAGGTCTAAACCAGGTCTAAACTAGGTCTAAACCAGGTCTAAACTAGGTCTAAACTCGGTCTAAACCAGGTCTAAACCAGGTCTAAACTAGGTCTAAACCAGGTCTAAACTAGGTCTAAACCAGGTCTAAACCAGGTCTAAATTAGGTCTAAACCAGGTCTAAACCAGGTCTAAACTAGCTCTAAACCAGGTCTAAACCAGGTCTAAACTAGGTCTAAACTAGGTCTAAACAGAGGTCTAAACCAGGTCTAAACTAGGTCTAAACAGAGGTCTAAACCAGGCCTAAACCAGGTCTAAACTAGGTCTAAACTAGGTCTAAACCAGGTCTAAACTAGGTCTAAACTAGGTCTAAACCAGGTCTAAACTTGGTCTAAACTAGGTCTAAACCAGGTCTAAACTAGGTCTAAACTAGGTCTAAACCAGGTCTAAACTAGGTCTAAACTAGGTCTAAACCAGGTCTAAACCAGGTCTAAACTAGGTCTAAACCAGGTCTAAACTAGGTCTAAACCAGGTCTAAACCAGGTCTAAATTAGGTCTAAACCAGGTCTAAACCAGGTCTAAACTAGCTCTAAACCAGGTCTAAACCAGGTCTAAACTAGGTCTAAACTAGGTCTAAACAGAGGTCTAAACCAGGTCTAAACTAGGTCTAAACAGAGGTCTAAACCAGGCCTAAACCAGGTCTAAACTAGGTCTAAACTAGGTCTAAACCAGGTCTAAACTAGGTCTAAACTAGGTCTAAACCAGGTCTAAACTTGGTCTAAACTAGGTCTAAACCAGGTCTAAACTAGGTCTAAACTAGGTCTAAAACAGGTCTAAACCAGGTCTAAACTAGGTCTAAACTAGGTCTAAACCAGGTCTAAACTAGGTCTAAACTCGGTCTAAACCAGGTCTAAACTAGGTCTAAACTCGGTCTAAACCAGGTCTAAACCAGGTCTAAACTAGGTCTAAACCAGGTCTAAACTAGGTCTAAACCAGGTCTAAACTAGGTCTAAACTCGGTCTAAACCAGGTCTAAACCAGGTCTAAACTAGGTCTAAACCAGGTCTAAACTAGGTCTAAACCAGGTCTAAACCAGGTCTAAATTAGGTCTAAACCAGGTCTAAACCAGGTCTAAACTAGCTCTAAACCAGGTCTAAACCAGGTCTAAACTAGGTCTAAACTAGGTCTAAACAGAGGTCTAAACCAGGTCTAAACTAGGTCTAAACAGAGGTCTAAACCAGGCCTAAACCAGGTCTAAACTAGGTCTAAACTAGGTCTAAACCAGGTCTAAACTAGGTCTAAACTAGGTCTAAACCAGGTCTAAACTTGGTCTAAACTAGGTCTAAACCAGGTCTAAACTAGGTCTAAACTAGGTCTAAACCAGGTCTAAACTAGGTCTAAACTAGGTCTAAACCAGGTCTAAACCAGGTCTAAACTAGGTCTAAACTAGGTCTAAACCAGGTCTAAACTAGGTCTAAACTAGGTCTAAACCAGGTCTAAACCAGGTCTAAACTAGGTCTAAACCAGGTCTAAACTAGGTCTAAACCAGGTCTAAACCAGGTCTAAACCAGGTCTAAACTAGGTCTAAACTAGGTCTAAACCAGGTCTAAACTAGGTCTAAACTCGGTCTAAACCAGGTCTAAACCAGGTCTAAACTAGGTCTAAACCAGGTCTAAACTAGGTCTAAACCAGGTCTAAACCAGCTCTAAACCAGGTCTAAACCAGGTCTAAACTAGGTCTAAACAGAGGTCTAAACCAGGTCTAAACTAGGTCTAAACAGAGGTCTAAACCAGGCCTAAACCAGGTCTAAACCAGGTCTAAACTAGGTCTAAACTAGGTCTAAACCAGGTCTAAACTAGGTCTAAACTAGGTCTAAACCAGGTCTAAACTAGGTCTAAACTAGGTCTAAACCAGGTCTAAACCAGGTCTAAACTAGGTCTAAACCAGGTCTAAACCAGGTCTAAACCAGGTCTAAACTAGGTCTAAACCAGTTCTAAACTAGGTCTAAACCAGGTCTAAACCAGGTCTAAACCAGGTCTAAACCAGGTGCAGTTCCAGATCGTTCTAAACACTTTCAGGAAAGGTTCTGCTTTGTCCTGTCAGTGTCACTTTTACATTTTATTTTTTTATTCCGAATTAATTGTTTCAAATTAAATAGTTTTAAAATCTTCTTCTTCGAGTTTCTATGGAAATAATAATAGTGAATTGAGGTTTCCATGGAAACAGGTTAAATGGTCTTTATTTAATGGGGCTCAACGTCTGGGGGCGGGGAAGGTGCTGATCGGACAGCGACACGAACGTATTTACGAAAGAAACAAACGAATGAAAGAAAAAGACAAACGAAGGAAACAACGAATGAAAGAAAAAATAAAAGAATGAACTAATGAAAGAACAAAAGAAAAAGAACTTTCTTTCTCTTGTTTTCAGTCACTCTTCCTTCTCTTCGCTTTCATCTGTCGCTTCTTGTTCTCCTCCACCCCGGCTCTTCTCGTCTCTCTCCCTCCCTCTCTCTTCTTGGTCCCCTTTAGCTCTCTCTTCTTTCTCTTCTTCTCACTTTTCTTTCCCTTTCCATCTGTTTATCTCTCCATCTCTTCTCTCTCTCTGTCTCTTCTTGTTCCCCTCTTTCGCCTCTCTCTCTCCCTCCTCCTCACCTCTGTCTCTCCTTTCCTCTCTCATCCGTCGCTTCCTGTTCTCCTTCATCTCTGTCTCTCTCCTCCTCTTTATGTCCTCTCTGTTTTCCCTCTCTCCTCCTCCTCTCTCCTCTCCTCTCTGTCTCTTTGGTGTCTGAGGCGACAGGGGCGAGTGGGCGGGTGTCACCTGTCGTATGCAGACACAGCTCCTGCCATAAAACATCCGCTCAACATGAAAGAGAAAGAAAAAGAGGAGAGAAAGAGGAGAGCAGGAGAGGAGGCGAAGGTGGAGGAGAACGAGAAGTGACAGAACCAGAGGAAAGAGGGAGCGAGGGATGAGTGAAGGACAAAAACAGAGGGAAGAAAACAGACGGATACAAAAGAACGAGAGTCAAACATCACCTCGTTCTGCTGAAGCCTTTTCCCTCAGAGCCAAGTCCGGGTCCAGGTCCAGGTCCAGGGTCTGGGTCCAGGGACCAGATCCAGGTCTGGGTCCGGGTCCAGGTCCGGGGTCCAGGTCTGGGTCCAGGTCCGGGTCCAGGTCCAGGTCCGGTTCCAGGTCGTCACGGCTTTGTCCAAATCCTAAAGAACAAAAGACGTTCAGTCGAAAAAACTTCACTTAAGCGAGTTTTATTTGTAACAACCATAGTCCGTATATATGAGTGGGCTAAGCTAACCCGTTAGCCGCTAACCCGTTAGCGGCTAACCCGTTAGCCGCTAACCCGTTAGCCGCTAACCCGTTAGCCGCCAACCCGTTAGCCGCTAACCCGTTAGTCGGCGCGTGCCAAACAGGAAGTGCTCCAGGAGGCTCTTGGGGCTCCTTCACATTAGGATCTTCTCGTCCCTCTGTCTGTACCTGCTGCTCTGAGCCTCGTCATTCTGGACTTAAACTGTTCGTCTGAAGCCGCCACACAGGATCCTGAACCTTTCATTTCTGTTTTGTTCCTAAATCAAGACATGAACATAAATAACGGACCAATCAGACGCCTTCATTCCCCGAGGCCCCTCCCCCTAGCGTTAGCGACAGGTTTGATTGACAGCTCGTTTCGTTGCTAAGTAAGTTCCCTTCCCGCTTTCCCCCGAGTGACGATTTCTGAAATAAAATGACAAAATATCTCAAACAGTCACAATATCTAATGTGACTAGAATCTGAACGAGCAGAATTTAACGAGCAGAAAGTAAAGAGAATTTGTAAAAGTACTACAGTAAAAGTACTACAGTAAAAGTACTACAGTAAAAGTACTACAGTACTACTTCCAGGACTATTTACTTTTTAAACATGTTTTGTTATTTTAGATCCTTCTCTCCTCTTTCCTCTCTCTCTTTCCTTGTTCTCTCTTCTCTTCTCTTCTCCTCTCTGTTTCTCCCTCTTCTCTTCTCCTCTCTGTTTCTCCCTCTTCTCTTCTCCTCTGTTTCTCCCTCTTCTCTTCTCTTCTCCTCTCTGTTTCTCCCTCTTCTCTTCTTCTCTCTGTTTCTCCCTCTTCTCTCTTTCTTTTCTGCTTCCTCCCTCTTTATCTCTCCCTCTCTACTCCACGTCTTCTCTCCTCATCTCCTTCCCCCTTCCCTCTCTCTTCCTTCCCTCTCCTCTTTCCTTGTCCTCTATGCTTTCTCCTCTCTCGTCTCCTTCTCTCACTCCTCGTCTCATCTCCTCTCTCCTACCCTCTCCTCCTCTCTGTTTCTCCCTCTTCTTCTTCCCTCTCTCTTCCTGTCCTCTCCTCTTTTTGTTTCCTCCCTTCTTGTCTCTCCCTCTCTACTCATCTCATGTTCTCTCTGTCTCTCGCTCTTCTCTTATCTTCTTCTGCCCTCCCTCCTTGTCTCCTTTGCTCCCTCCTCGTCTCCTTTCCTCCCTCCTCGTCTCCTCTCCTCCCTCCTCGTCTCCTTCCCTCCCTCCTCCCCTCCCTCTCTCCTCTGTCCTTGTCGTCCTTCTTGTCTTTCACAGGTCTCTGATAAATGCTCTGTCACTTCAGATGGATGGACCGCGTCTCCCAGCATGCACCTCTCCCACACACCTCTATTCAGTGTCATTCACTCAAAGCCTTAGTCCTGGTTCAGTAGCCTACTGGTTTAGACCTGGTTTAGTCCTGGTTTAGACCTGGTTTAGACCTGGTTTAGACCTGGTTTAGACCTGGTTTAGACCTGGTTTAGACCTGGTTTAGTCCTGGTTTAGACCTGGTTTAGACCTGGTTTAGACCTGGTTTAGTCCTGGTTTAGTCCTGGTTTAGATCTGGTTTAGTCCTGGTTTAGACCTGGTTTAGTCCTGGTTTAGACCTGGTTTAGACCTGGTTTAGACCTGGTTTAGACCTGGTTTAGACCTGGTTTAGTCCTGGTTTAGTCCTGGTTTAGATCTGGTTTAGTCCTGGTTTAGACCTGGTTTAGACCTGGTTTAGACCTGGTTTAGACCTGGTTTAGTCCTGGTTTAGACCTGGTTTAGACCTGGTTTAGTCCTGGTTTAGTCCTGGTTTAGACCTGGTTTAGACCTGGTTTAGACCTGGTTTAGACCCGCAGCAACAACAGCAATAACAGTCTCTAGAAGTGCTTCTGACTGTTTAGATTTCAGTAAAAGATAATGGGATAAATTATAGAAAAGTAATGAACACAGTGAACTCAAGACAGTCGAGACAATCATGATTTTTAGTCATTTACTGCTTTTTCTCATCTGCTTCTGTATCTTTAACAGGTTATGGAGAAAAGAAAGGCGTCCTGGAGAAGTGCTCCACCACAATAGAAGGAACTCTGTGCTTTGAGATTCTAGACTTCTGTACTTTGCCCTGAAATGTCTAAAAGGTAAATGCACAAATGTGGAACCTGTGTGTTTCTATTAGTGATACACCCAAGAACTGACTGGATTACAATCAGCAAAATAGAACAAAATGTCATTTAAATATTTTTTGCTATATATGGCCTATAGAAAGTTATGATGTCATTATGAAATCCAGCAACATCTTAGGCTGGATTTATAATATAATATAATATAATATAATATAATATAATATAATTAATATAATATAATTAATATAATATAATATAATATAATATAATATAATTAATATAATATAATTAATATAATATAATATAATATAATATAATATAATATAATATAATATAATATAATTAATATAATATAATATAATATAATATAATATAATATAATATAATATAATATAATATAATATAATATAATATAATATAATATAATATAATATAATATAATTAATATAATATAATATAATATAATATAATATAATATAATTAATATAATATAATATAATTAATATAATATAATATAATATAATATAATATAATATAATATAATATAATCATATCATATATCCATCCATCCATCTTCTCCCGCTTAATCCAGCTGGGTCGCGGGGGCAGTTTGCTGCCCAATACTCATAGCACCTGACCCCCCCTATGAACCCCTCTGCAGGTGGTGAACCCACAGGAGGGTGGACAACACGGTCCTTGATGTTCGTTCATAGGGGTACTGCATGTTTTAGGTTGATGGGGGAAACCGGAGCCCGGAGGAAACCCATCCAGACACGGGAAGAACATGCAAACTCCACACAGAAAGGCCCGGGCGATGAATATAATATTTTATATATATATATATATATATATATATATATATATATATATATATATATATATATATATATATATATATATATATATATATATATATATATATATATATATATATATGTGTGGAAGTATAATATTTAAGAGTTAGAATATTAAGAATATTTAAGTATAATATTTAATGTATAAGATATTTTATTATTAAATTGCATGAAACGTCCGACTTTTAAAGTACGAGTCATATTTTACACGTTTTTATCTTTTTCTTTTTTTGCGATAGCTGCTCTGTGCCGCCCGTTCAAACCTTTTGCTGACTCTGTCACCCATCGTGCTCATAGATCTATAATATTCTCTATAATATTCTCTATAATATTCTCTTAATATTCTCTATAATATTCTCTATAATATTCTCTATAATATTCTCTATGATATTATCTGTAATATTCTCTATGATATTATCTGTAATATTCTCTATCATATTCTCTATAATATTCTCTATAATATTCTCTATGATATTATCTGTAATATTCTCTCATGTGACTGCGCTGTTTTGAAGGGGCGCAAAACACTTCCTGCCCCTAAACCCACCAATAGCTTCAGGACACGTGGCCTGTGATTAGCGCCAGGTGAGTGTGATCAAGTAGCACAGGTGTGTATAATTTGGCGCGCCCCGGTGCTCACATGGATCTGTGCAGAAGAGGAGAGCTCCACCGGGAGCAGCAGATACGTGGATTTGTTTGTGACAGCAGCGCTTCGGTTTTACGCTCTTCTAACGCGCATTTAGCCACAGCAACATGGACATGTGAAAGTTTATCACTGCAGCTCCAGAACAGCCAAACTCTGGAAAAGGCGCGCATTTGGCCACAGCACGTGCAGCTCCAGAACAGCCAAACTCTGGAAAAGGCGCGCATTTGGCCACAGCACGTGCAGCCCCAGAACAGCTAAACTCTGGAAAAGGCGCGCATTTGGCCACAGCACGTGCAGCTCCATGCTACGGGACTACGGAGACGGTGCGGCGGCGGCGGCGGAGGGTCTACGGCGGCGGCGGCGGCGGAGGGTCTACGGAGACGGTGCAGCGCGTCCAGATCACCGCGTCAGCATGTTGAACCAGGCGAAGAAGCCAACACCAGATAAGATTTACCAATATGGTTTTACCTGTTGCCTGACCAGCCGAGACCCAACCGTACACACTTTTACAACTTTACTACTTTATAAAGCCTGTTACAGTCGAACCGGATGATTCTGAAATCCCTCATACAGGTGGGATCTATAACAAAGGAGAAACATCAACTGGTCTTTTTCCAACTGGATAAACTGAACTGAATTTCTTTGCGGTACAATAATCCATTTAGTGACGTGTTTTAAACTGTTTTGGCTGGTCACGCAACTTCACCCGTTGGTGAACTCGACCGATTATCGCAACTTCACCCGTTGGTGAACTCGACCGATTATCGCAATGTTTGGGTTTTTGTCGCAGTGTTGGTGAATAATGTTCGCGCTGCCGTGGTTTTTCGCTCTGCTTGGTTTTTTAATGGAATGTGGTTTTAATAATGCTTAGCTGCACTTTCATATGGCATTTGTGGCAATGCTTTTGTTGAGAGGAAACGCTGTGTTTTCATAGTGTAGATGCGTCTAAATATAAGGGGAAAATGGGGGTTTAACATATCGTGAAATTTTCTGGAAAAAGGTAAGTGAACACTGAGAAATTTTCTGGAAAAAGGTAAGTGAACACTGAGAAATGAAACAGGCTAGAACCCGATACTCAGAAAAACGAGGCCCGGTAGAGTTCAATTTGTCAACTGGATAAAGAGTTTTTGGTAGATGTTTCACTGCTCATCCAAGCTGTTTCTTCTGTTCTTGTCCACTTAACAAAGTGAATTCTACCCTTTGCCATTTTCAGCATTAGCTGATTAATGCCGTAAACAGGGAGGTCATTATAGTTCTATGGGTGAGGTAGGCAGGCTTTACCAATTTTTTATGATCCGTTCTTTACTATAGCCAGTGCTCCAGGAGCAGGTGAGGCAGGCGCATTTGATGAATTTCTTAGTACTTGACGAATTTCTTCTGATCGTTCTTCACCATTTTCAGTGCTCCAGGAGCAGGTGAGGCAGGCGCACTTGACGAATTTCTTAGTACTTGACGAATTTCTTACGATGGAATTTTTTGCATTTGACACCCCCCCCCCCCCCCCAACTCCGTACATTGAGCATACAGCCCGCAGCCACATAGTTCTATGCCCGCAGCCACGTAGTTCTATGCCCGCAGCCACGTAGTTCTATGCCCGCAGCCACATAGTTCTATGCCCGCAATTTCCCATAGAAGCACAAGGCATTTTTTGCGAAATCACACTGCTCGTATTAGGCTGACGGGGCTTCCACAGCTTTCATAAAGGTTGAATTTTGTAGAGATTATAATGTATTTTTACAACAAGAACTTAAAAAAAATAAATAAATAATTAATCGTCAAAGCACCAAAAAATCAGCTTTGTAATGGTTAGCCTAGCTCCTCTCTGGTCAGAACTACGTTGGGCTGCAGAAGTAAGAAAGTGGGGTCATGCGCCAAGGAGCACAGCCCATTTAAAACAATATGGCGCCATTTTGGATTCATCCAGATTTTATTATAGTTCTATGGGCCTTGCTGTGCTAACTAGTAGTGTACGGCTAAACACTACTGGGACATTTAATTACTAACCATTTAGTTTTCAGGTTTTGGATGGAGTCTAACCTTTTTCTTTTCTTACAGGCAGCAGTTTTTTGTCATGTTTTTTTAAGCATTTATTGTCTATAAGCTAAAGCTAAATCTACTTAAATTCATGTCTAGTTTATTCAAATACAGCTAAAGTTAAAAATGTCTTCCATTATGTTACTAACCCATAATTTTTTTAGGATGGCGTCTAACCTTTTTTTACAGGAAGCAGTTTTACTATCACCATGTTGATTTTAAGCTTTTATTGTCATAACATAAGCTAAATCTACTTAAATTCATGTCTAGTTTACTGACTAATACATTTTCTGGTTTTAGGATGGCGTCTAACCTTTTTTACAGGGAGCAGTTTCATGTTTTTAAGCATTTATTGTCCATATAAGCTAAGCTAAATCTACTTGCATTCATTTATAGTTTATTTAAATACAGCTAAAGCTAAAATATGATGCCTGACATTGTTACTAACATTTTCTGGTTTTAGGAAGGCGTCTAACCTTTTTTACAGGAAGCAGTTTGTCATGTTTTTAAGCATTTATTGTCCATATAAGCTAAGCTAAAGCTACTTACATTCATTTATAGTTTATTTAAATACAGCTAAAGCTAAAATATGATGCCTGACATGTTACTAACATTTTCTGGTTTTAGGATGGCGTCTAACCTTTTTTACAGGGAGCAGTTTGTCATGTTTTTAAGCATTTATTGTCCATATAAGCTAAGCTAAAGCTACTTACATTCATTTATAGTTTATTTAAATACAGCTAAAGCTAAAATATGATGCCTGACATTATGTTACTAACATTTTCTGGTTTTAGGATGGCGTCTAACCTTTTTTACAGGGAGCAGTTTGTCATGTTTTTAAGCATTTATTGTCCATATAAGCTAAGCTAAAGCTACTTACATTCATTTATAGTTTATTTAAATACAGCTAAAGCTAAAATATGATGCCTGACATTATGTTACTAACATTTTCTGGTTTTAGGATGGCGTCTAACCTTTTTTACAGGGAGCAGTTTCATGTTTTTAAGCATTTATTGTCCATATAAGCTAAGCTAAAGCTACTTACATTCATTTATAGTTTATTTAAATACAGCTAAAGCTAAAATATGATGCCTGACATTGTTACTAACATTTTCTGGTTTTAGGATGGCGTCTAACCTTTTTTACAGGAAGCAGTTTGTCATGTTTTTAAGCATTTATTGTCCATATAAGCTAAGCTAAAGCTACTTGCATTCATTTATAGTTTATTTAAATACAGCTAAAGCTAAAATATGATGCCTGACATTATGTTACTAACATTTTCTGGTTTTAGGATGGCGTCTAACCTTTTTTACAGGGAGCAGTTTCATGTTTTTAAGCATTTATTGTCCATATAAGCTAAGCTAAAGCTACTTGCATTCATTTATAGTTTATTTAAATACAGCTAAAGCTAAAATATGATGCCTGACATTATGTTACTAACATTTTCTGGTTTTAGGATGGCGTCGTGTAACCTTTTTTACAGGGAGCAGTTTCATGTTTTTAAGCATTTATTGTCCATATAAGCTAAGCTAAAGCTACTTACATTCATTTATAGTTTATTTAAATACAGCTAAAGCTAAAATATGATGCCTGACATTATGTTACTAACATTTTCTGGTTTTAGGATGGCGTCTAACCTTTTTTACAGGGAGCAGTTTCATGTTTTTAAGCATTTATTGTCCATATAAGCTAAGCTAAAGCTACTTACATTCATTTATAGTTTATTTAAATACAGCTAAAGCTAAAATATGTTGCCTGACATTATGTTGCTAACATTTTCTGGTTTTAGGATGGTGTCTAACCTTTTTTTACAGGGAGCAGTTTGTCATGGTTTTAAGCATTTATTGTCCATATAAGCTAAGCTAAAGCTACTTACATTCATTTATAGTTTATTTAAATACAGCTAAAGCTAAAATATGATGCCTGACATTATGTTACTAACCTGTAAATTCTCATTTTAGGATGGCGTCTAACCTTTTCACAGGGAGCAGTTTTTTGTCATGTTAAGCATTTGTCTAACACAACCTAAAGCTAAATCTACATAATTCATGTCTAGTTTATTCAAATACAGCTAAAGCTAAAACACGTCGCCATTATGTTGTTTACTAACCTGTAAATGTTCTGGTTTTAGGATGGCGTCTAACCTTTTTTACAGGGAGCAGTTTCATGTTTTTAAGCATTTATTGTCCATATAAGCTAAGCTAAAGCTACTTACATTCATTTATAGTTTATTTAAATACAGCTAAAGCTAAAATATGATGCCTGACATTGTTACTAACATTTTCTGGTTTTAGGATGGCGTCTAACCTTTTTTACAGGGAGCAGTTTTATTATTGCCATGTTGATTTAAGCATTTATTGTCCATTGTAAAATCTACTTGATGTCTTGCAACTATAGCAGATTTTAGCTTATTTGAATACAGCTAAGGCTAAAACATGTTATGTTACTGACTAGCCTAGCATAGCTAAGCTGTTGCTGCTAGTTGTGTACTGCTAAGCTAAACGCTGCTGTGACAGTTTACATGTGGTGGTGGGGTGGTGTCTAACCTTAACGTGCTAATCCAACCTTTTACAGGTAGCACTGGGATATTTGGCCTAGTACAGAGTGTGGACTACTGAGAAATGAACGTTCACCTCTATTTGAAGTCAAAACGCCAAGAAAAGGTCACAGGAGAAAACCTCAAGAGATGAAGTAACTGAACTAATCAAGAATTTTTTATTTTTTATTTTTCAGAGGAAATACCCCAAAATATGGAATGAATAAAGAGACTATATCATTTAAAATGGATGCACAAACTTAATTCACCCAAACACCTTTCATACCCAAATACCTCAAAGTTAAAGAAAATGGAGCTCTGAGGAGCCATCTATAAAAGTGCAAAAGCTGAACAGTGACTAAATTACATTTTTGAAAAATGGATTGCATTGTGGACAACCTACAAACAAAACAAGTCCTGGGACTAATCTGGAGGAAAGGGGTCTTAACCTGGCACAAAGAGTTTGAATGTTGATCCTGGGATCCCAAAGGAAGGAAAGACAAAGGCTGGAGGCTGAGAGAATCGCACAAGATGGAGAAATGTTCAAACCTGAACATTTTAAATCAAGCTGATGTTTACTTTGCCTTGTGAGGGGAATTCACTCTTTGTATTTAACCTTGACTTTTGGGCCACACACCAGCTGAGTGTAATGGTTCAAACCTTCTTCCTGCTGCTGGTTTCACAGGTTTTATTGGTCTGTCCATGGAGACTTAAACTCGGTAGGTATTTGAGGTCTGTCCCTGCAGACTTAAACTCGGTAGGTATTTGAGGTCTGTCCCTGCAGACTTAAACTCGGTAGGTATTTGAGGTCTGTCCGTGCAGACTTAAACTCTGTGGGTATTTGAGGTCTGTCCGTGCAGACTTAAACTCTGTGGGTATTTGAGGTCTGTCCCTGCAGACTTAAACTCTGTGGGTATTTGAGGTCTGTCCGTGCAGACTTAAACTCTGTGGGTATTTGAGGTCTGTCTGTGCAGACTTAAACTCTGTAGGTATTTGAGGTCTGTCCGTGCAGACTTAAACTCTGTAGGTATTTGAGGTCTGTCCCTGCAGACTTAAACTCGGTAGGTATTTGAGGTCTGTCCGTGCAGACTTAAACTCTGTAGGTATTTGAGGTCTGTCTGTGCAGACTTAAACTCTGTAGGTATTTGAGGTCTGTCTGTGCAGACTTAAACTCTGCAGGTATTTGAGGTCTGTCCGTGCAGACTTAAACTCTGTGGGTATTTGAGGTCTGTCTGTGCAGACTTAAACTCTGTAGGTATTTGAGGTCTGTCTGTGCAGACTTAAACTCTGCAGGTATTTGAGGTCTGTCCGTGCAGACTTAAACTCTGTAGGTATTTGAGGTCTGTCCGTGCAGACTTAAACTCTGTGGGTATTTGAGGTCTGTCCCTGCAGACTTAAACTCAGTAGGTATTTGAGGTCTGTCCATGCAGACTTAAACTCTGTAGGTATTTGAGGTCTGTCCCTGCAGACTTAAACTCTGTGGGTATTTGAGGTCTGTCCCTGCAGACTTAAACTCAGTAGGTATTTGAGGTCTGTCCCTGCAGACTTAAACTCTGTGGGTATTTGAGGTCTGTCCCTGCAGACTTAAACTCAGTAGGTATTTGAGGTCTGTCCCTGCAGACTTAAACTCTGTGGGTATTTGAGGTCTGTCCGTGCAGACTTAAACTCTGTGGGTATTTGAGGTCTGTCCGTGCAGACTTAAACTCTGTGGGTATTTGAGGTCTGTCCGTGCAGACTTAAACTCTGTGGGTATTTGAGGTCTGTCCGTGCAGACTTAAACTCTGTGGGTATTTGAGGTCTGTCCCTGCAGACTTAAACTCTGTGGGTATTTGAGGTCTGTCCGTGCAGACTTAAACTCTGTAGGTATTTGAGGTCTGTCCGTGCAGACTTACTCTGTAGGTATTTGAGGTCTGTCCGTGCAGACTTAAACTCTGTGGGTATTTGAGGTCTGTCCGTGCAGACTTAAACTCTGTGGGTATTTGAGGTCTGTCCCTGCAGACTTAAACTCTGTGGGTATTTGAGGTCTGTCCGTGCAGACTTAAACTCTGTGGGTATTTGAGGTCTGTCCGTGCAGACTTAAACTCTGTGGGTATTTGAGGTCTGTCCGTGCAGACTTAAACTCTGTGGGTATTTGAGGTCTGTCCGTGCAGACTTAAACTCTGTGGGTATTTGAGGTCTGTCCGTGCAGACTTAAACTCTGTGGGTATTTGAGGTCTGTCCGTGCAGACTTAAACTCTGCGGGTATTTGAGGTCTGTCCCTGCAGACTTAAACTCAGTGGGTATTTGAGGTCTGTCCGTGCAGACTTAAACTCAGTGGGTATTTGAGGTCTGTCCCTGCAGACTTAAACTCTGCGGGTATTTGAGGTCTGTCCCTGCAGACTTAAACTCTGCGGGTATTTGAGGTCTGTCCCTGCAGACTTAAACTCTGTGGGTATTTGAGGTCTGTCCCTGCAGACTTAAACTCAGTGGGTATTTGAGGTCTGTCCCTGCAGACTTAAACTCTGCGGGTATTTGAGGTCTGTCCCTGCAGACTTAAACTCTGTGGGTATTTGAGGTCTGTCCGTGCAGACTTAAACTCTGTGGGTATTTGAGGTCTGTCCGTGCAGACTTAAACTCTGTAGGTATTTGAGGTCTGTCCCTGCAGACTTAAACTCTGTGGGTATTTGAGGTCTGTCCCTGCAGACTTAAACTCTGTGGGTATTTGAGGTCTGTCCGTGCAGACTTAAACTCTGTGGGTATTTGAGGTCTGTCCCTGCAGACTTAAACTCTGTGGGTATTTGAGGTCTGTCCGTGCAGACTTAAACTCTGTGGGTATTTGAGGTCTGTCCGTGCAGACTTAAACTCTGTAGGTATTTGAGGTCTGTCCGTGCAGACTTAAACTCTGTGGGTATTTGAGGTCTGTCCGTGCAGACTTAAACTCTGTGGGTATTTGAGGTCTGTCCGTGCAGACTTAAACTAATCGGGTATTTGAGGTCTGTCCCTGCAGACTTAAACTCAGTGGGTATTTGAGGTCTGTCCGTGCAGACTTAAACTCAGTGGGTATTTGAGGTCTGTCCCTGCAGACTTAAACTCTGCGGGTATTTGAGGTCTGTCCCTGCAGACTTAAACTCAGTGGGTATTTGAGGTCTGTCCCTGCAGACTTAAACTCTGTGGGTATTTGAGGTCTGTCCCTGCAGACTTAAACTCTGCGGGTATTTGAGGTCTGTCCCTGCAGACTTAAACTCTGCGGGTATTTGAGGTCTGTCCCTGCAGACTTAAACTCAGTGGGTATTTGAGGTCTGTCCGTGCAGACTTAAACTCAGTGGGTATTTGAGGTCTGTCCCTGCAGACTTAAACTCAGTGGGTATTTGAGGTCTGTCCGTGCAGACTTAAACTCAGTGGGTATTTGAGGTCTGTCCCTGCAGACTTAAACTCTGCGGGTATTTGAGGTCTGTCCCTGCAGACTTAAACTCTGCGGGTATTTGAGGTCTGTCCCTGCAGACTTAAACTCTGTGGGTATTTGAGGTCTGTCCGTGCAGACTTAAACTCTGTGGGTATTTGAGGTCTGTCCGTGCAGACTTAAACTCTGTAGGTATTTGAGGTTCTCTGTGAACCTTGTGTCATCTCAAAACAAGCTCTGAATATGCTGAGGATTTGTTGCTGTAAGGTTTTGGTTTTGGGTCTAAACTGGTGTGTGTCAGATTCTAAACACTGGCACAGTTTTGGAGACTGCCTGGTCTCCTTGGTCTGATCTAAATGTGAAACAGATTTAAGCACTGATGTGTGATGGTCTCATGAGTCTGAGACTATAAAACCCCTGATTACAAACTAACATTTCCACAGGTTTAACTGTTTTTGTTTTTTACTTTGCTTAGTCAGTTCCAGGCCAAGAGCCTGACCTCGACTTACTGAATTTGATGGGTTTGTATTTGATTTAGTCTGAACTGGTCTAACTTTGGGCCAGATTTGGACTGGTTTGAGTGTAATAACTCTGGTCTTAACCTTTACACGAGACTGAAACTGGTTATTCTAAACTAACACTTCCACAGATTTAACTGATTTTTCTGTTCATTTAGTGTGAAAACCAGGTCTGAACTTGACAATCTTAGGTTTTTTTTTTTGTTGTTTTATTTTGGTTTGAACTGGTCTAAATGTGCCAGATTTGGACTGGTTTAGAGTGTGATGGCTCTGAACTGAGATACTGGTTATTCTAATCTCAAACTCTTCCTCAGATTTGCATTGTTAATTGACCTTTAAACCATCTGTTAACATTTCTTTTTGAACACTGTGATTCAACACAAGGTTAAGTGTCTTACTAATGTTGTGGGTCATTGCTGCCATTTTGTTTGTTTCTTGTTGATTGTAACTCTTCTGAAATGTCAAACTGTTTTACCTAAACTGTTAAACGAGTCTCCACAGGTCCCGAGGCTGCTGTTTGTGGTGAGTATCTGTGCACGCACTAACACACTAACCTTAAAAAACACGGGCGGTGGGTTAATCCAGCCACAGAGGGCGCTGTGCCCCTCTGTGCCAGTCCCCAGCCTGGACAAATGGAGAGGGTTGCTTTGGCGTAAAACCCGCCGCCGCCTTTATCCTGATCACACATGAGAAACCCTTTATTATTCGCCTGTGTACGTCTCTAAAGCCCAGTGCTCTGTTCACCTGCTGATGTCATGCAGTGGTGGTTTGAGAGTTAACTGCTACTTTTTTATCTTTAGTTTCGTGGAGATGGTGAAACTCCGCTCTCAGTCTCCGTCTCCTCAGAAACGACGACTCTGTCAGGACCGAAGAAGCCGCTGAACTGAAGATGGAAAAGCTTGAAGCACTTGTTGAACCTGCAGGTCGGGCTACTTTAAAAATAACAAATATTTAGATTTATTTTTTTTATTCTTTTTAATGAAACGTGGTTTTTCTCTTTGATTGCTGGTAATTTATTGCAAAAAATTAATTTTGTTTTAATAGTTGTGGTTATGGATTATGCAAAGGAGGAAAACCCTACACAAGTTTCTCTGGAGCTTAATCGTGTGCAGGCCTCTTTCATCATGCAATATTTACATTTTATTTCTTTGGCACTTTATGTATAGGACAGTTTACTCTTTATATAATTGTATTACTCTTATTATATTTATATAACTGTTCTTAATGGCCCTTTTTGTTTTTTCATGGCAGGTGTGTGGCTGAGCTTTCGGGTGGTGAACAGTGCATCTCCTGCACTGCGCCGTTTGTTCCTGGTGATGGAGACGACGGCCCAGACCCTGTGCTCCGGTTTAAAGCAGCCTTCACGTCTGACCTGTCAAAGCAGAAGGAAAGCACCAGTGTCCAGTGGTCGGAAATGGCAACAGCTCTTGACCCCAGATTTAAGGACCTGAAAAGCCTCCCGAGATCTGAAAGAGGAAGTCTGGAAGCTTCAGGCTGTTTGCTTCTCACAGGGAAATGGACCCAGATCCACCTCAAAATAAAATAAACCTGTTGGCTGATTCAGATGAAGTGAACCCAGAATGTGACAGGACTGTGGCTCGGTGCAGAGGTGAGGACTGAACACACAGCGGTCGACCCGAGCTCGGCACCTGTGGTTACACCTGCAGCAGTGGTGCCGTGTGAAAGACTTTTCTCACTCTGTTCATACGGTGATGTTACATATTACTAAGTTCACTGCTCTTATTTCAAGCTAAGAAGTGTGTTTTGGTAACGTTGCTAGTTTATTTTTTTAAGAAGCATAAGAGTGTAATCTGACTCAAAGTTCTGACTCTGCACTTTTCTGAAAGAAAATAAAAAGGTCAAAAAGGAAATTCTTTCTTTGTGTTTATTTGATTCTTAATTAAACTGTGGTAATTGCTTTACATTATGGCTTTAAAGCTGAAAATGCACAACAATTTTAAACATGCGATTATAAATATATAATTTTGATACGCGACTTTGTACTAATAACTGGATAATGGTTTAATTTAGGGCCGTCAAACGATTAATTTTTTTAATTAACTATGAAATTTCTGAGCTATATTGCGATTTAAAAAAATGAATTGTTTGACAGCCCTAAATTAAACCATTATCCAGTTAGTACAAAGTCGCATATCAAAATTGTATATTTATCGCCAAAAGCATTAAAATCTTTTATTCAGCACAATATGTATAATTGAGAGAGCCCTGGGCGAGCTGCTTGGAAGGTGATGGAGAGATTGAAGTTTAGATTCCTGACTTAAAATATAGACCACGATTAAACCATTTACTATTATCACTGTTGTATTCAGTCCTTTTGTTCGCTCTGTCCCCTCTTCTTTAGGAGCTCCACAGGCTTCAGTGAGCTCCATCAGGCTGCTGGACCCCACGGGCTTCAGTGAGCTCCATCAGGCTGCTGGACCCCACGGGCTTCAGTGAGCTCCATCAGGCTGCTGGACCCCACGGGCTTCAGTGAGCTCCATCAGGCTGCTGGACCCCACGGGCTTCAGTGAGCTCCATCAGGCTGCTGGACCCCACGGGCTTCAGTGAGCTCCATCAGGCTGCTGGCCGCTCTGGACTCACTCACTGTGGGCTTGGGTTTACTGTCAGAAACATAAAAGCTCCGAGACCTGTAATATGGAAGAAACCGATTATCTGCTGCAGCCAGGCAGTCAGTGGAGTCTGTTCCTTCTGGTGGTGGAATGTCTGGGATGGTTTCTCCAACTCTTGCTGTTCAGCTTGTCTTGAAGAATCTTGAAATTGCTCTGCTAGATTTCTAACAGTTGAAACTTGCGGCATTTGCCCAGAGACACTTGGATGTATTTTATATTCTCAATTTACTGGCCACTGATTTGGTGTTTGGCTACTTTACTCCAATAGTGATTTGTAACCCACTTGTGTAGAGTCATCAGGTTGTTTTGGATTGTAGATGCTGCTCATAGTTCTCTTCAGGAGGGTCATATCTCAAAGAGTTTGTGGAGAAGAACCAACTGGGATATCAAACTTTGGAGTTACGCTCTGTTGCGTCTGTGGCTCATCTGGAGGGTGATTTAATTATTGTACTCACCGACCTACGTTTGGTCAGGTGACCTGATGAAATGTGTTCTTGTGGTTCTTCTGTTCGTTTTGGAGGTGATTATGGACGGAGTTTGTCCAATATGCGAGTACTTCCCTGTAAATCTCTGCACACTATTTCCTGACATGAGCTGAATGACTTGTGCTCACAGGGAGGGATCAAGATGTCCACACGAGACCAGGTCTGGATCTGTCGGTGCCGCACGTCTTTGTTCTGCACAGAGCGAGTTGAGTGTTCACTCTTCTGCTTCTCCATGGTTTTACTTCCATCCTTTCTCTTTGTGAGAGACCTCCTCCATTCACCACCTCCAGATGCTCGGACATGTTCTCCGCTCTGCAGGACAGGTCAGGGTTAAGGCTGCCTGAGACCCACAGACTGTATGAAGTGGACTAAGAGTGTGACGGTGTTCAGCTCCAGTCAAATGAAGCTGATGTTGAGGCAGTTACAGGGGTGAATTTGAAGTTCATATTTGTATCTTAGCAACTAAAAAGCCAATTAGAATTGGGCAGCTGAAGATGACGCCCTTCTGGCCCACATCACTGGTACAGGAGCATTCGCTTCAATCAAACCTGTCGCTAACGGAAGCGACCTCAGGGAAAGGAGGCGCCTGATTTGTTATAATCTCAGCAGACTAAAACACATTTAAAGGTGCACACTGTAACTTTTCTAGTGGAGGATGTGTTGGCTTGGGTGGCCAAACCAGAAGTCCGACATTTTTATTTATTTTTTTAATCAACGTGCAAAAATGTTGAAAAATGGTAGGGTTAATTGGGGTGTTTAGGTTTACGACGTAAAGTTAGGGTTGGAGCACGATTTCAGCACGATCGGACTGAACCAGGACTGAACCAGGACTGAACCAGGACTGAACCAGGACTGAACCAGGACTGAACCAGGACTGAACCAGGACTGAACCAGGACTGCCGGTCTTGTAGGATTTCAGCAGATTTGAGGTTCTGATAAAACAATGTGTTAAAAGCTAAAAGAACATAACTATAGTTCCACATATATGTCGACTAAAGACGATAGTAAACTTAAGGCGCAGTGCAGGGAGGGGACTGGACACTGCACTGGGGACTCCGGTGTGCTGGGGACTTCAGCGCTCACGTGGGCGATGACAGTGACACCTGGAGAGCCGGGGGCCGGAGGGGGTCCGGTTCAGGGACCACAGGATCTCATCTCTGCTTTTTGCAGATGATGTCGTCCTGTTGGCTGCATCGAACCAGGACCTGCAGCTCTGGGGTTTGAGCTGAGGGTGAAGTGTCTGGGATGAGGATCAGCTGCTCCAAATCCGAGGCCGTGGTTCTGGAGGGGAAAAAGGCGGCGCCCTCTGCAGGTGGAGTCCCTGCCTCAGGTGGAGCAGTTCAGTATCTCGGGGTCTTGTTCTCAGTGAGGGGAGGATGGAGCGTGAGGCTGACAGGTGGATCGGTGCAGCGTCGGCAGTGATGCGGTCGCTGTATCGGCCGTTGTGGTGAAGAGGAGCTGAGCCCAAAGGCGAAGCTCTGGATTTACCTCAGTCACGTTCCTCCTTCACCTGTGGTCCTGACTCTGGGGAACGGCCGAAAGGACCAGATCCAGATACAAGCGAAGAAATGAGTTTCCTCCGCAGAGAGAGGGGGGAGGGCAGGTCACACAGGAGGAGTTCTGGGCAGGTCCCACCGGGAGGAGGCCCAGGACTCTGGAGGGACTCTGTCTCTGGGCCTGGGAACACCTCTGGGTCCAGGAGGAGCTGGAGGAAGTGTCTGGGGTGAGGGAAGTGTGGGAGTCTCTGTTTAGACTGATGCCCCCGAGACCCGGATAAGAGGAAGAACATGGATGGATGGAAATGCACCTCCACCTTTTGTTTGCTCGTGTTTCTGTCGAGCCAATTCAGTTAAAAACATCAAGTCAACATTAAAAAAAGAAATAAAATCATGACTTAAAAATGGTTTGTTACATAAAGATCTGACATTGAGCACACCAAGTTTCAGCTTATCTTCTTCCAGGGAAGGTGAACCATAGGTATGTGATTTGGAGAGATCTCTAGATGACTCAAACGTGTTTCAGACAGGTTTGTGATGAGAGAACAGATTTTGCAGGTTTCCTGCGCTTTAAGACTCAGACGTGACCACGACTGTCCCGGGCGCATTAAAAACATATTCATCTGAAATAATTATCATTAAAATAATAATAAAAGCGGCATAAACAGACATTAAAATCCCATCAGTCTGAGCCGGGAGAGGTTTTTATCACAGAAAAACCACTGACGACGTCTAAACCGAGGCAGAACACTCATAAACCTGCTGATGTTAAGCAGCTAATGGAGTTTTAATGTGAGGACTACATTACCCACGATGCATCACTCCAGCCTCGCTCGGAGTAAAGGGACGAGCGGGAGAGGCTGGAAGTTCAATTCTCAGAAGTGTTTAATGTTTAAAACTGCTGTTGTGTCGCCGGGCAAGACCCTCACCCTAGTCCTGGTGTAGTCCTGGTTTAGTCCTGGTTTAGTCCTGGTTTAGTCCTGGTTTAGTCCTGGTTGAGTTCTGGAAGTCGCAGTATTCGAGGTCCTTCAGGTACTTCTACTTTGCTGTACTCGAGTATATTCTCTGTCCTGCAGGACGTTGTTGTGCCTCTGGTTTTTGTCGAAGATTTACAGGTTTCCACAGAAACAAAAGGCACAAGACTCAATGTGTCGTACAGAAGTTTATTAGAGAACAACGAGGCCAGGAGACCTATAGGAGACCTACAGGAGGACTACAGGATTATAGGAGGACTATAGGAGACCTACAGGAGGACTACAGGACTATAGGAGACCTACAGGAGGACTACAGGATTATAGGAGGACTATAGGAGACCTACAGGAGGACTACAGGATTATAGGAGGACTATAGGAGACCTACAGGAGGACTACAGGATTATAGGAGGACTATAGGAGACCTACAGGACTATAGGAGACCTACAGGAGGACTGATTATAGGAGGACTATAGGGAGACCCCACAGGAGGACTACAGGACTATGGGAGAACCTACAGGAGGACTGCAGGATTATGGGAGGAGGACTACAGGAGGACTACAGGAGGAGACCTACAGGAGGACTACAGGATTATAGGAGGACTATAGGAGACCTACAGGAGGACTATAGGAGGACTATAGGAGACCTACAGGAGGACTACAGGAGGACTACAGGACTATAGGAGACCTACAGGAGGACTACAGGACTATAGGAGGACTATAGGAGGACTACAGGAGGACTACAGGACTATAGGAGGACTATAGGAGACCTACAGGAGGACTACAGGACTATAGGAGGACTACAGGAGGACTATAGGAGACCTACAGGAGGACTACAGGACTATAGGAGGACGGAGACACAGGAGGACTACGGGACTAGGAGACTATGGGAGGACTACAGGAGGACTACAGGAGGACTAGGGACTATAGGAGGACTATGGAGACCTACAAGGAGGACTGCAGGACTATAGGAGGACTATAGGACTATAGGAGGACTATAGGAGACCTACAGGAGGACTACAGGACTATAGGAGGACTATAGGAGGACTACAGGAGGACTACAGGACTATAGGAGGACTACAGGAGGACTACAGGACTATAGGAGGACTATAGGAGACCTACAGGAGGACTACAGGAGGACTACAGGACTATAGGAGGACTATAGGAGACCTACAGGAGGACTACAGGAGGACTACAGGACTATAGGAGGACTATAGGAGACCTACAGGAGGACTACAGGAGGACTACAGGACTATAGGAGGACTATAGGAGACCTACAGGAGGACTACAGGACTATAGGAGGACTACAGGAGGACTACAGGACTATAGGAGGACTACAGGAGGACTACAGGAGGACTACAGGACTATAGGAGGACTATAGGAGACCTACAGGAGGACTACAGGACTATAGGAGGACTATAGGAGGACTACAGGAGACCTACAGGAGACCTACAGGAGGACTACAGGACTATAGGAGGACTATAGGAGACCTACAGGAGGACTACAGGACTATAGGAGGACTATAGGAGACCTACAGGAGGACTACAGGACTATAGGAGGACTACAGGAGGACTATAGGAGACCTACAGGAGGACTACAGGACTATAGGAGGACTATAGGAGACCTACAGGAGGACTACAGGACTATAGGAGGACTATAGGAGGACTACAGGAGGACTACAGGACTATAGGAGGACTACAGGAGGACTACAGGAGGACTACAGGACTATAGGAGGACTATAGGAGACCTACAGGAGGACTACAGGACTATAGGAGGACTATAGGACTATAGGAGGACTATAGGAGACCTACAGGAGGACTACAGGACTATAGGAGGACTATAGGAGGACTACAGGAGGACTACAGGACTATAGGAGGACTACAGGAGGACTACAGGACTATAGGAGGACTATAGGAGACCTACAGGAGGACTACAGGAGGACTACAGGACTATAGGAGGACTATAGGAGACCTACAGGAGGACTACAGGAGGACTACAGGACTATAGGAGGACTATAGGAGACCTACAGGAGGACTACAGGAGGACTACAGGACTATAGGGGACTGCAGGACTATGGGAGACCTACAGGAGGACTACAGGAGGACTTCAGGACTACAGGAGGACTACAGGACTATAGGAGGACTACAGGAGGACTTCAGGAGGACTATAGGAGGACTATAGAGACCTACAGGAGGACTACAGGGGAGGACTATAGAGAGGACTACTACAGGAGGACTTCAGGAGGACTTCAGGAGGACTTCAGGAGGACTTCAGGAGACCTACAGGAGACCTACAGGAGACCTACAGGAGACCTACAGGAGACCTACAGGAGGACTTCAGGAGACCTACAGGAGGACTACAGGAGGACTACAGGAGACCTACAGGAGACCTACAGGAGACCTACAGGAGACCTACAGGAGACCTACAGGAGATCTACAGGAGGACTATAGGAGGACTCCAGGAGACCTACAGGAGGACGTCAGGAGGACTACAGGACTATAGGAGGACTACAGAAGTGTTGTGTATGTATCTAGATGTGTCAACCTACTACTTACCACAAGGGGGCAGACCGCCGTTAGGGCCTAATATGTTAACCGTAACCTTTGGAATGTTGAGACAATAAAGAAGTGAGTGAACCAGCAAGAAGTTGTCCTCCGTGCTCCGTGTGTCGGTTCATATTGAGAACTATAGTTACACTCCCAGGGAGCAACATAAGAAGAAGGACTCCAGGAGGAGGAGGAGCATCAGGAGCCTCTTTGCTGAACAACCAATTTAAATGCTCGTTGCTGTTTCGTTTAAGTTTTCGTCTTTCTTCCTTTGATCGTTGTGGATAAATTCTTCATGAAGAATGTTTCTCCTTTGTCGACCTTGTTGGTTGAAGATTTGGTGATGGGGCAGATTTATGAAGCTGCTGGAGACATTTACACACACATTTACACACACATTTACACACACATTTACACACACATTTACACACACATTTACCACAGAAAAACATTCACTGGAAGCTCCACAGACACACAGGGACACATCAGATGATATGAAAAAGTTTATTAATGTACAGTAGAGGTAAGATCTTAAGCCTGAGCCTGACCCGACCCGAGTTTCGGGTTGGGTCAGGCTTCTCTCTCGCTGACTTTAAAAAAAAAAAACTAAAAAAAAAGTTTAGCAGTTAAATTCGTGCGCAGAGCATGAGCCAGAGCATGAGCCAGAGCATGAGCCAGAGCATGAGCCAGAGCATGAGCCAGAGCATGAGCCAGAGCATGAGCCAGAGCATGAGCCAGAGCATGAGCCAGAGCATGAGCCAGAGCATGAGCCAGAGCATGAGCCAGAGCATGAGCCAGAGCATGAGCCAGAGCATGAGCCAGAGCATGAGCCAGAGCATGAGCCAGAGCATGAGCCAGAGCATGAGCCAGAGCATGAGCCGGCTCATGCTCTGGCTCATGCTCTGGCTCTGGCTCTGGCTCTGCGCACGTGAACGACGCCCTCTTAATAATCTTCCCCTCCGGTCCGCATCTATTTTGACCTGATGAAATTTCGGGTTTGCTTCGGGCTCGGGCCTGCAAATCAAGTTAATTGGTCGGGCTCGGGTCGGGCTTTAATACCCGTGGGTCGGGCTGGATTTTTTTAGGCCCGATCTTACCTCTAACGTACAGTAGTAAGTGTTATTTTCTGAAAATCTTGTAATAAACCAGGACATTTACAGTCAGGGTTAGTGACTTCCTTCACTTGTTTTCACTTGTGTTAGGGAATAATACACAAACAGTGTAGAATCAACAGTTGTTATCAAAATAAACCTCCAACCAATTGTGGATTAAATCACCAAGGTTCAGAAGAATTAGCCGAGACAAGTCTTGGATTTTACGTGCACGGGAGAAAACTTGGCGCTCGCTACAGCTCGTCCCACGCCAGTACTCTGCTGGGTACTGGTACTCTCTCTCTTTGACCACCATCTCTCCGTGCCTTTTATTCACAATATGAGACAGCAAATACATACATACATATCTCTATGATGACACATTACTAAGGCAGGGTGTGTTTCACAATCTGGTCAGCACAAAACATTTTTTACTTCGATAGCATTATTGTTACATTTTGATAAATCGAGATGCAACATTAAATCTCATCACAACTTGTAATGGAAGGAAGTCTAAATCTGAATGTAAAAATGAATTAACTGTAGGACATGTTTAATCCCGAACACAACTCCTCTCACTATAGTTTTAGCAATGAAGATGCAGAACAGCTCAGGCAGGAACATTAGCAGAGCCTCTCTCACAGCAGAGGCGAGTTTGCGTTGAACCACAGAATTTACTCTCTGAAGCAGCACTTGAACAATCTGCCCCCTCGGAGTTCGGATCCAGTTAGGAGCCATCTTCTCCAGGAGGTACTGAGCTGTAACCCCACAAACGACCAGAACCAAGAGCCTGAAACAGACGACAGAACAGAGGAAATACAACGTGTTATTTGTTTTGATTATTTATTGGTTTATTTGACAGGGACCAGAATGAGCCAAAAGGCTTTTTTCATCTGTTGTCCCTGGACAGATCTTAAAATGGTCTCCCTCAAAACAACGATAACAAAATAAGATGACACAGTGAACAATATGCAGTTATTAACACGCAGTAACAGAAAAGGCTCTGACTGAATCCCTTTTGCATAAGGGAACAGTGTCCTCGGGCCCCTCTGGTCTCTGTGTGTGGTGGTCCTGAGGTTTATGCACTGAGTGAGTGGAGGACATGACAGACCATGAATGATTTTGTATATTAGACAAAGGTTTGAATATTTATAACATTCTCCCAACTTAACAGTTTATGTTTGTGTAAAATGGTGCAGTGGTGACGCCTTAAAGGTTTTTTATCCAGGATTTTGATTGTCTGTCTGTATAGTGACTCTGTGGGTTTTAGTGTTTCACAGACTTGTGCTCATCATCACTTACACTTGAGTTCAGGAGAGAACAGCGTTTCCTGAGAGTGGAGACGCTCGTGTCTGTTGAGCTTTTACACCTGTTCATGATGCTCTGGTCTAAGGTGGAAATCACATTCATTTATATAAAAACGGGTTGACTCACATTTTTTTACTCTGGGACATTATGGATTTGTCCTCCTCTCAGGTGGAGCAGCTTTTCTAGAAACAGCAAACACACAGAATTAAAGAAATGTCCAAAGCGTGAGCCGTTCAAAGGGTGATTGGCAGTCAGAGTAGAACAATAATAATAATTAAAAAAAAAAATAGAATAAGTAAATAAATAATAACAATGACAATGATAACAATAATATTATTATTATTATTATTATTATTATTATTATTATTATTATTATTAATAATAATAATAATAATAATAATAATAATAATAATAATAATAATAATAATAATAATAATAATAATAATAATAATGGAGAAAGTGTATATTGGAAAAGGATGTGATGTTGGTGCAGTGGGATACTCTGGCTGTGTTGTGAGCTGTAACAGAGGTGTGGTCAGGTGGTTTGTGATACTGTGGTGGTGTTGGTAATAACAGTAACAAATAGTTAGTTATTAAGACCCATGCATGGGGTGTGATCCTTGATTCATTCTGTTTATTTTTCAATCTTGCTGTCATACAGTTGAGTGAGTTTTTGTCCATTTGTTATGATTTTAAAAGTGATTCTTTGTGGAGGGTTGTGACATGTAGTGGTGCATAAAAAAAATAAAATAAAAAAAAAAAGGGTTGTCTGCGGTCTCAAGGAGTGTAGCCTTGTCCGCAGACCCCCCTATTTGTTTTTTGTGGGAATGGAGGTTTGCCCTAACCTAATGTTGCATTAAAAAAAAAAAAGACAGGGTAAGAGTACCAACAGGCCAGAGGTGTGTGGCCTCCAGTCTCTGGTCCCCCTCTGGTCCCCCTGCCCCGCTTGCCCTATTCTATGGATATATTTTTGAGTGTTTGTTTGACAGCAAGATGGGTTGATGATAATAATAATAATAATAATAATAATAATAATAATAATAATAGTATACAAATTCTAACTATTTGATATGTTCTTACCACAGAGATATGAGTGTATTTGTGTGATTAGCAGTGGAGTATTATGGAAGCCAGAGAGTGGAGAGTGGAGATATGGTGGGGCTCTGCTCTGAATGTGATGGGTTATATTCTAAGGAGAAGTGGTCCGCAATGAACTTTTTCCATGTGTTAATGTGTATTTTTTTCCGGCTTTTCCAATTAACTAATATGACTTTCTTGGCGATAGTTAGCGACACAAGTAGATGTTTTGTATTGTATTGGTTGAGAGTGGTTGTGGAAGTATCACCAAGAATGCACAGAGAGGGGGACAATGGGATGTGGCAGCCAAATATTATGGAAAGTGATTGAGTGATGGTTTGCCAGAATGTACATATGGGAGTGCAGTGCCAGAATGCGTGTAGATAGTTGTCCCTTTCCCCTTGTGTGCAGTGTGAACATATGTCTGTTGTGAAACCCATTTTTGATAGTTTGTAACCTGTACAGTGGTATCGATGGAGAATCTTGAACTGTATCAGCTGTAAGTTGGAGTTTGTGGTCATTGAATAAATGTTTTTGCAGATTTCGGTCCAGAAATTGGCATTGGGAGCAATTTCCAAGTCCTGTTGCCATTTGTTAATTGGTAGTGAGTTTTGAGTGTCGGTTTTTGCAATTAGTTTATATGTTTTTGAGTTAATTTTCTTTGGGGATAAATTGAGAAATTCCATAATTTGATTGGGGGGTCTGGTTTAAATTGAGTTAAAATGTTTGTTTCTTTTTGAAGTATTGATTTTAGTTGCAAGTTTTCTAAGAAGCAATTGCTCCCAATGCCATATTTCTGGACCAGTTGTGTGAATGGTGTTACAGTGTTGTTGGTAAGAATGTGATCTAAATGTGTGATTCCTTTGTTTGCCCAGAGATGAAAATTGAGTGGTTTATTGTTGCTTGTAAGTTCAGGGTTTTGCCAGATAGGGGTGTATATGGATGGTGTAAGTGGGATGTTATTTGTGTCGTAGAGTTTCCACCAGGCCGTCAGAGCTGATGATATTGTGGGCGCTTGAAATAAAGGGGTTTTCTTTATTGATTTATTCAAGAAGGGTAAATCTGATATTTTGATTTTATTGCAGATGGATTGTTCAATGTCTGTCCAAATTTGGTCGTCTGTGTCCGGATGAGTCCATTTATAGATGATCTGTAGTTGGTTTGGCTAGTGCATAGTGGTAGAAATTTGGTGCGTTGAGGCCTCCTTGGAGCTTAGGTTTCTGAAGGGTACTGAGTTTTATACGTGGGGTTTTATTTTTCCAGTAGAATTTATTGATGATTGAATCGAGTGATTTGAACCAGGATGGGGTGGGTTGTACTGGGGTCATTGAAAAAAGGTAGTTGACTTTGGGTAGTATTGACATCTTTACCAGGGAGATTCTGCCTACTATTGAAATGGGGAGACTGTTCCAGCGTTTCAGGTCGAGTTCGATTTGTTTAAGGAGTTGGGAGAAGTTGAGGGTAAACAGCTCTGACAGCCTGGGGGAAACCCTTATTCCAAGGTAAGTGATGTGGTTGGGAGAAAGTGGGATTGGGATGTTTATTGCTGCTACATCCCAACTATTGGAATAGAACTAATAGAATCATTTTCGAAAATATCTCAATATTCCATAAACTGGACCAAATCATCAATCCTTCATATATATGATATTTATCAATCAAACTTTCTTTATAGAGCTCTTTTTTATACAAAAATGCTTTTATGCATTATACAAAAAGTAAAGCTGTTATTCTGATGAATCTCATTTACATTAAACTTTGATTATGCAGTATATTAAGTTCACATTTGTATTTATAAGAATGGACGGTCTAAAATGTCCTCGTGTTACAGGCCGCGGCTAACATTAACTTCCTTTTACCGTCCAACACCGACAAGTTTACATCTATATTCAGATACATCATCTATGAGAGACTCCAATATTTACCAATTATTATGTGATTTCAATTTGGACGACAAAAGAAACTGGTTTTAACGCTGGCCTGAAACGTTAGCACAATAGGCTAAAGCTAAAATGTCCTCGTGTTACAGGCCGCGGCTAACATTAACTTCCTTTTACCGTCCAACACTGACAAGTTTACATCTATATTCAGATACATCATCTATGAGAGACTCCAATATTTACCAATTATTATGTGATTTCAATTTGGACGACAAAAGAAACTGGTTTTAACGCTGGCCTGAAACGTTAAGCACAATAGGCTAAAGCTAAAATGGCCGCGTCATTTTAGCTTTAGCCTATTGTGCTTAACGTGGTTCTGTGAACCTGTAAACTGAGCCCTAACAAACCTTAAACCGAGTCCTAACAAACCTTAAACCGAGTCCTAAAAGCTCTGACTCAGTGGATCTTTACCAAACGTACCAAATTCCAGACAGTAGAAATTTGCGGCCACGTCTTCCATGGAAGTACGTAATGTATGTCCGGTGCACGTACGTACGTAATGTACGTACGTACGTACATTACGCAGGATGTCTTCCATGATGTCCTGCGCATGTCCAACTGGGCAGACGCTTCCCACAGAACACGTGCTCCATCAGCTGACAGAAACAGTAAGTACAAAGAAAAATAGGCTTCAAAAACTTCCGCCTAAACTTAAACAGAAAACATGGCGTCGAGCTCCTCTGTCTGGACAGACTCGGAGTCAGAATTGCTCCTAAACACATTAATGCTCCACAGCTCTGAAGAAACGACTCCGGTCCATATTCTGCTTTGGCTTTGGCTTTTGCAGTCGCCTAAACAAATGTCGCACGTTTGACGTCAGGGCAGATTCATATTTTTTGGCGCAGACAGTGACGTTTTAAAACACAAAACCCCAGTTATCTCTGTCCACACAAACAGGCAGAAACTGACTTTTCAAAAGTCTTCACTTTGGCCGGAGTTTTCCCTGAATACTCGTTTCTGATGCGTGTTCGTGTGGATGAGGTCAAAACGCAGCAAAACATCTTCGGTTTATCAGATCCCCGGATACGTGTGGACAAGGCCTTAAGTATTATCATCCGGTTATAATACTATACTATAATGTATTAGGTAAATGAGGATTATATAAAACAGTTGTGCCGTCTTAGTGGTGATTGTGGTGATGGCTCATAGTAGTTTGTGTATATTGTGCGTTAAAGGAGAGTCCGGTGGTGTTATGAACCTGCTGTTAGAGAGGAGCAGTCCCCTAATAACAGCACCACCCTCTGCCTGTGTGTCTATACGAGGCATTAAAATAGACACGATTTTGGTGAGTACCAGACTACTACCAGAAGGGGGCGCTCTCCGCTCTCTCTCTACATACATATATACTTCTTTACTAAATTTTAAGTCAAGAATTGGAACCTTTTACTGCACATATCAGTTCAATAGACCCCAACATCAAATTCACCCGTGAGGATGCCAGTGAGAACAGACTGGCCTTCTTAGACTGTGCAGTAGCCACTGGAGAGGACCGGCGCCCCCATGTGGAGGTCTTCAGAAAGCCCACACACACGGACCAGTACCTGCTCTTTGATTCACACCACCCACTGCAGCACTCACCTCAAAGTTGTAAATTTAAACTTCAGCATCGTCATAATATCCAAATATCGACCCCACTCCACAAACCCGCTCCGTGAATCCAGTTTTCTTTGTTGTTTAAAGTAAAAAGTCTGGATAGTTCCTCGTGTGTTTCCATCCTCACACAGATGAGCTGAAGCTGCAGAGCAAACTGAGGGTCTCCAAACCAGATCAGCTGATCCTGTTATGCCGACGTGCCCTTGAGCAAAACAGAACTCACATTAGAACTCACAAATGTGCATGAAAATCTATATTTACTGAACAATTTGAAAGCTTAACACTGGAAAAAACATGAAATGTGAGAAAAAAAGACAGAAGTTACTGACTTTAAAAAACAAAAAATGAGGCAGGAACTGGTGGTGGACCAAAGCTGCTGTGACCCCCATCTCCATCCAGGCTGAGGTCCTGTGACATCTGCAGGACGATGCTCAGGATGTTCTGAGTCTATGGAGGCAAGTGTCATCATGTGCTGTGTCTGCTGGAGCAGCATCTGTGCCTGAGGGACACTAACAGACTCATTAAGATCATCAGGAAGGCTGGACATGTTGTGGGGGAGGAGCTGGACTCTCTGGGGGTGGTGTTGGACAGGAGAATACTGGACAAAATCTGGACTATTCTGGACTCTCCCTCCCGCCCCCTCCACAAGGTGCTGGCCAATCAGAGGAGCTCTTTCAGCCACTGATGCTGCTGCTCCACTGAGAGACACAGGAAATCTGTCCTGTCGCCATCAAACTGTTGAACGCTGCACTTTAACTCACAAACTACTCAATCCTTTTCATCCTATTCCTGCTCACACATGTATGTAGTCATAAATATGTCACTGATGTAAATAATTCCTGAGAGAACTATTTTTAGATTTTATCTTATTGTATTTATCTTATTTTATTTTTGAAACTTGATTCTAACTACATGTTCTTGGTTGGTTGCAAAGAAAATCGGGGATGAATAAAAGTAATTCTGGATTCCTTTTGTTTTGTTTTTGACCTTCGGTCACACAGTCTTTTCTTTACAAATATGAAAATCACAAATATTTAACCTGTTTTTTTTTTCAGATTATTCCATAAAGTCCTCTTCACATAAATGTCATGTTTTACATGTTTTATTCAACCAATGCAAATATTTAAATTTGGCCATTTAATAAACCAATGACACTGATATAAAAATACACTTTTCTTAATAAACTTTGTTTTTGTCCAACACTGAATCTGTCAAATCACTGTCCCCCACATCAGCTGTTCAACATGAACTCAAACACTCAACAGGAACGTGTGTAAAACCAGAGAAATGAATCTGGAGCTGGGACCTTTAAATCCATTTATCAGGATCCCTCCACTAACAATTAATGCACAGCATTAAAATATTAGTATTTCAAAAGTACAAAATCAACAAATGAACCTAAAATCAGAGAAATGAACCTAAAATCAGAGAAATGAACCTAAAATCAGAGAAATGAACCTAAAATCAGAGAAATGAACCTAAAATCAGAGTGTAGTGACCTGGTGCATTTTGCCTCTGAGCTTTGCAAAAGAACAAATGCAAAAACATTGCAAAAGAAATGCAAAGGCAAAGCTTTTGCATTTCTGCCTCAACAGCAGCAGTTTGTATTTGATAAACTCTGTGTCTGAGGAAACAGGACTCGAGACAAATGAAGAAGGTTTTTCTGTTTAAAGGGTCACAGATATTTACAGAGTGAAATTTATGCTCACGGTAATTCAGAGTGCAAAATAATGTTTTTAACTGTCTGAGAGTAGCAGGACTGAACCAGGACTAAACCAGGACTGAACCAGGACTGAACCAGGACTAAACCAGGACTAAACCAGGACTGAACCAGGACTGAACCAGGACTAAACCAGGACTGAACCAGGACTGAACCAGGACTGAACCAGGACTGAACCAGGACTGAACCAGGACTGAACCAGGACTAAACCAGGACTGAACCAGGACTGAACCAGGACTGAACCAGGACTGAACCAGGACTGAACCAGGACTGAACCAGGACTGAACCAGGACTGAACCAGGACTAAACCAGGACTAAACCAGGACTAAACCAGGACTGAACCAGGACTGAACCAGGACTAAACCAGGACTAAACCAGGACTAAACCAGGACTGAACCAGGACTGAACCAGGACTGAACCAGGACTGAACCAGGACTGAACCAGGACTGAACCAGGACTGAACCAGGACTGAACCAGGACTGAACCAGGACTGAACCAGGACTGAACCAGGACTGAACCAGGACTAAACCAGGACTAAACCAGGACTAAACCAGGACTAAACCAGGACTAAACCAGGACTAAACCAGGACTGAACCAGGACTGAACCAGGACTGAACCAGGACTGAACCAGGACTGAACCAGGACTGAACCAGGACTGAACCAGGACTGCCGGTCTTGTAGGATTTCAGCAGATTTGAGGTTCTGATAAAATAATGTGTTAAAAGCTAAAAGAACATAACTATAGTTCCACATATACACTCAACAAAAATATAAACGCAACACTTTTGTTTTTGCTCCCATTTGTCATGAGATGGACTCAAAGATCTAAAATTCATTCCAGATACACAATATTACCATTTCTCTCAAACATTGTTCACAAATCTGTCTAAATGTGATAGTGAGCACTTTTGCTTTGCTGAGATAATCCATCCCACCTCACAGGTGCCACATCAAGATGCTCATCAGACACCATGATTAGTGCACAGGTGAACCTTAGACTGCCCACAATAAAAGGCCACTCTGAAATGTGCAGTTTTGTCTCACAGCAAAATGCCACAGATGGCGCAAGCATTGAGGGAGCGTGCAATTGGCATGCTGACAGCAGGAATGTCAACCAGATCTGTTGCTCGGGCATTGAATGTTCATTTCTCCACCATAAGCCGTCTCCAAAGGCGTTTCAGAGAATATGGCAGTACATCCAACCGGCCTCACAACCGCAGACCACGTGTAACCACACCAGGCCAGGACCTCCACATCCAGCAGGTTCACCTCCAAGATCGTCTGAGACCAGCTACTCAGACAGCTGCTGAAACAATTGGTTTGCATAACCAAAGAATTTCTGCACAAACTGTCAGAAACCGTCTCAGGGAAGCTCAGCTGCATGCTCGTCGTCCTCATCGGGGTCTTAACCTGACTCCAGATCGTCGCCGTAACAGACTTGAGTGGGCAAATGCCCACATTCGATGGCGTCTGGCACGTTGGAGAGGTGTTCTCTTCACGGATGAATCTCGGTTTACATTGTTCAGGGCAGATGGCAGACAGCGTGTGTGGCGTCGTGTGGGTGAGCGCTTTGCTGATGTCAGTGTTGTGGATGGAGTGGCCCATGGTGGTGGTGGGGTTATGGTATGGGCAGGCATCTGTTATGGAGGAAGAACACAGGTGCATTTTATTGATGGCATTTTGAATGCACAGAGATACCGTGATGAGATCCTGAGGCCCATTGTTGTTGTGCCATACATCCATGAACATCACCTCATGTTTCAGCAAGATAATGCACGGCCCCATGTTGCAAGGATCTGTACACAATTCTTGGAAGCTGAAAATGTCCCAGTTCTTGCATGGCCAGCATACTCACCGGACATGTCACCCATTGAGCATGTTTGGGATGTGCTTGACCGGCGTATACGACAGCGCGTACCAGTTCCCACTAATATCCAGCAACTTCGCACAGCCATTGAAGAGGAGTGGACCAACATTCCACAGGCCACAATTGACAATCTGATAAACTCTATGCGAAGAAGATGTGTTGCACTGCATGAGGCAAATGGTGGTCACACCAGATACTGACTGGTTCTGAGTCCCCAGACCCCCAATAAAGCAACAACTGCACATTTCAGAGTGGCCTTTTATTGTGGGCAGTCTAAGGTTCACCTGTGCACTAATCATGGTGTCTGATGAGCATCTTGATGTGGCACCTGTGAGGTGGGATGGATTATCTCAGCAAAGCAAAAGTGCCACTATCACACATTTAGACAGATTTGTGAACAATGTTTGAGAGAAATGGTAATATTGTGTATCTGGAATGAATTTTAGATCTTTGAGTCCATCTCATGACAAATGGGAGCAAAAACAAAAGTGTTGCGTTTATATTTTTGTTGAGTGTATATTTGTCCAGACCTTCTGCTGCTGACTCACGACTGTTTCATTTGTCACTTTCTCTCCAGATCAGGGCTTTGTAGGACACTGACCCCTTTTTGAGGCCCCTGACCCTCGGTCCCCAGTGGGGCTCCACGATGGCGTCATGATCAAAGTTTAAAACATGTTTATGACCAAATTTAGATAAAAGAGAAGTTTTTATTAGTGAAGTTATGTCCATCAAAAACATCGAACATTTGGGAATTTCCATCATAAGAAATTCAAGTAATCATCTGCAATCTAAATGATGTGGGGCCCCAGTGTGGCCCCGGACCCCCTTTGAGAACCACAGGTCTGGATCAGCCCAAAGACGTCGTGCGGCGCCCCCTGTGGGTCATTGGGCCTCCCGAAATCTAACTTACATTTAATAGAAAATGTCGTGTTTTCAAACAGTCGACTGTGTTCAAACAAACATGTTTTAGAGCAGGGGTGTCAAACTCATGTTGGTCCGGGGGCCGTATGCAGCCTACTTTGATCCCAAAAGGGCCGGATCAGAAAACTCAGTTCTCTCTTCAAGTTATTGTATTTTTCTCCGTGTCTCGTAGTGGTGTTTAAGATTATATTCCTCGAGCAACGCCACTTGTTCCAAACACACTGAGCACAGATTTCCCATTCACCTCTGTCAACAAATAAGAATTAGACTATTTTTCTTGGGAAATCCTGAACTCAGCATCTGCTTTTCTCATTTTTTGACATTTTGCTGATGAGGGTCACGGTCGACAGTCAAAACGATCGTCCTTTAAGAGCGTTTGGAAAGAGGAAAGTCTTCATTTGTGCTGCTCTGGTGGGAGTCATAGCGTGCAGAAACGCCGGAGACGCTGCTGTGCTGAACGGTGCAGAAAATTAACAGAAAAATCTGAAAATTTTAAGTATTTTAATAGAAAAATCAGCCGAGGGCCAGATTAAGGGTCTTGGAGGGCCGGATCTGGCCCCCGGGCCGCATGTTTGACACATGTGTTTTAGACTTTTAGACTGAAGCAAATCTGTTTGTTTCTGGACACACTTTGAGAACCACTAATCCAGATATTTTCTGTATTTTAATATTAAAGAAGGAAAAAACTAAAGTCGGAATCAGATCAGACGAACACGTCCAAGTGTCTCAAACCAGATCAGCTGATCCTCTGTTCTGCCGACGTGTCCTTGAGCAAAACAGAACTCACATTAAAACTCACAAATGTGCAGGAAAATCTATATTTACTGAACAATTTGAAATCTTAACACTGGAAAAAAGCATGACATTTAAAATCAGAGAAATAAACAAAATCAGAGAAATGAACCTAAAATCAGAGAGAGTAGTGACCTGGTGCATTTTGCCTCTGAGCTTTGCAAAAGAACAAATGCAAAAACATTGCAAAAGAAATGCAAAGGCAAAGCTTTTGCATTTCTTCCTCAACAACAGCAGCAGTGTGTATTTGATAAACTCTGTGTCTGAGGAAACAGGACTCGAGACAAATGTTTAACCAGTTTTTTTTTGTTTTTTTTTCAGGTTATTTCATAAAGTCCTCTTCACATAAATGTCATTTTTTCATGTTTTATTCAACCAGCACAAATATTTAAATTTAACTTTAGCAACCCTAATCTAACCCTAATCTAATAATACATTTTATTTATAGGGCGCCTTTCTGGGCACTCAAGGTCACCTCACAAGTTTATACATCAATATAAATATATATATATATATATATATATATATATATATATATATATATATATATATATATATATATATATATATATATATAAAAACATTAAAACAGTAAAAGCAACAGTTAAAGCAACAGTTAAAGCAACAGTTAAAGTGCAGTTGTGGTTATAATGAACAGGCCAGTTTGAACAGAGGAGTTTTGAGTTTGGATTTTAAGTGTGTGAGAGCGTCTGTGTGGCGGAGGTCAGGAGGGAGAGTGTTCCAGAGCCGGGGAGCAGAGCGACTGAACGCCCTGCTCCCCATTGTAACAAGACGGACAGAGGGGACAGAGAGCTGGAGAGAGGAGGAAGAGCGAAGAGAGCGAACGGGTGTGGCAATATGGAGGAGGTCAGGGAGATACGGAGGTGTGTGAGGCTGTGGACGGCTTTGAATGTGTGGAGCAGGATTTTGTATTGAATGTGGTGACTGTGTGTGTGATGTGGAGCCAGTGGAGCTGCTGTAAGACGGTGTGATGTGGTTGATGGAAGGTGTGTGTGTGATGTGGTTGATGGAAGGTGTGTGTGTGATGTGGTTGATGGAAGGTGTGTGTGTGATGATGCGAGCAGCAGAGTTCTGAACCAGTTGAAGTTTATGGAGAGTTTTTTGTGGGAGACCAAACAGAAGTGAATTGCAATAATCTAGACGGGAAGTGACGAGGCTGTGTATGAGTACGGCAGTGGACTGTGGAGTGAGGGAGGGTCGGAGTCGATGGATATTGCGGAGGTGGAAGTGGGCGGAGCGAGTGATGCTGTTTATGTGGTAGGCGGAGGAGAGGGTGCTGTGGAGGATGACACCCAGACTCTTGACCTGAGGGGAGGGAGAGATGGAGGAGCCATCAATGGGAATGGAGAAATGATTAATCTTGCTTATGGTGGATTTGGTGCCCTCAAGGAGAAGTTCAGTTTTATTGCTATTGAGTTTGAGAAAGTTTGAGGTGAACCATGATTTTATTTCACCGATACAGTTGACAAGGGAAGAGGGTGGGAGTGTGGAGTTTGGTTTGCCGGAGAGGTAGAGCTGGGCGTCATCCGCGTAGCAGTGGAATTGAATGCGGCGTTTCCGGAAAATGTGACCAAGGCGGAGAAGGTGGATGATGAAAAGGAGGGGACCGAGAACAGAACCTTGGGGAACACCTGAGGAGATGGGGACAGGATAAGAAGTGAAAGATTTGAGTTGAATAAACCGAGTGCGGTCGGAAAGACGGGAGTGAAACCAGGCGAGGGTCGTGCCAGAGATGCCGATGGAAGAGAGTCTGTTCAGGAGGATGGAATGAGAAATGGTGTCAAAGGCAGAACTAAGATCAAGCAGAAGGAGGATGGATAATAAACCAGAGTCGGCAGAGAGGAGAAGGTCATTAGTGATTTTGAGAAGGGCCGTTTCAGTGCTGTGGAGAGGACGGAAGCCAGACTGAAAACACTCGTACAGGTTATTGGATGACAGATGAGAGTGAAGCAGAAACTGTTTTTTCAAGAATTTTGGAGATGAACGGAAGGTTAGAAATCGGATGGAAATGATTGAGGTCTGTGGGATCTGAAGCAGGTTTTTTGAGAATTGGAGCGACAGCAGCAGTTTTGAGAGGAGAGGGGACAGTACCAGAGGTGAGGGAGGCATGAATTGTGTTGGCGATAAAAGGAGCAAGAGAAGGAAGTGTGGCTTTGATAAGGACAGTGGGAAGTGGGTCAAGTTGACATGAAGAGGTTTTGGATTTTTGGATAAAAGAGGAAATTTGATTGACAGAAGGTAGAGTAAATGATGAGAAAGGGGTGGTGGTGATAGATGTAATGACAGGTAGAGTTAGAGCAGAAGAGGGGCTGAGCTGTTGGGGAATAGTGTGGATTTTTGTGGTGAAGAACGAAGCCAAAGTATTGCAGAAGTCGGATGAATAGAGATGAGATGGAAGGGAGACAGGAGGTTTGGTGACGGTTGAAACAAGAGAGAAGAGGGTCCTGGAATTTCCTTCATTAGTACTGATTAAACCGGAGTAATATGCAGATCTAGTTTTGGAGATGCGTTCTTTGTAGTGGAGGGTGTGGTGTGTGTACATGTCCTTGTGAATAGTTAGTCCAGTTTTGTGATAAACTCTTTCAAGTTGGCGCCTTTTGCTTTGACCTGTCGGAGAGTGGGGGTGAACCAGGGTGCAGTGTGAGTGAAAGAGACCGGTCTGGATTTGGGTGGAGCGAGTGTGTGAAGGATGTTGTGGAGGTGGGTGTTGTAGTGTGACACGAGTTGATCAGGAGTTGCAAAACTGTCTGTACTGGGCAGATTATTGACATGAAAAGATAAATTGTCCAAATTTATGTCCTTAATTTTAGGGAATGTTATGGTGCGCGTGGGGCTGTGTTTGGAAAAAGGCAGATTGACAAAAACTGTAAGGAGCATATGATCGGAAAATGGGATGAAGTTGGCTTTGCAGTCCATGGGTGTAACGGCTGAGCACAGATTGAGTCCAGAGTTTGTCCTTTTGAGTGTGTGGGAAAATTAACAAACTGTTGCAAACCAAAACTGTCCAGACAGGATATAAAATCACTGGTGAGTGAATTATTAACAATGTCCAAGTGAATATTTAGATCCCCTAATAGTATGACATTGGAAGAGAGTGTGGAAACATGTGTTAAAAAAGATGCAAAGTCTGTTATAAAATCCTTGTTTTGTTTCGGAGGTCTGTAGATGGTGGCAGTGACAGTAGGAGTTGGTCCAGAGAGCCTCAAACCACTGATAGACAGGGACAGTCACAGGAGCTACTCTCCAACTCTCACTGTAGATTAACCCTAATCTAACCCTAATCTAACCCTAATCTAACCCTAATCTAACCCTAATCTAACCCTAACCCCATCACCCGTCGTCACTGGACACAGGTGAGTCCTGCTCCTCCACGGTTCCCGCGAGGTCAAACATGGAATTTGGTAATAATACCTTAAAAAGATTTGAAAATATCTTGAATTTCTATATCTGGTTCAGTCCTGGTTCAGTCTTGGTTCAGTCCTGGTTTAGCCCTGGTTTAGTCCTGGTTCAGTCCTGGTTCAGTCTTGGTTTAGTCCTGGTTTAGTCCTGGTTTAGTCTTGGTTCAGTCTTGGTTTAGTCCTGGTTTAGTCCTGGTTTAGTCTTGGTTCAGTCCTGGTTTAGTCCTGGTTTAGTCTTGGTTCAGTCTTGGTTTAGTCTTGGTTTAGTCCTGGTTCAGTCCTGGTTTAGTCCTGGTTTAGTCTTGGTTCAGTCTTGGTTTAGTCTTGGTTTAGTCCTGGTTCAGTCCTGGTTTAGTCCTGGTTCAGTCCTGGTCTAATCCTGGTCTAATCCTGGTTTAGTCCTGGTTTAGTCTTGGTTCAGTCTTGGTTTAGTCTTGGTTTAGTCCTGGTTCAGTCCTGGTTTAGTCCTGGTTCAGTCCTGGTCTAATCCTGGTCTAATCCTGGTTTAGTCCTGGTTTAGTCTTGGTTCAGTCCTGGTTCAGTCCTGGTTTAGTCCTGGTTCAGTCCTGGTCTAATCCTGGTCTAATCCTGGTTTAGTCCTGGTTTAGTCTTGGTTCAGTCCTGGTTCAGTCCTGGTCTAATCCTGGTCTAATCCTGGTTCAGTCCTGGTTCAGGTCTGTGATCAGATCAGTTTGGTTCATATTTTCTGGTCATGATTCTTCTTAGATAAATCTCTTCCTCCTCTCTTCTTTCCCTCTTCTCTCCCTCTCTCTCCCTCTCTTCTCTCTCTCTCTCCCTCTCCCTTCCTCTCCCTCTCTTCTCTCTCTCTCTCCCTCTCCCTCTCTCTCCCTCTCTTCTCTCTCTCCGTTTCCCGCTCTGTTCTGTCCCGTTGACTTTTACTTTGACGGGGGGTTTGTCCTTGGTCTTTTATTTTGTCGGGGTTCGTCCTTGGAGACTTCCTGTGGAGATGACACGACGGAGAGAGTTTATCCTCCGGAAAGAGGAGAGGAGCGAGGGAGAGGGGGAGGAGAGAGAGAGAGGAGAGGAGGAGAGTTTATCCTCCGGAAAGAGGAGAAGAGAGAGGGAGAGGAGAGAGAGAGAGAGGAGAGGAGGAGAGTTTATCCTCCGGAAAGAGGAGAAGAGAGAGGGAGAGGAGAGAGAGAGGAGGAGAGTTTATCCTCCGGAAAGAGGAGAGGAGAGAGAGAGGAGAGGAGGAGAGTTTATCCTTTGGAAAGAGGAGAAGAGAGAGGGAGAGGAGAGAGAGAGAGGAGAGGAGAGAGAGAGAGAGGAGAGAGAGAGATTACCTCCGGAAAGAGGTGAAGGGAGAGGGAGAGAAAAGTGTTCACGACAGGAAGAGAGTTTATCTTTGGAAAGAAAAGAGAGAAGAGAGGGAGGGAGGAGTGATGGAAAAAAACTAAACAATAATGAAGAAACAGGATTGATTCACTTTCCTGTTGCAGCCCTGAAATTCCACCTGGACTTTCTCAGACCCGACTCAAAGTTTTTAAAGAAATCTACAAACTTCTGCTCCACAAATGTTTCCAAATGTTTCTTTCCCCCCGGAGACGTTATGGCTTCGTCTGGAATGTTCCACAGTGCGGCTTTAAAGCTTCCCACCTCCACTCGGTCACCAGAACTAAACCAGGACTTAACTAAGTCTAAACCAGGACTTAACTAAGTCTAAACCAGGACTTAACTAAGTCTAAACTAGAAATAAACCAGGACTTAACTAGGTCTAAACCAGGACTTAACTAAGTCTAAACCAGGACTTAACGAGGTCCAAACCAGGACTTAACTAGGTCTAAACCAGGACTAAACCAGGACTTAACTAGGTCTAAACCAAGACTAAACCAGGACTAAACCAAGACTAAACTAGTACTTAACCAGAGCTAAACCAGGACTTAAATAGGCCTAAACCAGGTCTAATGCAGGCCTAAACCAAGACTAAACTAGTCCTTAACCAGAACTAAACCAGGACTTAACTAGGTCTAAACCAGGACTTAACTAAGTCTAAACCAGGACTAAACCAGGACTTAACTAAGTCTAAACCAGGACTAAACCAGGACTTAACTAGGTCTAAACCAGGACTTAACTAGGTCTAAACCAGGACTTAACTAAGTCTAAACCAGGACTTAACTAGGTCTAAACCAGGACTTAACTAGGTCTAAACCAGGACTTAAATGAGTCTAAACCAGGACTTAAATAAGTCTAAACCAGGACTAAACCAGGACTTAACTAAGTCTAAACCAGGACTTAACTAGGTCTAACCCAGGTCTAAACCAAGACTAAACTAGAACTTAATGAACTAAACCAGGACTTAACTAGGTCTAAACCAGGTCTAAACCAGGCCTCTTCAGGACTTAACTATCTCCACTATCTCGGACCGAGTCCCGGGTCAGATCTGTGGAGAGGCGACTCCGCTCACAGCCTGTTTTTCTGGGTATTTCTGAGCTCTAAAACCACCTGCAGCTGCATAAACGTGGTGTAGGGCTGTTTAAAGTCACACTGCGGAACATTCCAGGCAGAGCGACGACGTCTCCACGGAGCAAAAAAACATCTGACGGACGCTGCCCCCCAAAATATAAACGATAAAAACCAGGACGCACTTCTCCAGTTTCATAATTAGCCTTTTATTTCCTCGTTGTCAGTCACAGTGCTGCTTAAATTATCACAATAAATACAAGTCCAGTTTAAATACAGACAAATAAAACTTTAGACTTAAATGTGTCCCCGGAGCTCATTCCTCGGCTCACGATACCGTTTAGAACCTCTGTTAGTGTTTTAATTTAACTGTTCATCGTTTAAAGTCGCTTCGGTGACTTGAATCTGCTACGGCGGCTGTGATTGGTTAGTGTCGGTCACGTGACCTCAAACGCAGACAGGAAGTGAAGCGGGTTTGGGCTCAAAATGGAGGACGGCAAAAACAAAATGGAGGACGACAAAAACAAGACCAGAGTCCAGTCAGGGCAGTAAATACGGTGACAAGTTTAAATCTTGGTTTAATCTTGGTACGGTACGGATTTGGTCCCGGTTTAGTCCCCGGTTAAGTCCTGGTCTAGTCCTAGGTTAGTCCTGATTTAGTTCTGGTTGAGTCCCTGTTCAGTCTTGGTTCCATTCTTGTTTTAAAATCTAGTTTAGTACCAAGTTAAGGTCTAGTTCTGGTCTAAATCCAGATGTAGTTCTGGTTTAGTCCCAATTTAATCCTGGTCTAGTTCTAATTTAATCCTAATTTAGTCCTTTTTTAGTCCTTGTTTAGTCGTGGTCTTGTCCTGATTTAATCCTGGTTTAGTTCTGGTCTAGTCCTGGTTCAGTCCTGGTCTAATTCTGATTTAATCCTGGTCTAGTTTTAATCTAATCCTAATTTAGTCCATTTTTAGTCCTGGTTTAGTCCTGGTTCAGTCCTGGTTCAGTCCTGGTTCAGTCCTGGTTCAGTCCTGGTTCAGTCCTGGTTCAGTCCTGGTTCAGTCCTGGTTCAGTCCTGGTTTATTTTGCAGTTTTAAAATAATTCCAATGATCCTTGTTTCCATCTTTCCATGTTTTTCTTTTTAAATTTTAAATTCTTTTTAAATTAACTCGTACATTAAATCTTCGCCTCCTTTTGTCTTTAACACAATTAACACAATTTCACTTCAGTATTTTTACTAATTAAAATTCACAGAATCAGTTCTGTCAGTTTCAGTTTGTTTCCCATTAAAACTTTCTTAAAGCCAATTTGGAAGAAAAACTTTCCACAGATTCAAACGGAACGAACGCTTCATTTCCAGAGTCACATGAGGACTGAGGGTTTCAACATGTCCTGGTTCAGTCCTGGTTCAGTCCTGGTTCAGTCCTGGTTTAGTCCTGGTTCAGTCCTGGTTCAGTCCTGGTTTAGTCCTGGTTTAGTCCTGGTTTGGTCCTGGTTTGGTCCTGGTTTGGTCCTGGTTTAGTCCTGGTTTGGTCCTGGTTTAGTCCTGGTTTAGTCCTGGTTTGGTCCTGGTTTGGTCCTGGTTTGGTCCTGGTTTGGTCCTGGTTTAGTCCTGGTTTGGTCCTGGTTTAGTCCTGGTTTAGTCCTGGTTTGGTCCTGGTTTAGTCCTGGTTTGGTCCTGGTTTAGTCCTGGTTTAGTCCTGGTTTGGTCCTGGTTTGGTCCTGGTTTGGTCCTGGTTTGGTCCTGGTTTAGTCCTGGTTTAGTCCTGGTTTGGTCCTGGTTTGGTCCTGGTTTAGTCCTGGTTTAGTCCTGGTTTAGTCCTGGTTTGGTCCTGGTTTAGTCCTGGTTTAGTCCTGGTTTGGTCCTGGTTTAGTCCTGGTTTGGTCCTGGTTTGGTCCTGGTTTGGTCCTGGTTTGGTCCTGGTTTAGTCCTGGTTTGGTCCTGGTTTGGTCCTGGTTTGGTCCTGGTTTAGTCCTGGTTTGGTCCTGGTTTAGTCCTGGTTTAGTCCTGGTTTGGTCCTGGTTTAGTCCTGGTTTAGTCCTGGTTTGGTCCTGGTTTGGTCCTGGTTTGGTCCTGGTTTAGTCTTGGTTTGGTCCTGGTTTGGTCCTGGTTTGGTCCTGGTTTAGTCCTGGTTTGGTCCTGGTTTGGTCCTGGTTTAGTCCTGGTTTGGTCCTGGTTTAGTCCTGGTTTAGTCCTGGTTTGGTCCTGGTTTAGTCCTGGTTTAGTCCTGGTTTGGTCCTGGTTTAGTTTTAGTCCAGGTTTAGTTGTCGTCCTTCTGTATTTAACAGATTTTTTGGAGGAAATTTTCTTTTTTTAATTCGTTTCTCGACATTTAGTGATTTCTTTTTATAACCCAAACCACAAAACGAGCTCCACTTCCTGTCAGCGTTCGCCTACATTTCCCAGAAGTCATTGCACATAGTTTTAGCTGAAATAAACTGCGTTAGCTTTAGCGTCGTTAGCTCGGCAGTCCGTTTTCCATTGGATTGCATTAGGTTTGCGCTCTCAGTGAGTCTTTGGTTTGGGAAGACGGGAAAACGACGGCGGCGGACAGGAAGGGGCGGGGCCAGGCTTGACTCTACTTCCTGGAGAGGGGGCGGGGCCGCGCTTGGAGGCGGGGCCGGAGGAGGGGGCGGGTCTGAAGTGGGAGGAGCCGGAGAACATGAAGAGGCGGAGCTTGGAGGGGAGAGGACTGCGTTTCCCATGGTCCTCGGCGGCGGCGGGTGAGGGCAGCGAGGGGGGCGGGGCTTCAGAGGCAGACGAGCTTCCTGATTGGACGGAGCCGCTGTGGATCAGTGGGTCCTGGAGGCTCTGATTGGGCTGAAGTATCGCAGACTGAAACGAGACAAAACAGGTTAAAATCTAAAACACGGCTCAAAAATAAGTTTGAGTTAAGTCCTGGTTTAGTCTGGGGTTAGACCTGGTTTAGTCTGGGGTTAGACCTGGTTTAGTCTGGGGTTAGACCTGGTTTAGACCAAGTTTAGTCTTGGTTTAGACCTAGACAAGCAATAGTTTAGTCCTGGTTTAGTACTGATTAAGGTCTAGTTTAGGCTGAAGTTAGACCTCGTTTAGACATAATCGAGTCCTAATTTAGTTCGGGTTAAGACCAAGTTTAGTCTTGGGTTAGACCTGGTTTAGACCTAGGTAAATCCTGGTTTAGTACTGGTTAAGGCCTAGTTTAGTCTAGGTTTAGACATGGATGTCCTAGTTTAGTCTGGAGTTAGACCTGGTTTAGGATAGTAGGGTAATGTCCCAGTTTAGTTCTGGTTTAGTACTGGTTAAGACCAAGTTTAGTCTGGGATTAGACCTGGTTTTGGGTAAGTCATAGTTTAGTTCTGGTTAAGACCAAGTTTAGTCTTGGTTTAGACCTGGTTTAGAGCTGGGTAATGTCCCAGTTTAGTTCTGGTTTAGTACTGGTTAAGGCCTAGTTTAGTCTGGGATTAGACCTGGTTTTGGGTAAGTCATAGTTTAGTTCTGGTTTAGGGCCTCTGGTTTAGTCTGGAGTTAGACCTGGTTAAATCCTGATTTAGTTCTATTTAAGATCAAGCTTAGTCTTGGTTTAGATCTGGTTTAGACCTGGGTAAGTCCTACTTTAGTTCTGGTCTACTACTGGTTAAGGCCTAGTTTAGTCTGGGGTTAGACCTGGTTTAGACCTAGTTTAGATATTGGTTTGGTCCTGGTTTGGTTTTCGTTTAGTCCTGGTTTAATTCTGGTTAAGTCTAGCTCATCTAGACTTGGTTTAGTTGTTTTAGTCCAATTTTTTATCTTTATTTAGTTCAGAATCAACTACATCTGATTTTGTTATTCATCCTCAAAACTGCGGTAAAAATAAGGTTATAAATGCTGCTTGTTTTTATTTTTTTTAAATTCTGTTATTATTATTAAAGCTGCAATACGTCACTTTTCTGCTCGTCTCCACAGAAATGTGATTTTTCCACACATGCGGGGAGGGCATCTGACACACACGGGGGAGGGCATCTGACACACACGGGGGAGGGCATCTGACACACACGGGGGAGGGCATCTGACACACACAGGGAAGTTTCAGTATGGGTTAGTGTCAGATTTCCGTTATTTCTGACAGCCTTCCTCTGATTTTAAATAACGCTCTTTTTCCTTTCGTCTCATTTACAAAGGGCAGAATATTTGTTTTGGCGTAAATGTAAAACGGAGACGCCGCAGAGACGCCGTCAGGATCCTCAGGAGACGTGCGTGTGAGAGGTGGAGATTTATAACGAGAGAAATCTGCTCCAGACGTGACCGGAATCAGAAAGACGACGACGGACGGGGGGCGAGCGCAGAGCGGCAGAGACACCTGCTGGAGACAGGAGGGACTGCAGCCAGAGGGAGATTATTTTATTTTTACACTTTTAACGTTGAATAACTTTTGATTCAAAATACTCAAACACACAGACGACAAGGCAGCGGATAAATAAGAGCTTCAACATCACACAACATCACACAACACCGCACAAACATCCAGCTGCACATGAGGGAAACACTGAACCAAATAAAATAAAACACAAGGTGCAATGCAGGGCCTAGTTCAGTCCTGGTTTAGTTCTGGTTAAGACCAAGTTTAGTCTCGGGTGAGACCTGGTTTAGACCTGGTTTAGACCTAGGTAAATCCTAATTTAGTTTTGGTTTTTGGTTTAGTTCTGGCTAAGACCAAGTTTAGTCTGGGCTTAGACCTAGTTAAGAACTAGGTAAATCCTGATTTAGTTTTGGTTTAGTTCTGGTTAAGGCCTAATTTAGTCTGGGGTTAGACCTGGTTTAGACCTAGTTGAGCCCTGATTTAGTTCTGGTTGATGCCTCGTTTAGACCCCGGTAAAAACAGGTAAAAAAATAGCTATAATAACCCCAGGATCGTGGGTTAACACGACCGTTAGTCCCTTTGTCCAACTTAATAAAGATAATAAAAGCTGCCGTAGTGACGTTCTGCTCCACGGTTTTATCACATGCTCAGTGTCGGTAACTACGCCGGAAGTCGTCACATCCGCATGTCCCATTATGGACGTGAAAATAAACTAAATATTGTGACGTCGTATCGTGAAAAGTCTCAAACTACAGACTGTTCAGACTGAAGTGTCCAAAGATCGGATCTGTGTGGGTAAAAGCTCAGGAACAGGTCACAGTGGGGCGAAAGAGTCGGATCTGGGTCACTTCAGGCTGAACGTCGTGATTCTGCTGCATCTGCATTTTTACACTGATTAACGCTGCGACTGACACTGAAGTACAATATATAACGACGGGGAAATATTACAATACATTTAATACTCAAACTACTTTATGACACGAAGCAATAAATCAGTAAAGAACGTATTTTTAAAAAGACGGTTTCATTAAAATTGAGCTGCAATGAAATAACTAACAGAGGATTTATTTCCCACAGAAGTGATTCTGCTCTGTGCAGATCAGATCTGATCACAGAAAAAAGCACAAAAGGCGCTGTATAAATGAATATTATTATTAAATACTGAATACATTTGATTTGCACAGCACTTTTCTGAACACTCAAAGACGCTGCACAAAGAAAACGATTTTAAAAGTACAGCCCCAAATAAAATCAAAACTAATATTTTTTATATTTATATATTATATAATTTATAATTTTTTTATATTTTTGAATTTGCCTGTTGAAAATCCTTGTACGTTATTGACCCATATATGTATATATGTATGTGTATATATGTATGTGTATATATGTATGTGTATATATGTATGTGTATATATGTATGTGTATATATATAATAATAATATTTTTCCTCGTATTTATTTACTCACTTTTAATTTATTTATTTATAATCATTTATTTATTTATAATAATACAATTATCATTTTTTTTACTTATTTTTTCTAATTTTTTCCTTTTTATTTTCTGTGACATTTGCTTTATGTGCACAGAAAAACTCATTAAAACAAAAGTCGATGGAGTTTTTACGGTGACGTCGCCGCCGTTTGACCTTGTGAAGTTTTCGTTTTTTGGACGAAAGCGAAGTTTTTGATCCGAACTCGAGAAGCAGAAAACTTTCCTGTTTATTTTGTGAAATTATAAAAACCCCTCGGAGAATTCCGCCGCTAATTTAGGAGATTAAAAAAAACGCCGAATCTGCAGATTTGTGACTTTAGTTTTTAGTGCACACAGCGAAAAAACCACAGTGATAATCCTTTTGTTTTCTGAACGAGAGAAACGAGGAGTTTAGGGCGAGGACGAACACTGGGAGGGCATCTGACACACGGGGAGGGCATCTGACACACGGGGAGGGCATCTGACACACGGGGAGGGCATCTGACACACGGGGAGGGCATCTGACACACGGGAGGGCATCTGACACACGGGAGGGCATCTGACACACGGGAGGGCATCTGACACACGGGGAGGGCATCTGACACACGGGAGGGCATCTGACACACGGGGAGGGCATCTGACACACAGGGAGGGCATCTGACACACAGGGAGGGCATCCGACACACTCGGAGGGCATCTGACACACACGGGGAGGGCATCTGACACACACGGGGAGGGCATCTGACACACACGGGGAGGGCATCTGACACACGGGGAGGGCATCTGACACACGGGGAGGGCATCTGACACACACGGGGAGGGCATCTGACACACACGGGGAGGGCATCTGACGCACACAGGGAGGGCATCTGACACACACGAGGAGGGCATCTGACACACGGGGAGGGCATCTGACACACACGGGGAGGGCATCTGACACAGGGGGAGGGCATCTGACACACACGGGGAGGGCATCTGACACACGGGGAGGGCATCTGACACACGGGGAGGGCATCTGACACACACGGGGAGGGCATCTGACACACGGGGAGGGCATCTGACACACGAGGAGGGCATCTGACACACGAGGAGGGCATCTGACACACACGGGGAGGGCATCTGACACACGGGGAGGGCATCTGACACACACGGGGAGGGCATCTGACACACGGGGAGGGCATCTGACACACGGGGAGGGCATCTGACACACACGGGGAGGGCATCTGACACACGGGGAGGGCATCTGACACACGGGGGAGGGCATCTGACACACGGGTGGGCATCTGACACACACGGGGAGGGCATCTGACACACGGGGAGGGCATCTGACACACGGGCAGGGCATCTGACACACACGGGGAGGGCATCTGACTCACACGGGGAGGGCATCTGACACACACGGGGAGGGCATCTGACTCACACGGGGAGGGCATCTGACACACGGGGAGGGCATCTGACACACGGGGAGGGCATCTGACACACGGGAAGTAAAAAGAACAATGTTAAATGATGCTGCATGAGAAAAAGCGATAAAACCAGTGAAATAAAAAGGTTTGGGTGAAGGAAAAGTTTGTACCAGGCCGTGTCAGTGAAGTAGTGCACGAGCTTCTCCACTCCTGCAGGGGGCGCTCACACGGGGAGGCAGCAGGGACAGAGCGCAGGTTAGAGACAAGAGTTTAAGACGACACAAAAGGGTTTAAGAAAGTGACAAAAAGTGAAGATTAAACTGTTAAAAAGCAGGAAAACAGAAAAGACAAAAAGGAGAAAAGAGGAGGAAAAGTAGTCCTGGTTTAGTCCTGGTTTAGACCTGGTTTAGACCTGGTTTAGTCCTGGTTTAGACCTGGTTTAGACCTGGTTTAGTCCTGGTTTAGTCCTGGTTTAGTCCTGGTTTAGTCCTGGTTCAGTCCTGGTTCAGTCCTGGTGTAGTCCTGGTTTAGTCCTGGTTTAGACCTGGTTTAGACCTGGTTTAGACCTGGTTTAGACCTGGTTTAGACCTGGTTCGGTCCTGGTTCGGTCCTGGTTCGGTCCTGGTTCAAGTCCTGGTTCGGTCCTGGTTCGGTCCTGGTTCAGGTCCTGGTTCAGGTCCTGGTTCGGTCCTGGTTCAGTCCTGGTTCAAGTCCTGGTTCAAGTTCTGGTTTAGACCTGGTTTAGACCTGGTTTAGTCCTGGTTTAGACCTGGTTCTAGTCCTGGTTCGGTCCTGGTTCAAGTCCTGGTTCGGTCCTGGTTCAAGTCCTGGTTCAGTCCTGGTTCGGTCCTGGTTCAAGTCCTGGTTTAGACCTGGTTCGGTCCTGGTTCAGTCCTGGTTCTAGTCCTGGTTCGGTCCTGGTTCAGTCCTGGTTCAAGTCCTAGTTCAGTCCTGGTTCAAGTCCTGGTTCAGTTCTGGTTCAAGTCCTGGTTCAAGTCCTGGTTTAGTCCTGGTCTAGACTCACGTTTGTGGGCGTAGTCCTGGTTTAGTCCTGGTTCAGTCCTGGTTCAGTCCTGGTTTAGTCCTGGTTCAAGTCCTGGTTTAGACCTGGTTCAAGTCCTGGTTTAGTCCTGGTTCAAGTCCTGGTTTAGTCCTGGTTTAGTCCTGGTTCGGTCCTGGTCTAGACTCACGTTTGTGGGCGTAGTCCTGGTTTAGTCCTGGTTTAGTTCTCGGTCTAAAGGGCCTGGATCTCTGGTACTGCCAGGGAGGAGAGAGGAAGAGGAGAGGAGGAGGAGCCTGAGGAGAGGAGGAAGAACAGAGAGAGAAGAGAGACAAAAAGAGGAGAAAGAGAGACAGAAACAGAGAGAGAGACAAAGAGAGGAGAGATAGAAAGGAGAGAAGAGAGACAGAGAGAGAGACAAAAAGAGGTAAAAGAGAGGACAGAGAGAGAGAGAGATGAAGAGAGAGACAGAAAGAGAAAGGGATAGAGAAAGGAAGAGAGACAAAGAGAGAAACAAAGAAAGTGAAAGAGAGACAGAAACAGAGAGAGAGGGAGAGAGAGAAAGAAAGAGAGAAAGACAAAGAGAGGACAGAGAAAAGAGAGACAAAGAGAGAGAGACACAAAGAGGAAAGAGAGAAAGAGGAAAGAGAGACATAAGTTTAAACAAAGACAGATTTTATAGAAAATCTCAGTGAGGAAACGTGTGGGAGGAAAGAGTCGTGAGGAGTTTATATTTTGGTGCATTTTTGTTCAATCTGACGCTTAAACGTCAGAAAACGACAGATTTGCGTCAGCAGAGAGAAAACGTTTGTGTCTCAGACGGAGAAACAGAAAAACAGTGGACGCAGCGTTTGAGTTTCATGTTGGTGCAGCTGGAGGCAGTGACCTGTAGGGGGCGACTTCGACTGTGTTTACATTATGAGAACACACTGGGGTCTATTAACTCTGCCCACTGTTCTAAACCAACAGATATCCTGAAGAACTGCTGTGTCTGTCCTCCACTCACATTTATAGATTATAATCCCATCATAATCCTGCTATAATCCTGTCATTATCCTGTTATGATCCTGTCATTATCCTGTTATGATCCTGTCATTATCCTGTTGTAATATTGTCATAATCCCGTAATAATCCTGTCATAATCCTGTCATTATCCTGTCATAATCCCGTCATAATCCTGTCATAATCCTGCCATAATGCTGTTGTAATCCTGTCATAATCCTGTTGTAATATTGTCATAATCCCGTAATAATCCTGTCATAATCCTGTCATTATCCTGTCATAATCCCGTCATAATCCTGTCATAATCCTGCCATAATGCTGTTGTAATCCTGTCATAATCCCGTCATAATCCTGTCATAATCCCGCCATAATCCTGTCATAATCCTGTCATAATCCTGTCATAATCCTGTTGTAATCCCGTCATAATCCTGTCATAACTGTGTTTTTAGGTGTTTTTAGGTGTAATCTGCACCGTGTTCCAGGGCGTCTGGGACCCGGCGTTCTCCATCTCTTTCTCTCTGGTCTGAGTCTGGATTTCTGTCGTCTCCACGTTGTGACAGCGACACCTGCTGGACACTTCTGCTGCGGCGCTCTGCGGACGACAGGACGATTTTTACCATTAAATTGACTTATTTAATTCTGAAACACATTTTCACACACGGGCAACTCCAACTTCTAACTAGTGAGTAGATTAAAAATAATTGAATTAACATTGGCTATTTGCAAATGTGTATTACAAAACAGATTATTTAAAGATGCAGCATGTAACTTTTGTGGTGGACGGTTCGCCACCTGCCTCGTCTCCATGGCGATGTTACTGCTTTGCCTGGGATGTTCCGCAGTACGGCATTAACCAAATGAATCTCATATTTATTCAGTTACAGGCGCTTTCATGTTTCAGAACGACTGCAAAGACGTGTCCCTCGTGGCCCGCTCGTCTTCATGGAGATGAAATGCCACACTGCGGAACATTTCAGGACAAAACGGCGCGTGGAGCGGAGCAGGTGTGAAATACATAAATCTTTGTACCAGCTGCTGTGAGAGCTGAGCGATGGTTCGGTCTCGACTCCGCACTTCCTCCCGGAGCTGAAGCACTTCCTGTAGCAGCACCTCCACCTGAGCAGCAAAGCATCATGGGAAATGGAGTTCAAACACATCACTGCGTCACACAGAGTCAAGGCACCTCCACCGGAACAGCAAACAGACTTAAACCCGGAGTAAATCTGAAGTCCTGGTCTAGTCCTGGTTTAGTCCCAGTCCTGGTTTTAGTCCTGGTTTAGTCCTGGTCTAGTCCCAGTCCTGGTTTTAGTCCTGGTCTGGTCCTGGTTTAGTCCTGGTCTGACCTGAGTCTCGGTCCCGTCTGAGGAGGAGTCCGTCTCTGGACTCAGAGTGTCTGTGGTCAAAGTGTCTTCATCTGCATCGTCCTCCTGAAAAGCACAAATTAAATTATATTATTTTAAATAAACCTTTTTACAGGAAACTGTTTTTATTTGATTTTTACTTTTATTGTTAATTTCTGATTTCTTAAAGCTTTTCTAGTGGTGTGTGTTTCATTATTGCTTTGACTGTAATGTTCCACAGTAGGGCATTAAACTTATCTGTCTTGCATTTGTTCAAAACTGCAGAATTTGTGGCACAAAAATAGCCTGAAATAAAAGGGATTCGTACTGAGTGTGCTCGCCTCTCCACAGATCTAACCTGTAACTGCTCAACAGTATCATATGTTTGTCTCTGTGGAGACTTGATTCTTTAGAACATCTCAGGGAAATTCATTTTAATTCCAGCAGAAATGTTGCACAGTGCAGCTTTACAGCTCTTCGTCCACTTCAGATCCTCTAAACGTCCTGGTGAAGCTGTAGTTGATCCGAATGTAATAATAAATATGTACGAAAACGCCAAAATAAACCCAATGACGGGGACACACTTCTGTTTTAGCCCCATTTACACAGAGTCGGCAGTGATTTTGGTGCCGAGTGACAGTTTAGAGCCTGTGGAGGCTGCAGTTCCCAGTCTGACCTGCAGGAGGAGCAGTTTCTGCAGATATTCCAGTTGAGACTTGACGGCGGAGCAGTCGTCCACCAGCTCCTCCACGTCCACGCCCAGATCAGGACCCTTCACACTGACGGAGACACGGGGTTTAGATTTTACACTGTTAAAGAGGGAGGAAAACACGGATTTAAAGAGATTCTGTCAATGCAGAACGAGCAAAACTGTGGGAGAGTCACTGTTTTTGAATTCAATCTCCAAACCTCTGCCCCATAAATGTGTTTTTGTGCCAGGACCTCGTCACATTTATCATGACGAGTCTGGGGTCTCTGAATAACGGCTCCACTTTCTGAAGCTGCTGGGAAAAAATTATTCCAATTTCTTTATTTCTCGTGACAGTTTTTTGTTTCGTGTGAATAAACTGAGGAATTACAGAGATCTGAGCCGTTCTTTTTAAGGTGTTGTCTAGACCTGGTTCAGTCCTGGTTCAGTCCTGGTTTAGTCCTGGTTTAGTCGTGTTTTAGTCCTGGTTCAGTCCTGGTTCAGTCCTGGTTTAAGTCTTGGTTTAGTCGTGTTTTAGTCCTGGTTTAAGTCTCGGTTTAGTCGTGTTTTAGTCCCGGTTTAAGTCTCGGTTTAGTCGTGTTTTAGTCCTGGTTTAAGTCTCGGTTTAGTCCCGGTTTAAGTCTTGGTTTAGTCGTGTTTTAGTCCCGGTTTAAGTCTTGGTTTAGTCGTGTTTTAGTCCCGGTTTAAGTCTGGGTTTAGTCGTGTTTTAGTCCCGGTTTAAGTCTGGGTTTAGTCGTGTTTTAGTCCTGGTTTAAGTCTTGGTTTAGTCGTGTTTTAGTCCCGGTTTAAGTCTCGGTTTAGTCCTGGTTTAAGTCTTGGTTTAGTCGTGTTTTAGTCCCGGTTTAAGTCTGGGTTTAGTCGTGTTTTAGTCCCGGTTTAAGTCTGGGTTTAGTCGTGTTTTAGTCCCGGTTTAAGTCTCGGTTTAGTCCCGGTTTAAGTCTCGGTTTAGTCGTGTTTTAGTCCTGGTTTAAGTCTTGGTTTAGTCGTGTTTTAGTCCCGGTTTAAGTCTCGGTTTAGTCCTGGTTTAAGTCTCGGTTTAGTCCCGGTTAAAGTCTCGGTTTAGTTGTGTTTTAGTCCTGGTTTACGTCTCGGTTTAGTTGTGTTTTAGTCCTGGTTTAAGTCTTGGTTTAGTCATGTTTTAGTCCCGGTTTAAGTCTCGGTTTAGTTGTGTTTTAGTCCCGGTTTAAGTCTCTGTTTAGTCCCGGTTTAAGTCTCGGTTTAGTTGTGTTTTAGTCCCGGTTTAAGTCTCGGTTTAGTCCTGGTTTAAGTCTCGGTTTAGTCCCGGTTTAAGTCTCGGTTTAGTTGTGTTTTAGTCCCGGTTTAAGTCTCGGTTTAGTTGTGTTTTAGTCCCGGTTTAAGTCTCGGTTTAGTCCCGGTTTAAGTCTCGGTTTAGTTGTGTTTTAGTCCTGGTTTAAGTCTTGGTTTAGTCGTGTTTTAGTCCCGGTTTAAGTCTCGGTTTAGTCCTGGTTTAAGTCTCGGTTTAGTCCCGGTTAAAGTCTCGGTTTAGTTGTGTTTTAGTCCTGGTTTAAGTCTCGGTTTAGTTGTGTTTTAGTCCTGGTTTAAGTCTTGGTTTAGTCATGTTTTAGTCCCGGTTTAAGTCTCGGTTTAGTTGTGTTTTAGTCCCGGTTTAAGTCTCGGTTTAGTCCCGGTTTAAGTCTCGGTTTAGGCCCGGTTTAAGTCTCGGTTTAGTCCCGGTTTAAGTCTCGGTTTAGTTGTGTTTTAGTCCTGGTTTAAGTCTTGGTTTAGTCGTGTTTTAGTCCCGGTTTAAGTCTCGGTTTAGTCCTGGTTTAAGTCTCGGTTTAGTCCCGGTTAAAGTCTCGGTTTAGTTGTGTTTTAGTCCTGGTTTAAGTCTCGGTTTAGTTGTGTTTTAGTCCTGGTTTAAGTCTTGGTTTAGTCATGTTTTAGTCCCGGTTTAAGTCTCGGTTTAGTTGTGTTTTAGTCCCGGTTTAAGTCTCGGTTTAGTCCCGGTTTAAGTCTCGGTTTAGGCCCGGTTTAAGTCTCGGTTTAGTCCCGGTTAAAGTCTCGGTTTAGTTGTGTTTTAGTCCTGGTTTAAGTCTCGGTTTAGTTGTGTTTTAGTCCTGGTTTAAGTCTTGGTTTAGTCATGTTTTAGTCCCGGTTTAAGTCTCGGTTTAGTCGTGTTTTAGTCCCGGTTTAAGTCTGGGTTTAGTCCCGGTTTAAGTCTGGGTTTAAGTCTCGGTTTAGTCCCGGTTTAAGTCTTAGTTTAGTCGTGTTTTAGTCCCGGTTTAAGTCTTGGTTTAGTCCCGGTTTAAGTCTCGGTTTAGTCGTGTTTTAGTCCCGGTTTAAGTCTTGGTTTAGTCCCGGTTTAAGTCTTGGTTTAGTCCCGGTTTAAGTCTTAGTTTAGTCGTGTTTTAGTCCCGGTTTAAGTCTCGGTTTAGTCGTGTTTACAGTTAAAAGTCGTGTATGAGTCTGAGTTCTGTTCTCGTGTGTCCGGGTAAATAAAAGTGGTTTCAAACACACGGATGAGTAAAAGGAGTAAAACGGTGTAAAACAGCTCTGACCTGCTCAGACACAGGTCCAGGCTGAGCTCCGAGTCCTTCCTCTTGCCCCGCTGCCCCTCGCTCACTTTGTCCGCGTGAAACTCCCTGAAAAAACAAAACGAAAACGCCGTAATGAGGCTTTAACTTCGCCCCCTGAGGGTTTCATTATCACGCAGCAGCCCGCGGGTGGCGCTGTCCTCACCCGTCTGCGGTTCCCCAACACAGCTGCCGCCGCCTCCACTCGGCCATGTGGGACCCGCCGTCTGAACACAGGACGCACGGGTTAGGGTTCAAATGACTTAATGCCGTACTGCGGAACATTTCAGATACATTTAACAGATAACCCCATGTTCTGTCTCTTCTATATAGCCGAGATTCCTTATTACGTATTTCTCTTTTATTTTGACTTGTACATTTACATAATTATGTCTTATTTGAATCCTGTGTCTTGCTCTTTTTTGCTACTTATTTAGAATTTATTATTACTATTATTACTATGACTTATTACTATTATTACTATGACTTATTACTGTTATTAAAGTGTAATAACAGCCGTACCGCTGGTGAGCGAGTGCTCCTCGGGGAAGTCCACGTCCAGCATCAGGTCGTCTTCGTCCAGGTCACATGACTCCAGGTCGTTTAACGCGTCCTGAGACAAAAAAGAAACGATTTTACATAAAAATACGAAGGAAGAGGCTCGATACAGATTCTGTGGACCATCTGTGACTTTACACATTACAGGGAAGAACTTTCTGTTCTGTTTGCATCTGTGTGATCAGTGGTCCAGGACTAAACCAGGACTAAACCAGGTCTATAGCAGGTCTATAGCAGGTCTATAGCAGGACTAAACCAGGACTAAACCAGGACTAAACCAGGACTAAACCAGGTCTCAACCAGATCTAAACCAGGACTAAACCAGGACTAAACTACGTCTAAACCAGGTCTAAACCAGGATTAAACCAGGTCTAAACCAGGACTAAACCAGATCTAAACCAGGACTAAACTACGTCTAAACCAGGTCTAAACCAGATCTAAACCAGGACTAAACCAGGACTAAACTACGTCTAAACCAGGTCTAAACCAAACCAGGTCATACCCAGGACTAAATCAGGATTAAACCAAGTCTAAACCAGGTCTAAACCAGGCATAAACCAGGCCTAAACCCAGTCTAAACCCGGTCTAAACCCAGTCTAAACCCGGTCTAAACCCGGCATAAACCAGGTCTAAACCAGGTCTGAACCAGGTCTGAACCAGGTCTGAACGAGGCATAAACCAAATCTAAACAATGTCTAAACGAGGTCTAAACCAAGATTTAAACCAGGTCTACACCTGGACTAAAACAGGACTTAACCAAGATGAAACCAAGACTGAACCAGGACTAGACAACAACTTAAACCAGGACTAAACCAGGACTAAACCAGTAGTTGAATAGAACCAAACCTGGACTGAACCAGGACTAAACAAAGCCTTAAACCAGGACTAAAACAGAACTAAACCAGGTCTTTTCGTTCCTGTTAAACGTGGAATGTGTTTTTAAGCGTTGAACTTTGCCCAGACGTGTTTTTGGATTTAATGAAACGGTTTTGGGTTCGTTTACGTCGTCAGTTTCCCCTTCAGCACCGACTCTGAACCTGCTGTGAACCCGAGACGCCTTTTATTACACCGACGGTATAAAGCGCGACATTTATCACCAAACCTGATCACGGCCGCTAAAAGTATGAGAAAATAAAACAGGTATCGAAACTAGATCCACATTTATCACAGGTATCGATACTAAAAAAGAGCAGAACCTTTCCTGAATATGTTTAGAACTGGATCAGAACAAATATAAGAGCAGAGAGACTAGTGTACACCCATGGACCTGGATTAGACCTGGTTTAGACCTGGTTTAGACCTGGTTTAGTTCTTTTTAAATTGTTGTCTAGTCCTGGTTTAGTCCTGGTTTAAGTCTCGGTTTAGTCCCAGTTTAAGTCTTGGTTCAGTCCTGGTTTAGTCGTGTTTTACTCCCGGTTTAAGTCTTGGTTTAGTCCTGGTTTAAGTCTTGGTTCAGTCCTGGTTTAGTCGTGTTTTAGTCCTGGTTTACTCCCGGTTTAAGTCTTGGTTTAAGTCTTGGTTCAGTCCTGGTTTAGTCGTGTTTTACTCCCGGTTTAAGTCTCGGTTTAGTCGTGTTTTAGTCCTGGTTTAGTCCCGGTTTAAGTCTTGGTTTAGTCCTGGTTTAGTCATGTTTTAGTCCTGGTTTAGTCCCGGTTTAAGTCTTGGTTTAGTGCTGGTTTAGTCCCGGTTTAAGTCTCGGTTTAGTCCCGGTTTAAGTCTTGGTTTAGTCATGTTTTAGTCCCGGTTTTAGTCCTGGTTTAGTCCTGGTTTAGTCCTGGTTTAGTCCCGGTTTAAATATTGGTTTAGTCGTGTTTTAGTCCTGGTTTAGTCCCGGTTTAAGTCTTGGTTTAGTCGTGTTTTAGTCCCGGTTTAAGTCTTGGTTTAGTCGTGTTTTAGTCCCGGTTTAAGTCTTGGTTTAGTCGTGTTTTAGTCCCGGTTTAAGTCTTGGTTTAGTCGTGTTTTAGTCCTGGTTTAAGTCTTGGTTTAGTCGTGTTTTAGTCCTGGTTTAGTCCCGGTTTAAGTCTTGGTTTAGTCCTGGTTTAGTCCCGGTTTAAGTCTTGGTTTAGTCGTGTTTTAGTCCCGGTTTTAGTCCTGGTTTAGTCCCGGTTTAAGTCTTGGTTTAGTCCTGGTTTAGTCCCGGTTTAAGTCTTGGTTTAGTCGTGTTTTAGTCCTGGTTTAGTCCTGGTTTAGTCCCGGTTTAGATCTGGAAGGGCATCTGTCACGTACGAGGCTGCTGAGGTCCGAGTGCAGACTTCCCACGTGGAGCGAGTCGGTCCGGTCGAGTCCGGGTTTGGCCTGGGCCCGGTTCTGGTGGAGTCCGGGGTCGGTCCGGGCGGAGACCTGGACCGGGGGCCGAGCCGGGATCGGGACGGCGCCCCCCAGAGGCTCCACCTCCTCGTCCCACAGAAACGTCCCCCCAGAACCACAGCTGTCCGAGGGCGAGAGGTCCAGAGACGAGCCGCACTGGAGGAGACAGGAACACTCCGGAATTTAGACACGTAATGAAGGAAATACTCCGGAATTTAGACACGTAATGAAGGAAATACTCTGGAATTTAGACACGTAATGAAGGAAATACTCCGGAATTTAGACACAAGAAGAAAATACAGCGGAGTTTAGACACGTAATGAAGGAAATACTCCGGAATTTAGACACAAGAAGAAAATACTCCGGAATTTAGATGCATAATGAAGGAAATACTCCGGAATTTAGACACGTAATGAAGGAAATACAGCGGAGTTTAGACACATAATGAAGGAAATACTCCGGAATTTAGACACATAATGAAGGAAATACTCCGGAATTTAGACACAAGAAGAAAATAGTCCTGGTTTATTCCTGGTTTATTCCTTGGGTTAGTCCCGGTTCTGTCCAGGTTCTATCTCAGTCCTCATTGAGTCCTGGTTTAGTCCTAGTATAGACCTGGTTCTGTCTGGTTCTAGCTTGGTCCTGATTTAGTCCCTGGTTCAGTCCCTGGATCAGTCCTGATTTAGTCCTGGTGTAGAACAGGTTTAGACACATAATAAAGAAAATAGTCCTGGTTTAGTCCTGGTTTAAGTCTTGGTTTAGTCCTGGTTTAAGTCTTGGTTTAGTCCTGTTTTAAGTCTTGGTTTAGTCCTGTTTTAATCATGTTTAAGGTCTTGGTTTAGACCAGTTTAATCCTGGTTTAGACCTGGTTTAGTCCTGGTTTAGTCCTGGTTTAGTCCTGGTTTAGTCCTGGTGCAAGTCTTGGTTTAGTCCTGGTTTAGTCCTGGTTTAGTCCTGGTTTAGTCCTGCTCTGTGTTGAATAAAGTTAAAGTGAAGGTTAAATCAGCGCTTTAAAGTTATAATTTGTGGATCTTCTGTTATAATTTTGGAGTTTTAAATCACAATATTCGTCTAAAATAAAAGAAATGTTTGATTATAATGAGTGAAATGAAGGAGTGACTCTGACCTGACTCTGGTACTCGGGCTGACTCGACCTCCTCCTGCGAGAAAGTCTCCGCAGAGGATCTGGAAGAGAGGAGAGAGTGAGGAGGAGAGGAGGAGGAGAGGAGAAGGAGAGAGGAGAGGAGGAGAAGGAGAGGAGAGAGGAGGAGGAGGAGAGGAGGAGGAGAGGAGGAGGAGAGAGTGAGGAGGAGAGAGTGAGGAGGAGGAGAGAGTGAGGAGGAGGAGAGAGTGAGGAGAGGAGGGGAGGAGAGGAGGAGAGAGGAGAGGGGAGGAGAGGAGGAGGAGAGAGGAGAGGAGAGATGAGAGGAGAGGAGAGATGAGAGGAGAGAGTGAGGAGGAGGAGAGAAGGAGGAGAGGAGAGAGGAGGAGGAGGAGGAGAGAGAGGAGGAGAGAGTGAGGAGGAGGAGAGGAGAGGAGAGAGTGAGGAGGAGGAGAGAAGGAGGAGAGAGAAGGAGGAGAGGAGGAGGAGGAGGAGGAGGAGAGAGGAGGAGTAGGAGAGAGTGAGGAGGAGGAGAGGAGAGGAGAGAGTGAGGAGGAGGAGAGAAGGAGGAGGAGAGAGAAGAAGAGAGAAGGAGAGGAGGAGGAGGAGAGAGGAGGCGAGGAGAGAGGAGGAGAGGAGGAGGAGGAGGAGAGAGAGAGGAGGAGGAGAGGAGGAGGAGAGGAGGAGGAGGAGAGGAGGAGGAGAGAGGAGGAGAGGAGGAGAGGAGGAGGAGGAGAGAGGAGGAGAGGAGGAGGAGGAGAGGAGAGAGAGGAGAGAGGAGGAGGAGAGGAGGAGGAGGAGGAGAGGAGAATTTTGTGAAGATCTAGGTAAACTGGGTCTAAACCAGGACTAAACCAGGTCTAAACCAGAACTAAACCAGGTCTAACCCAGGTCTAACCCAGGTCTAACCCAGGACTAAACCAGGACTAAACCAGGACTAAACCAGGACTAAACCAGGACTAAACCAGGTCTAAACCAGGACTAAACCAGGACTAAACCAGGACTAAACCAGGTCTAAACCGGGGAGCAGATGGGCAAAGCTCTGACCTCCCGCAAGTCGGATGTGATTCCAGTCCAGCCCGTCGTCGAGGAAACACAGCTCCGTTGCCGTGGAGACGCCGTTGCCGCCTGCCCTGTCCTCGTCGTCGTGGAAACGGGACCGGTCCAGACCCGAGTCGTCGTCGTCGTTGTTGTGAGCGCACGAGGTCAGCAGCATCCCCACCCCTCCGTCACCTACGAGACGGGCACAGGGAGGGAGCGGTAGAGTAAATGTCCCACCGTGCGGCTTTAAATCTCCACAGACACCGGCAGAGTCAGGTCTGCGGAGAGGCGACCCTGCTCTCACTGCGACGTGGTCATTTACGCTTTTCAGAGGATTTTGGAGCGATAAAAACATTTGTAACTGAATAAACCTGAGAAAGAGAAGTTTAAAAACACTACGGAACATTCCAGTACCAACATTACCATAGTAACCAGGAGGAAACCAGGAGTAAACCAGGACTAAACCAGGACTAAAGCAGGACCAAAGCAGGACTAAAGCAGGACCACAGCAGGACTAAACCAGGACTAAAGCAGGACTAAAGCAGGACTAAAGCAGGACCAAAGCAGGACTAAACCAGGACTAAACCAGGACTAAAGCAGGACTAAACAAGGACTAAACCGGGACTAAACCAGGACTAAACCAGGACTAAACCAGGAGTAAACCAGGACTAAACCAGGACCAAAGCAGGACTAAAGCAGGACTAAAGCAGGACTAAACCGGGACTAAACGGGGACTAAACCAGGACTAAACCAGGACTGAACCAGGAGTAAACCAGGACTAAACGAGGACTAAACAAGGACTAAAGCAGGACCAAAGCAGGACTAAACCAGGACTAAACCAGGACTAAACGGGGACTAAACCGGGACTAAACCAGGACTAAACCAGGACTAAACCAGGACTAAACGGGGACTAAACCAGGACTAAACCAGGACTGAACCAGGAGTAAACCAGGACTAAACGAGGACTAAACAAGGACTAAAGCAGGACCAAAGCAGGACTAAACCAGGACTAAACGAGGACTAAACCGGGACTAAAGCAGGACTAAACCAGGACTAAACGAGGACTAAACCGGGACTAAACCAGGACTAAACGAGGACTAAACCGGGACTAAACCAGGACTAAATGAGGACTAAACCGGGACTAAACCAGGACTAAACCAGGACTAAACCGGGACTAAACCGGGACCAAACTGGGACTAAACCAGGACTAAACCAGGACTAAACGAGGACTAAAGCAGGACTAAAGCAGGACTAAAGCAGGACTAAAGCAGGACTAAACGGGGACTAAACCGGGACTAAACCAGGACCAAACCAGGACCAAACCAGGACTAAACCAGGACTAAAGCAGGACTAAAAAAGGTTTAACCCAGGACTAAACCAGGACTAAACAAAGTCTTGCTTTTTAATTACCGTCTCTTCATTATTTGGAGTTTGCACATTTTAATTTTTGTGTAAATCTTTGTGTAATTCACATTTTAAAGCACGATTAAAGCAATAAGGCCGAAAGAGACTGAAATGTGACACACGGGGAGGGCATCTGACCCACGGGGAGGGCATCTGACATACGGGGAGGGCATCTGACATACGGGGAGGGCATCTGACGCACGGGGAGGGCATCTGACGAACGGGGAGGGCATCTGACGCACGGGGAGGGCATCTGACACAGGGGAAGGGCATCTGACACAAGGGGAGGGCATCTGACACACGGGGAGGGCATCTGACGCACGGGGAGGGCATCTGACGCACGGGGAGGGCATCTGACGCACGGGGAGGGCATCTGGCTCACCCAGGTTGTCGAAGTCGTCCATGTACTCCTGGCTGGTGTCGTGGGGATCCAGGGAGGAGGTGGAGGACAGGGACATGTCCTCCAGGGTCTCCCCCAGCATCGACACCTCGTTCTGGGATCCGCGCTCCGACGAGGGGCCCCTGGAGTCTGGAGCCTCCGGAGAACTGCCTGCAGACACAGAGGGAAGGTGGTAAAAGAGAACAGTCCTGGTTTAGTCCAGGTTTAGTCCTGGTTTAGTCCTGGTTTAGTTTCATGTCTTAAACCTGGTTTAAGCTTTGGTCTAGTCCTGGTCTAGATCCTGGTTCAGTTCTTCTTTAGTACCCGCTTTAGTCTCTGGTTTAGTCCCATTTTAGTCCCTAATTTCTGTCCCGGTCGAGTCCTGGTTTAGTCCAGATTTAGTCCTGCTTTAGTCCTGCTTTGGTCCCTGGTTTAGTCCCTGTTTCAGTCCTGGTTTAGTCCCTGGTTTAGTCCTGCTTTAATCCTGGTCTAGTCCCTGCTTTAGTCCTGGTTTAGTCCTGGTCTATTCCCTGCTTTAGTCCTGGTTTAGTCCTGGTTTAGTCCTGGTCTAGTCCTTGCTTTAGTCCTGCTCTAGTCCGGGTTTAGTCCTGCTTTAGTCCTGATTTAGTTTCATGTCTTAAACCTGGTTTAAGCTTTGGTTCAGTCCTGGTCTAGATCCTGGTTCAGTTCTTCTTTAGTACCTGGTTTAGTCCCACTTTTGTCCCTGGTTTAGCCCTGGTTCAGTCTTGGCTTAGTCCAGATATAGTCCTGCTTTGGTCCCTGGTTTAGTTCCTGTTTCAGTCCTGCTTTAGTCCTGGTTTAGTCCTGGTCTAGTCCCTGGTTTAGTCCTTGGTCTAGTCCCTGGTTTAGTCTCTGGTTTAGTCCCTGCTTTAGCCCTGCTTTAGTCCTGCTTTAGTCCTGCTTTAGTCCTGGTTTAGTCTCTGGTTTAGTCTCTGGTTTAGTCCCTGGTTTAGTCCCTGGTTTAGTCCCTGGTTTAGTCCCTGGTTTAGCCCTGCTTTAGCCCTGCTTTAGCCCTGCTTTAGTCCTGCTTTAGTCCTGGTTTAGTCTCTGGTTTAGTCTCTGGTTTAGTCTCTGGTTTAGTCCCTGGTTTAGTCCCTGGTTTAGTCCCTGGTTTAGTCTCTGGTTTAGTCTCTGGTTTAGTCCCTGGTTTAGTCCCTGGTTTAGTCCCTGGTTTAGTCCCTGGTTTAGTCTCTGATTTAGTCCCTGGTTTAGTCCCTGGTTTAGTCTCTGGTTTAGTCTCTGGTTTAGTCCCTGGTTTAGTCCCTGCTTTAGCCCTGCTTTAGTCCTGGTTTATAGTCCCTGGTTTAGTCCCTGATTTAGTCTCTGGTTTAGTCCCTGGTTTAGTCTCTGGTTTAGTCTCTGGTTTAGTCCCTGGTTTAGTCTCTGGTTTAGTCCCTGATTTAGTCCCTGGTTTAGTCTCTGGTTTAGTCCCTGCTTTAGTCCTGGTTTAGTCCCTGGTTTAGTCCCTGATTTAGTCCCTGGTTTAGTCTCTGGTTTAGTCCCTGATTTAGTCCCTGGTTTAGTCCCTGATTTAGTCCCTGATTTAGTCCCTGATTTAGTCCCTGGTTTAGTCCCTGCTTTAGTCCCTGCTTTAGTCCCTGGTTTAGTCCTGGTTTAGTCCCTGGTTTAGTCCCTGATTTAGTCCCTGGTTTAGTCCCTGGTTTAGTCCCTGGTTTAGTCCCTGGTTTAGTCTCTGGTTTAGTCCCTGGTTTAGTCTCTGATTTAGTCCCTGGTTTAGTCCCTGCTTTAGTCCCTGCTTTAGTCCCTGGTTTAGTCCTGGTTTAGTCCCTGGTTTAGTCCCTGGTTTAGTCCCTGGTTTAGTCCCTGGTTTAGTCCCTGGTTTAGTCTCTGGTTTAGTCCCTGGTTTAGTCCCTGATTTAGTCCCTGGTTTAGTCCCTGCTTTAGTCCCTGCTTTAGTCCCTGGTTTAGTCCTGGTTTAGTCCCTGGTTTAGTCCCTGTTTTAGTCCCTGTTTTAGTCCCTGGTTTAGTCCCTGGTTTAGTCCCTGGTTTAGTCCCTGGTTTAGTCCCTGGTTTAGTCCCTGGTTTAGACCCTGATTTAGTCCCTGATTTAGTCCCTGGTTCAGTCCCTGCTTTAGTCCCTGCTTTAGTCCCTGCTTTAGTCCTGGTTTAGTCCCTGGTTTAGTCCCTGGTTTAGTCCCTGATTTAGTCCCTGGTTTAGTCCCTGGTTTAGTCTCTGGTTTAGTCCCTGGTTTAGTCTCTGATTTAGTCCCTGGTTTAGTCCCTGGTTTAGTCCCTGATTTAGCCCTGCTTTAGTCCTGGTTTAGTCTCTGGTTTAGTCTCTGGTTTAGTCTCTGGTTTAGTCTCTGGTTTAGTCCCTGGTTTAGCCCTGCTTTAGTCCTGCTTTAGTCCTGCTTTAGTCCTGGTTTAGTCCCTGGTTTAGTCCCTGGTTTAGTCCCTGGTTTAGTCTCTGGTTTAGTCTCTGGTTTAGTCCCTGGTTTAGTCCCTGGTTTAGCCCTGGTTTAGCCCTGCTTTAGTCCTGCTTTAGTCCTGGTTTAGTCCCTGGTTTAGTCCCTGGTTTAGTCCCTGGTTTAGTCTCTGGTTTAGTCTCTGGTTTAGTCTCTGGTTTAGTCCCTGGTTTAGTCTCTGGTTTAGTCCCTGGTTTAGTCTCTGGTTTAGTCCCTGGTTTAGTCCCTGGTTTAGTCTCTGGTTTAGTCTCTGGTTTAGTCCCTGGTTTAGCCCTGGTTTAGTCCTGCTTTAGTCCTGGTTTAGTCCCTGGTTTAGTCCCTGGTTTAGTCCCTGGTTTAGTCTCTGATTTAGTCCCTGGTTTAGTCCCTGGTTTAGTCTCTGGTTTAGTCTCTGGTTTAGTCCCTGGTTTAGTCCCTGCTTTAGTCCTGGTTTATAGTCCCTGGTTTAGTCCCTGGTTTAGTCCCTGCTTTAGCCCTGCTTTAGTCCTGGTTTATAGTCCCTGGTTTAGTCCCTGATTTAGTCTCTGGTTTAGTCCCTGGTTTAGTCTCTGGTTTAGTCTCTGGTTTAGTCCCTGGTTTAGTCTCTGGTTTAGTCCCTGATTTAGTCCCTGGTTTAGTCTCTGGTTTAGTCCCTGCTTTAGTCCTGGTTTAGTCCCTGGTTTAGTCCCTGATTTAGTCCCTGGTTTAGTCTCTGGTTTAGTCCCTGATTTAGTCCCTGGTTTAGTCCCTGATTTAGTCCCTGATTTAGTCCCTGATTTAGTCCCTGGTTTAGTCCCTGCTTTAGTCCCTGCTTTAGTCCCTGGTTTAGTCCTGGTTTAGTCCCTGGTTTAGTCCCTGGTTTAGTCCCTGATTTAGTCCCTGGTTTAGTCCCTGGTTTAGTCCCTGGTTTAGTCCCTGGTTTAGTCCCTGGTTTAGTCTCTGATTTAGTCCCTGGTTTAGTCCCTGGTTTAGTCCCTGCTTTAGCCCTGCTTTAGTCCTGCTTTAGTCCTGCTTTAGTCCTGGTTTAGTCCCTGGTTTAGTCCCTGGTTTAGTCCCTGGTTTAGTCTCTGGTTTAGTCTCTGGTTTAGTCCCTGGTTTAGTCCCTGGTTTAGCCCTGGTTTAGCCCTGCTTTAGTCCTGCTTTAGTCCTGGTTTAGTCCCTGGTTTAGTCCCTGGTTTAGTCCCTGGTTTAGTCTCTGGTTTAGTCTCTGGTTTAGTCCCTGGTTTAGTCCCTGGTTTAGTCCCTGGTTTAGTCTCTGGTTTAGTCCCTGGTTTAGTCTCTGGTTTAGTCCCTGGTTTAGTCCCTGGTTTAGTCTCTGGTTTAGTCTCTGGTTTAGTCCCTGGTTTAGTCCCTGGTTTAGCCCTGGTTTAGTCCTGCTTTAGTCCTGGTTTAGTCCCTGGTTTAGTCCCTGGTTTAGTCCCTGGTTTAGTCCCTGGTTTAGTCTCTGGTTTAGTCTCTGGTTTAGTCCCTGGTTTAGTCCCTGGTTTAGTCCCTGGTTTAGTCCCTGCTTTAGTCCTGCTTTAGTCCTGCTTTAGTCCTGCTTTAGTCCTGCTTTAGTCCTGCTTTAGTCCATGGTCTAGTCCTTGGTCTAGTCCTGCTTTAGTCCTGGTCCAGTCCTGGTTCAGATCCCGTTGTACCCGGATCCGACGGCGTCTCCACAGAATTCCTCCTCTGGTTCCTTTTGGCGTCGCTCTGGACTCGGATCGGTCCGGCCTCTTTAAAAATCCCCGCTCGTATCTTGAAAGTCCCTGCTCCGTTTTGCCTCGGCACCAGCGCCTTCCTCACCGCCGCCGCCGGAAAATCGGACGCCGCCGCCGCCGCCACTGCGCTTCCCGTTTTCCTCTCCGCCCGGTTTGTGGAATACGCTCTGCTCTTCCCGGCCGGATTGGCAGCGGCGGGCGACGGCTGCCTCTGCACCTGCGTCAGACTCCGCGACCGGACTTTATCCCGCGTGGCGAGCTTCCCGTTCTGCGACGCTCCGATGCTGTCGCTGGAACGGGACCTCTCCGCCGCCGGCTTCGTCGCTCCCAGCGGCGACGCACTTTGCGACTTCGGCAAACTGCCTCCGTCTCGCTTTTTCGCCAAACAATTCAGCGTCGGCTTCTGCGTCACTTTCGCGATTCCTGATTTGGGAATAACTTTTGGAGCCGAAACCGCGCTGGGATTCAAAACTCGAGTCTTTCCGGTGAAATTACTGGGCGACTTCTTCCAGTTGCCGTTCTTCCCCGACTTGTATTCGAAGTCGGCGGTCGCGTCTTCCACGTTTTCCTTCCGCCACTTCGCCGAGAAGTTGGTCGGCGCTCGTATGAAGCCGTTCTGTTTGCCGTTAGCGTTGGCGGGATTGGGTTTTCCGCCGGGAGTCGCGAGCGAGTGTTGGTAGAATCCGTTGCCGAGGCGGCTCGTGGTGGAGCCGACGGGGAGTCCGGCGGCAGACGCGGCCTGACCCATGTCGCCGTTGGTCGCGGGCGGGTTGTTGGGGGAGTTCTTGGGCGTCAGCGCCGGTTTCGTTGGGCGTGACGAGGACGCGGTGAACTTGGGCAGCCTAGACACCGGCGCGGTCGTCATGACGGCGGTCGGCATGGCGACGGGAGGCGGGGCAGACATCAGGCCCCGCCCTCCTCAACATGGAGGCCGCGACGGAGAGAATCTGCGGAAACACGAGGAAAGAACAGATGAGGGTCACGGCGTTTACGTAAAATATTATTTCACAGAGATTTGATCAGGTTTGGCCTTAAAAACGACACAGACTCATTTTGTTTCAGTAAATCAAACTTTTTCCACTTTTCGTAAATGCTTCACGTGCAACAGAAAAATGACCACATCAAAGCTCGTACGAACTCGGTGCACTTCAAAAAAACAGTATAAAAATCTAAACTTGGAGAAATACCTGGAAGAGTAAAATACAAACTTAAACCACGACGATTAACTAAACCCACTTTTCTTTTAACAGGATCATCAATCAATTTTCTGTCTTCTTTAACATTATTATTAGTTTGCACCATGACAGTGAGTCATTTTATTTATAAACCAGGACTAAACTCGACCTAAACCAGAACTAAACTAGACCTAAACCAGGACTAAACTAGACCTAAACCAGGACTAAACAAGAGCCAAACCAGGACTAAACTAGGACTAAACCAGGACTAAACTAGACCTAAACCAGGACTAAACAAGAGCCAAACCAGGACTAAACTAGACCTAAACCAGGACTAAACTAGACCTAAACCAGGACTAAACAAGAGCCAAACCAGGACTAAACTAGGACTAAACCAGGACTAAACTAGACCTAAACCAGGACTAAACAAGAGCCAAACCAGGACTAAACTAGACCTAAACCAGGACTAAACAAGAGCCAAACTAAGCCTAAACAAGGCCTAAACTAGGACTAAACAAGAGCCATACCGGGACTAAACTAGACCCAAACCAGGACTAAAGTAGATCTCTAAACTAGGACTAAACTAGACCCAAACCAGGACTAAACCAGGACCATAAACAAAAACAAAAAAATCCCATTTTGCTTATTTTGATCCGATCATAAACGGCTCCTGTGCCTCTTTATTATTAGTTCGTACGACCGTAATACAGAACAATCCAAAAAATAAAATAAACTGGGTTAAAATTGTATTTACTTTTCATGTTGTATGTGGGATATAATTTATTTTGCGATATGTAGATATTTGTAAAGTTTCGTTGTTAATGTACAGAAGCAAACGCAGGTTTTTTTAAACCGTCACGAACAGATTTGGGTTCATCTAAGTTTTTTTCTTGTTTCTGCTCCTTTTCGAGAAATGCCCTTGATTATGATTATTGTTTCTCTTTCGGCACAAACTCCAAATAAAAACGAATCGATCAAAGCCTGAAAACGACCGCAGAGAGTTTGGAGTTTTGCAGATGTAACAGACGAATAATAAAGAGTTCCTCAAACGTGAAGGAAACAAACACGACTCCAGCTCCGAGTGCGAGGAGGAAACATTAGAACAGGACGTAAAGCTCCCGGGAGCATTTATCCCCGACACCGCGACACAACAGACGCTCCTGCACCAGCGACAGGAGCGTCTGCGCCGACAGGTGAGTGTGAGAGCACCTGTCAGCGACACTGAACAAACACAGGCTCTGAATGAAGCAGAAACTCCCTGAGAGGATAAACCACAGGCCTGTTCGCCCAGAGCACGAGACGGGACAATACAAGAGCAGAAAAGACCGGGGTTAGTCCTGGTTTAGTCCTGGTTTAAGTCCTGGTTTAGTCCTGGTTTAAGTCCTGGTTTAGTCCTGGTCCAAACCAATTAAAAAAACTCCTTCACTCAGACTGGAGCAGACAATTAAATACACAACAATTCAGCACTTTAACACAACCCCATATACGAGAATCCCCTTGTCCAGTCCTGTTTGGTTTGGGTTCAGTCCTCGTTTAGTCCTGTTTTAGGCCTGGCTGAATCCTGGTTCTGTCCTGTTTTAGTCCTGGTTTAGTTCTATTCAGTCCTGGTTTAGTCCCTGTTTTAATCCTGGTTTAGTCCTGGTTTAAGTCCTGGTTTAGTCCTGGTTTAAGTCCTGGTTTAGGTCCTGGATTAGGTCCTGGATTAGGTCCTGGTTTAGGTCCTGGATTAGGTCCTGGATTAGGTCCTGGATTAGGTCCTGGATTAGGTCCTGGATTAGGTCCTGGATTAGGTCCTGGATTAGGTCCTGGATTAGGTCCTGGATTAGGTCCTGGATTAGGTCCTGGTTTAGTCCTGGTTTAAGTCCTGGTTTAAGTCCTGGTTTAGTCCTGGTTTAAGTCCTGGTTTAAGTCCTGGTTTAAGTCCTGGTTTAGTCCTGGTTTAAGTCCTGGTTTAGTCCTGGTTTAGTCCTGGTTTAAGTCCTGGTTTAAGTCCTGGTTTAGTCCTGGTTTAGTCCTGGTTTAAGTCCTGGTTTAGTCCTGGTTTAAGTCCTGGTTTAGTCCTGGTTTAAGTCCTGGTTTAGTCCTGGTTTAGTCCTGGTTTAAGTCCTGGTTTAGTCCTGGTTTAAGTCCTGGTTTAGTCCTGGTTTAGTCCTGGTTTAAGTCCTGGTTTAAGTCCTGGTTTAGGTCCTGGTTTAGGTCCTGGTTTAGGTCCTGGTTTAGTCCTGGTTTAAGTCCTGGTTTAGTCCTGGTTTAGGTCCTGGTTTAGTCCTGGTTTAAGTCCTGGTTTTAGTCCCGGTTTAGTCCCTCAGCAAACTGAAACCATTGGACTCATTCACTCAGACAGGGGCCGACAATAACAACAAAGAATACAACACTTTAAGAAGAGATAGTCCTGGTCCGGTCCTGGTCCAGTCCTGGTCCGGTCCTGGTCCAGTCCTGGTCCAGTCCTGGTCCGGTCCTGGTCCAGTCCTGGTCCAGTCCTGGTCCGGTCCTGGTCCGGTCCGGTCCGGTCCTGGTCCTGGTCCGGTCCTGGTCCAGTCCTGGTCCAGTCCTGGTCCGGTCCTGGTCCTGGTCCTTGTCCAGTCCTGGTCCAGTCCTGGTCCTGGTCCTGGTCCAGTCCTGGTCCAGTCCGGTCCGGTCCGGTCCTGGTCCTGGTCCGGTCCTGGTCCGGTCCTGGTCTGGTCCTTGTCCAGTCCTGGTCCAGTCCTGGTCCTGGTCCTGGTCCTGGTCCTGGTCCTGGTCCTGGTCCAGTCCTGGTCCAGTCCTGGTCCTGGTCCGGTCCTGGTCCAGTCCTGGTCCTGGTCCAGTCCTGGTCCGGTCCTGGTCCGGTCCTGGTCCGGTCCTGGTCCAGTCCTGGGTGAGTCTGGTCTATTCTCTGACTCCTCCCTTCACAAATAAACTGGATAAAACTCTGAATAAACGGTCTGTACTTTAAACCCTTTCACACGATTACACACAGAGACAGGGCGGCACCACTCCCTGCCTGCACCTGTCTGCACCTGTCTGCACCTGTCTGCACCTGTCTGCACCTGTCTGCACCTGCCTGCACCTGTCTGCATCATTTACCACAGCAAAACACCAAAAGTCAGACCCAGAAGAGGCATTGTCAGTGTTATTTTGAGTGTTTATCTGAACTGTAGTGACTGTTCTCATTGGAAAAGGTCAAGACGTCTGTGAAATGTTTTTGAATTTTGTTGCTTTGCTTAATTTAAATTAAAAAAAAAAAAACACTTAAACTCTGGTGCAAAGTGTTGATCGTGAGACTGTTATTCAACGTGCTGAAGTGGCCTGAAGCTCAGAACGAACCCTCAGCTGTTTCTCACATAATCTTAGATTTCAACTCCGATAGTTTGAGCACAGTTATTTTTGAAATGTTTTTTTGTTTTTGTTTTTATCTGAATTTCACGGTCCGGATCACAGTGTAATTTCAGGGAACAAAAACTAGATCTAAACTATGACTAAACTAGACCTAAACCAGGACTAAACTAGACCTAAACCAGGACTAAACTAGACCTAAACCAGGACTGAACTAAACCTAAACTAGACCTAAACCAGGACTAAACTAGACCCAAACCAGGACTAAACTAGACCTAAACCAGGATTAAACCAGGACTAAACTAGACCTAAAACAGGACTAAACTAGACCTAAACTAGACCTAAATCAGGATTAAACTAGACCTAAACTAGACCTAAACCAGGACTAAACTAGACCTAAACCAGGACTAAACTAGACCTAAACCAGGACTAAACTAGACCCAAACCAGGACTAAACTAGACCTAAACCAGGACTAAACTAGACCTAAACCAGGATTAAACCAGGACTAAACTAGACCTAAACCAGGACTAAACTAGACCTAAACCAGGATTAAACCAGGACTAAACTGGACCTAAACCAGGACTAAACTAGACCTAAACCAGGATTAAACCAGGACTTAACTAGTACTAAACTAGACCTAAACCAGGACTAAACTAGATCTAAACCAGGACTAAACTAGACCTAAACCAGGACTAAACTAGACCGAAAACCAGGACTAAACAAGAGCCAAACCAGGACTAAACTAGACCCAAACCAGGACTAAAGTAGATCTAAACTAGGACTAAACTTGACCCAAACCAGGACTAAACTAGATCTAAACCAGGACTAAACCAGGACTAAACTAGACCCAAACCAGGACTAAACTAGACCCAAACCAGGACTAAACTGTCTGATGTAGACAGATGAATAATAAGGTCTGGATCTCAGTGTAATTTGCAGATATCAGGGAACAGCGTCTTCTGCCTCTGGTGTAATGTTCGGAAATGTCCCTGCGGGGCCACCGTACCTCGTCCCACGCGGCTTTTATCAGACAAACAGAAATAAACACTTCTTCTGTTCGAACGGGAGCAGAAACTTGTGATTCTGGTGTGAGAGAATCGTCTGTACGAGCCGCAGGAAAACTTATGTAACGGAAAACGATCCGAACTGTCACGGATTTGGCCCTGAGCGCTGGATTAGGTTAGTCCTGGTTCAGTCCTCGTTTACTCCCGATGTGTTCAGTCCTGGTTTAGCCCTGGTTTAGTCCTGGTTTAGTCCTGGTTTAGCCCTGGTTTAGTTCTGGTTTAGTCCTGGTTCGGTCCTGGTTCGGTCCTGGTTCGGTCCTGGTTTGGTCCTGGTTTAGTCCTGGTTTAGTCCTGGTTTGGTCCTGGTTCGGTCCTGGTTCGGTCCTGGTTCGGTCCTGGTTCGGTCCTGGTTTGGTCCTGGTTTAGTCCTGGTTTAGTCCTGGTTTGGTCCTGGTTCGGTCCTGGTTCGGTCCTGGTTCGGTCCTGGTTTGGTCCTGGTTTGGAGCATCTGAGCACAAACTTAAATACACACAAATACGAGTTAACTGACAGTAAAGAGGATGAAGAACAAACCGACTGCAGAGTGAAAACCTCTGAGACTCTTTTAGGTCCAAACTGGGGTCGGGCTGATTAGTCGATTAATCGATCATTGATAATTAAGAATTTCGTCGATCACGTTCATTTTAATGGAATTAAAAACTTAAACTGAATGTCGGTGTCTGTGTAACGTAGCCTGAGGAGTCGAGGTCTGAGCACAAACTCTGGAGCCTCACAGTCCCACGGCTCGGCTCTGGCTCCTTGGAGATCCCTATATTCCTCAGAGTGCGTTTCCCTGCACATCAGTGTCCCGGGTGTGATCGGGTTTTTGAGTGTCCCGGTTTCACATGTTTACGCAGCATCTGCAACGCGACATACGCACAGAACAGACTCAGCATCAGCAGAACATCCTCTGTCACAGAGAGAACACTCATATTCACTGAGTCACAGAGAGAACACTCATATTCACTGAGTCACAGAGAGAACACTCATATTCACTGAGTCGAGTCCTTTAGTCCCACAGAAGCTGAAGCAGCAGCACAAGGAAAGAGCTGCTTTTTTTCAGCACTTACAGTTTATGCAAATGAGTCATGAGGTTTTAAGTTTAGTTTGTGTTAAACATAAACAAATGTTTAAATCTGCATTAAACTCATTCTGACCTCACACTGATGAGGCTCTGGAGTCAGGAGGTTTAGATGCTGTAAAACTGAGTTTATTTATGCAGATTAGTAACAGTAATAATAATGGTGATAATTTTCATATAAAATGTTAATGATTGATCGAAAATTGATTGTTAATTTTCCCGACGATCGATTAAGGTTTAATCGAATGCCCGTCCTCAGTCCAAACAGGAAACTAAAGGTGCAAAGCTCCAGGGGCAGGAGAGACTCTTGGATGAACAGAGACTCAGAGACTGCAGAATTGTCCTTTTAGAGCAGGGGTCCTTTAAGAGCAGGGGTCCTTTTAGAGCAGGGGTCCTTTTAGAGCAGGGATCCTTTTAGAGCAGGGGTCCATTTAGAGCAGGGGTCCTTTCAGAGCAGGGGTCCTTTCAGAGCAGGGGTCCTTTTAGAGCAGGGGTCCTTTTAGAGCAGGGGTCCTTTTAGAGCAGGGGTCCTTTTAGAGCAGGGGTCCTTTTAGAGCAGGGGTCCTTTTAGAGCAGGGGTCCTTTTAGAGCAGGGGTCCTTTTAGAGCAGGGGTGTCCAATACTCCAATACGTCGATCGCGATCGACCAGTCGATCTCCAAGGCAGTGTCGGTAGATCGTAGTGTCGGTAGATCGTAGTGTCGGTAGATCGCAGTGTCGGTAGATCGCAGTGTCGGTAGATCGCAGTGTCGGTAGATCGTAGTGTCGGTAGATCGTAGTGTCTGTAGATCGTAGTGTCGGTAGATCGCAGTGTCGGTAGATCGCAGTGTCGGTAGATCGTAGTGTCTGTAGATCGTAGTGTCGGTAGATCGCAGTGTCGGTAGATCGTAGTGTCGGTAGATCGTAGTGTCGGTAGATCGCAGTGTCGGTAGATCGCAGTGTCGGTAGATCGTAGTGTCGGTAGATCGTAGTGTCGGTAGATCGTAGTGTCTGTAGATCGTAGTGTCGGTAGATCGTAGTGTCGGTAGATCGTAGTGTCGGTAGATCGTAGTGTCGGTAGATCGTAGTGTCGGTAGATCGTAGTGTCGGTAGATCGCAGTGTCGGTAGATCGCAGTGTCGGTAGATCGCAGTGTCGGTAGATCGTAGTGTCGGTAGATCGCAGTGTCGGTAGATCGTAGTGTCGGTAGATCGTAGCGTCGGTAGATCGTAGCGTCGGTAGATCGTAGCGTCGGTAGATCGTAGCGTCGGTAGATCGCAGCGTCGGTAGATCGTAGTGTCGGTAGATCGTAGTGTCGGTAGATCGTAGTGTCGGTAGATCGTAGTGTCGGTAGATCGTAGTGTCGGTAGATCGCAGTGTCGGTAGATCGTAGTGTCGGTAGATCGTAGTGTCGGTAGATCGTAGTGTCTGTAGATCGTAGTGTCGGTAGATCGTAGTGTCGGTAGATCGTAGTGTCGGTAGATCGTAGTGTCGGTAGATCGTAGTGTCGGTAGATCGCAGTGTCGGTAGATCGCAGTGTCGGTAGATCGCAGTGTCGGTAGATCGCAGTGTCGGTAGATCGTAGTGTCGGTAGATCGTAGTGTCTGTAGATCGTAGTGTCGGTAGATCGTAGTGTCGGTAGATCGTAGTGTCGGTAGATCGTAGTGTCGGTAGATCGTAGCGTCGGTAGATCGCAGCGTCGGTAGATCGTAGTGTCGGTAGATCGTAGTGTCGGTAGATCGTAGTGTCGGTAGATCGTAGTGTCGGTAGATCGTAGTGTCGGTAGATCGTAGTGTCGTACTCGAGACCGTTTCTTTACGGTCTTGGACGGCGTGTGGACTCGGTCTTGGTCCAGTGTGATCAGATTTCATTAAGGCCGCTGCTATTGGCAATAAACTCATACCGACCGATGTGGAGGAGCGTCTCTCTACAGGCGATGAGCTCGTCTGGAGTCCGTGGACACTGCGCCTCACAACACACACCCCGAGCGCTCGCAGCTTGTCCACAACACCCTCGTAACAGTGTGTGTCACACAGGTTAAAACATTCTCTCTGTCCATCTGCCTCACTTTAGAGCACCTCCTTTTCACGCTCTCGTTCCTCCTGCAGCACATACAGGCTCCGTCCTCGCCGATTAGCCCAGAAGGGAAAGACGAAATACGACGCAAAAACTAATCTAAATTTATGTTACAGTGTTGCCACAAAGCGGTATTACAGCACAGAGCAGAACTACCGCAACATGCATCTGTATTTGTCACGACGTGCGTTCGGTGAATGTGCAGAGGCGGTAAATACCACTGCAAAACCAGTAAGATATTGGAACTCCAGTGGAACTTGGAAAGAAAAATCCTACGCTCTTTCTTCAGTTTTGTGTAAAGTGCCAGAGGAAGTTCTCTAATAAATGAGCTCACAAACTGTGGGCGAGGGTCCAAAAACGGGCACAGAGTGTTTCCTGCAGCACAGTTTGTTTGGCTTAAATAAACATTTATCAGATAAAATGGAGATAGATCTATAAAAACCTATTTATGTGAGTCGACCTTTTACCACATGAAGTCATTAAGTCCAAGTGCCGTTTCACCACGACTCATTCTAAATATATTTCTAAATAAATACATAAATAATTAGTATTTTTGTAGTAGGGAGATCATTTTGACTCGCATGCTGAAAGAGAGTGGGCTCCCCTGAGCCTCTGGTCTTTTCCTGCTCTTCAGAGTGTCCTCGGTCTGTCTCTGGTCTCAGTTTGTTCCTGAGGCTCGTCCAAACTCAAAGCTCCAAACTTCAATTATTTAAAGACTCGTCTCAGAACGCTGAGTCAGAGTCTGCAGCAAAACGGCAAACAGGACCTGGACTAGACCGGGTTTAGACCGGGTTTAGACCGGGTTCAGACCGGGTTCAGAAGGATGTGGGTCTGGTTTAGTCCTTAGTTATAGACTCATGGATTACTGTTCAGTAGTTTCATTCTTTTAATTCTGATTTAGACCTGGTTTAGACTCGGGTTTAATCTCTGGTTTAATCTCTGGTTTAGTCTCTGGTTTAGTCCTGCTTTAGTCCTGGTTTAGTCCTGGTTTAGTCCTGGTTTAGTCCTGGTTCAGTCCTGCTTTAGTCCTGCTTTAGTCCCTTGTTTAGTCCTGCTTTAGTCCTGGTTTAGTCCTGCTTTAGTCCTGGTTTAGTCCCTTGTTTAGCCCCTGGTTTAGTCCTGGTTTAATCTGGCAAAAAGTAAATTATCAAAAGAAAAGGACTTACCATTTTCACATGAGACCAAAGTACAGTCTTCATAAACGACGGTAGTAGTTTGTAATAAAAAGTAGTAGCAGTAGTAACAGTAGTAGTAGTAGTAGTAGCAGTAGTAGTAGTAGTAGTAGTAGTACAGAGGTCCTGTCGTGTGGTGCGTTCACTGTTCTCTGTATTTATAATTCTGTCTGAAGCTGAAGTTCAGGTTTAACCCTTCAGCTCCAGCTCTGCTTCACTGCCCAGGGGAAAATTATATGTTTGTTTTGTCTTTTTCTTCTTCTTTTATACTTTTATTTAACCAGGAAAGTCCCGTCGACTCTCAGATCTGTTTCCAGAGTCGTCCGCAGAACAAACGTTTCATAAATACGGTTATAAAAGTTCATAAAACACAGATAAACCGCGAGGAGTCGACGCCTTTCCAGGTCTAAGGGTTAAAACGTGCCATAAACACAAGACAAATGTATTAAACTGTAATTAAATCATATAAGTCCTGGTTTAGTCCTGCTTTAGTCCTGCTTTAGTCCTGCTTTAGTCCTGCTTTAGTCCTGCTTTGGTCCTGCTTTGGTCCTGGTTTGGTCCTGGTTTGGTCCTGCTTTGGTCCTGCTTTAGTCCTGCTTTAGTCCTGCTTTAGTCCTGCTTTAGTCCTGCTTTAGTCCTGGTTTTGTCCTGGTTTTGTCCTGGTTTTGTCCTGGTTTTGTCCTGGTTTTGTCCTGGTTTTGTCCTGCTTTAGTCCTGCTTTAGTCCTGCTTTAGTCCTGCTTTAGTCCTGCTTTGGTCCTGCTTTGGTCCTGGTTTGGTCCTGGTTTGGTCCTGGTTTGGTCCTGCTTTGGTCCTGCTTTAGTCCTGCTTTAGTCCTGCTTTAGTCCTGCTTTAGTCCTGCTTTAGTCCTGGTTTTGTCCTGGTTTTGTCCTGGTTTTGTCCTGGTTTTGTCCTGGTTTTGTCCTGGTTTTGTCCTGCTTTAGTCCTGCTTTAGTCCTGCTTTAGTCCTGCTTTAGTCCTGCTTTAGCCCTGCTTTAGTCCTGGTTTAGTCCTGGTTTTGTCCTGGTTTAGTCCTGGTTTTGTCCTGGTTTTGTCCTGGTTTTGTCCTGGTTTTGTCCTGGTTTTAGTCCTGCTTTAGTCCTGGTTTAGTCCTGCTTTAGTCCTGCTTTAGTCCTGCTTTAGTCCTTCTTTAGTCCTGCTTTAGTCCTGCTTTAGTCCTGCTTTAGCCCTGGTTTAGACCTGGTTTAGTCCTGGTTTAGCCCTGGTTTAGCCCTGCTTTAGCCCTGCTTTAGCCCTGGATTAGTCCTGGTTTAGCCCTGGTTTAGTCCTGGTTTAGCCCTGCTTTAGCCCTGGTTTAGTCCTGGTTTAGCCCTGGTTTAGTCCTGGTTTAGTCCTGGTTTAGCCCTGGTTTAGCCCTGGTTTAGTCCTGGTTTAGCCCTGGTTTAGTCCTGGTTTAGCCCTGGTTTAGTCCTGGTTTAGTCCTGGTTTAGTCCTGGTTTAGTCCTGGTTTAGTCCTGGTTTAGTCCTGCTTTAGTCCTTCTTTAGTCCTTCTTTAGTCCTGCTTTAGTCCTGCTTTAGCCCTGGTTTAGCCCTGCTTTGGTCCTGCTTTGGTCCTGCTTTGGTCCTGCTTTAGTCCTGCTTTAGTCCTGCTTTAGTCCTGCTTTAGACCTGGTTTAGACCTGGTTTAGTCCTGGTTTAGCCCTGGTTTAGCCCTGCTTTAGCCCTGCTTTAGCCCTGGATTAGTCCTGGTTTAGCCCTGGTTTAGTCCTGGTTTAGCCCTGCTTTAGCCCTGGTTTAGTCCTGGTTTAGCCCTGGTTTAGTCCTGGTTTAGCCCTGGTTTAGCCCTGGTTTAGTCCTGGTTTAGCCCTGGTTTAGTCCTGGTTTAGTCCTGGTTTAGCCCTGGTTTAGCCCTGGTTTAGTCCTGGTTTAGCCCTGGTTTAGTCCTGGTTTAGCCCTGGTTTAGTCCTGGTTTAGTCCTGGTTTAGTCCTGGTTTAGCCCTGGTTTAGCCCTGGTTTAGTCCTGGTTTAGCCCTGGTTTAGTCCTGCTTTAGCCCTGGTTTAGTCCTGGTTTAGCCCTGGTTTAGTCCTGGTTTAGTCCTGGTTTAGCCCTGGTTTAGCCCTGGTTTAGTCCTGGTTTAGCCCTGGTTTAGTCCTGGTTTAGCCCTGGTTTAGTCCTGGTTTAGTCCTGGTTTAGTCCTGCTTTAGTCCTGGTTTAGTCCTGGTTTAGTCCTGGTTTAGTCCTGCTTTAGTCCTTCTTTAGTCCTTCTTTAGTCCTGCTTTAGTCCTGCTTTAGCCCTGGTTTAGTCCTGCTTTGGTCCTGCTTTGGTCCTGCTTTGGTCCTGCTTTGGTCCTGCTTTGGTCCTGCTTTGGTCCTGCTTTAGTCCTGCTTTAGTCCTGCTTTAGACCTGGTTTAGACCTGGTTTAGTCCTGGTTTAGCCCTGGTTTAGCCCTGCTTTAGCCCTGCTTTAGCCCTGGATTAGTCCTGGTTTAGCCCTGGTTTAGTCCTGGTTTAGCCCTGCTTTAGCCCTGGTTTAGTCCTGGTTTAGCCCTGGTTTAGTCCTGGTTTAGCCCTGGTTTAGCCCTGGTTTAGTCCTGGTTTAGCCCTGGTTTAGTCCTGGTTTAGTCCTGGTTTAGCCCTGGTTTAGCCCTGGTTTAGTCCTGGTTTAGCCCTGGTTTAGTCCTGGTTTAGCCCTGGTTTAGTCCTGGTTTAGTCCTGGTTTAGTCCTGCTTTAGTCCTGCTTTAGTCCTGGTTTGTTGTGGGTCATGTTCTACATTTGAGTCCAGTGAAGTGGAAACAGCCTCGAGCCTCAGTCCTGCACATGGGGGGAGGGCATCTGACACACGGGGAGGGCATCTGACACACGGGGAGGGCATCTGACACACACGGGGAGGGCATCTGACACACGGGAGGGCATCTGACACACGGGGAGGGCATCTGACACACGGGGAGGGCATCTGACACACACGGGGAGGGCATCTGACACACGGGGAGGGCATCTGACACACACGGGGAGGGCATCTGACACACGGGGAGGGCATCTGACACACACTGGAGGGCATCTGACACACGGGGAGGGCATCTGACACACGGGAGGGCATCTGACACACGGGAGGGCATCTGACACACGGGGGAGGGCATCTGACACACAGGGGAGGGCATCTGACACACGGGAGGGCATCTGACACACGGGAGGGCATCTGACACACGGGGAGGGCAAATGACACACGGGAGGGCATCTGACACACACTGGAGGGCATCTGAGACACAGGGAGGGCATCTGACACACACTGGAGGGCATCTGACACAGGGAGGGCATCTGACACACGGGGAGGGCATCTGACACACGGGAGGGCATCTGACACACACGGGGAGGGCATCTGACACACGGGAGGGCATCTGACACACGGGGAGGGCATCTGACACACGGGGAGGGCATCTGACACACACGGGGAGGGCATCTGACACACGGGAGGGCATCTGACACACGGGAGGGCATCTGACACACGGGGGGGCATCTGACACACGGGGAGGGCATCTGACACACGGGGAGGGCATCTGACACACGGGGAGGGCATCTGACACACGGGAGGGCATCTGACACACGGGGAGGGCATCTGACACACGGGGAGGGCATCTGACACACGGGAGGGCATCTGACACAGGGAGGGCATCTGACACACACTGGAGGGCATCTGACACACAGGGAGGGCATCTGACACACGGGAGGGCATCTGACACACACGGGGAGGGCATCTGACACACGGGGAGGGCATCTGACACACGGGGAGGGCATCTGACACACGGGGAGGGCATCTGACACAGGGGGAGGGCATCTGACACACACGGGGGAGGAACTATGGACAGTTTACAATGTGCCGTCACGTGACCTGGATATTTTATGCTAACTGGAGGCACTGCTCTGTCTGCAGCTGTTCCTCCAGTTAGACCCGAGTCCTGTTTGAGTCCTGGTTCAGTTCTGCTTTAGTCCTGGTGTAGACCCGGTTTACGCGCTAATAATATCAGAGCCACTGGTGAAAAAAATAAAAAATAAATTAAGCAACATCCTGGGTTTTATTCTTTCTCTTAAATTCATTACATAAAGTTTCACAGAAGTATCGGATCGGGAATCGGTATCGGCACAAACTCAAAACCAAATGACTCGGGTCTAAAGGTAAAATACAAGAAAATCTGCTTAAAAACGTGACTATAGTGACTCGGGGATGTCCCAGTTTTTTTATTTTAATTTTGGAAACCGGTCCGCCCCGGCCCTGTGTCTCCATGGCAACTGCTGATGATTCCACCACAAAGACCCACGTAGAACACCCCACACTACAAAAAAGGATTTTCTAGCACAGTTAAACTGACTCAGTCCAGGTTCAGCCTCTTTAACTTCCTTCTCAAACCAATAAGGGGAAAAATCTGTCCATAAACACTTGAAACTCGTGTTTTCTGCTTAGAACAAGATTCAGATTTCGTCTGTTTTAAGAAAACTTGGGAAGTGAAAGTTTCTTACTGCACTGGCAGAAAATTTCACTTAAAATAGGGCATTTTTACCTCAAAATTGGTGTTTATTTCTTATTTTCTGATAGGCCTTTTTTGCAGTGCGGCCTGATGCATCGAGCAGCAGTGAACAGAATTGTGGGTAATCTGTTCACAGCAGAATTATCGTGGCCTTTATCTGTGTGAGGTTTCATCACAGACACGTCGGAGGAGGACGAGGAAACACGGGGCAAAGTCTGAGGACAGAGTTCAGGAACGACTCGAGACCCGGAGAGGAACGTTTAGTCCCACAAACGACTGCAGGGGCCGACGGAAGAATCGAGAATCAGATACTCGTCGATACCGAAACTAGTATCGAAACCACGTCCTCGTTTTTCACAGGTATCGGTTCAGTTCAGTTCATCTTTATTCCGGACGCGTGGTCCATTTTTAAAAACAATCGAGGACAGTGAACACAAAACAAACATGTACACTGTTAAAAGAGCCTCACCGGTGTCTCCACAGACTGGACACACCGACCGTTTGGCACTGAAGCTCAGATTTGTGAGTCACGTTATTATTTCACTGTCCGATTTGTTCCGTCTGCAGATAAAACTGTACATTAAAGTTCTCAGTGGAGCCGCAGACTGTTCGCTCTGCAGCAACAAACATCTGTCGCACTCGTCCATCGCGGCCTCCTCAAAACCACCTGTAAAGCTTCACTGCGGCACCTGTCGCCTCTGCAAACCGCTTTTTTGTAATGAACGGTGAACAATAGGATTTAAACAAGAACAACTTTACGTCACTCGTACGAGAGCCAAAGCTCCACATCAGAGAGTTTCCCTGAGCACAGAGCGTCCGCACCGTCTGTGCGTCGCCGTCACCCGGCATGTCCACGGTCACCATGTGTTTAAGACATTTAATTTTCGTCGTAACACCACGTTTGACAGGCAGAAGTCTGGATAACCTCATGTGCTCGTCTTTGGTTCTGCAGATCATGGCCGCGCTCTCGGTTGGATTATACTTTATATTAGGGCTGGGCGATATGGACCAAAAATTATATCTCGATATATTTTGCTATATCTCGATATACGATATATATCTCGATATCTTTACAGGAAAAATAACCCCCTCTCAAACTACTGCAAAAACAACAGACAAATTTTATCTGATTAATATTCATTTAGTTCTGCACGTAAACACTCTGTGGCCCTTTTTGGACCCTCACCCACAGTTTAAAAACCTCTTCTTTAAGAGAACTTCCACTGGCACTTTAAAGAAACTACTTCAAAGTGAAAAAAGTGGCTAGGATTTTTAAACCTGTATTTTGACATTCCAAACTGGAGTTACATTCTCTTGTTTTAAAGTGATGTTTAGTCTCTGCACATTTACCAAATCAAACGCACATTGTGACAAATATGATCCTCAGCATTCAGACCTTGAGTCCGTGACAAGACCGAGTCCAAATGCGCTCGCTTTAGAGAAGGAAGTCCAGCGGTGTAAGGGGGCGTGGGTGTGTTTTGAAGCGGAGTTTGTTCGTATCAGTGATATCGGCCACACGCGGAGCTCGTGTGCTGGAGTCGTGCGCGGTCGGAGGTGTCGTGCCCGGGCACAGTTCGGTTGTGCTCGCGCTGGGAAACGTGCATTTAGAAAGTTTAACTCATCACGTTACGTCTGTGCGCAGCTCCTTATTGTGCTGCAGAAGCACTCGCACAGGTGCTGTTTGTTTTTCCCGTTCGCACAACGAAATATTTACTCGCAAATGCGAGTGAAATGGGCGCACTGTAGAGCCCTGGTCCTAGTCTTGGTTTAGTCCGCGACCGAGCCCCGGGCTCTGCGGCCGCGTTTAGTCCTGGTTTAGTCCTAGTCCTGGTTTAGTCCTAGTCCTGGTTTAGTCCGAGGCCAGCTCCGGGCTCCGTGGAGGAGCTCGGGGGACAAAAGCAGGAGGCGGAGGCGAGCGCGGCACAGAGAAGGCAAAACAAGCGAAGCGGCGAAACCAGAAGTAAACATAAGCATTATAGCGATATATCGATATGTCAGAATTCATATCGAGTTTCAAAAATATCTCGATATATTTTAAATATCGAGATATCGCCCACCCCTACTTTATATCCTGCTCCACACCATAAGCTGAGCAGAGGCCGAGTAACTCCTGGAGCTCAGTGATGCTCGGACTAAAAACAACCAGGTCTGCAAACATTAAATGATTAACAATAAGATTTCCAGCCACACAACCAGTTTTAGACCTGTTTTAGACCTGCTTTTGTCCTGCTTTAGACCTGTTTTAGACCTGTTTTAGACCTGTTTTAGACCTGTTTTAGACCTGTTTTAGACCTGGTTTAGACCTGGTTTAGACCTGGTTTAGACCTGCTTTAGACCTGTTTTAGACCTGTTTTAGACCTGTTTTAGACCTGTTTTAGACCTGTTTTAGACCTGTTTTAGACCTGTTTTAGACCTGGTTTAGACCTGCTTTAGACCTGCTTTAGACCTGCTTTAGACCTGTTTTAGACCTGCTTTAGACCTGTTTTAGACCTGTTTTAGACCTGTTTTAGACCTGTTTTAGACCTGGTTTAGACCTGCTTTAGACCTGTTTTAGACCTGGTTTAGACCTGTTTTAGACCTGGTTTAGACCTGGTTTAGACCTGGTTTAGACCTGCTTTAGACCTGTTTTAGACCTGGTTTAGACCTGGTTTAGACCTGGTTTAGACCTGGTTTAGACCTGGTTTAGCCCTGGTTTAGCCCTGGTTTAGACCTGGTTTAGCCCTGATTTAGACCTGTTTTAGTCCTGGTTTAGACCTGGTTTAGACCTGGTTTAGACCTGGTTTAGACCTGGTTTAGACCTGGTTTAGACCTGGTTTAGACCTGGTTTAGACCTGTTTTAGACCTGTTTTAGACCTGCTTTAGACCTGCTTTAGACCTGGTTTAGACCTGGTTTAGACCTGGTTTAGACCTGGTTTAGACCTGGTTTAGACCTGGTTTAGACCTGGTTTAGCCCTGATTTAGACCTGTTTTAGTCCTGGTTTAGACCTGCTTTAGACCTGCTTTAGACCTGGTTTAGACCTGGTTTAGACCTGGTTTAGACCTGGTTTAGACCTGGTTTAGCCCTGGTTTAGCCCTGGTTTAGCCCTGGTTTAGCCCTGGTTTAGACCTGGTTTAGACCTGGTTTAGACCTGTTTTAGACCTGTTTTAGACCTGCTTTAGACCTGCTTTAGACCTGTTTTAGACCTGGTTTAGACCTGGTTTAGACCTGGTTTAGACCTGGTTTAGACCTGGTTTAGACCTGGTTTAGCCCTGATTTAGACCTGTTTTAGTCCTGCTTTAGACCTGCTTTAGACCTGCTTTAGACCTGCTTTAGACCTGCTTTAGACCTGGTTTAGACCTGGTTTAGACCTGGTTTAGACCTGGTTTAGCCCTGGTTTAGACCTGGTTTAGACCTGGTTTAGCCCTGGTTTAGACCTGGTTTAAACCTGGTTTAGACCTGGTTTAGACCTGGTTTAGACCTGATTTAGACCTGTTTTAGTCCTGGTTTAGACCTGCTTTAGACCTGCTTTAGACCTGCTTTAGACCTGTTTTAGACCTGGTTTAGACCTGGTTTAGACCTGGTTTAGACCTGGTTTAGCCCTGGTTTAGACCTGGTTTAGACCTGGTTTAGACCTGGTTTAGACCTGGTTTAGCCCTGGTTTAGACCTGGTTTAGACCTGGTTTAGACCTGGTTTAGACCTGGTTTAGACCTGGTTTAGCCCTGGTTTAGACCTGGTTTAGACCTGGTTTAGACCTGGTTTAGCCCTGGTTTAGCCCTGGTTTAGACCTGGTTTAGACCTGGTTTAGACCTGGTTTAGCCCTGGTTTAGACCTGGTTTAGACCTGGTTTAGACCTGGTTTAGCCCTGGTTTAGACCTGGTTTAGACCTGGTTTAGCCCTGGTTTAGACCTGGTTTAGACCTGGTTTAGCCCTGGTTTAGACCTGGTTTAGACCTGGTTTAGCCCTGGTTTAGCCCTGGTTTAGACCTGGTTTAGACCTGGTTTAGACCTGGTTTAGCCCTGGTTTAGCCCTGGTTTAGACCTGGTTTAGCCCTGGTTTAGACCTGGTTTAGACCTGGTTTAGACCTGGTTTAGACCTGGTTTAGCCCTGGTTTAGACCTGGTTTAGACCTGGTTTAGACCTGGTTTAGACCTGGTTTAGACCTGGTTTAGCCCTGATTTAGACCTGTTTTAGTCCTGGTTTAGACCTGGTTTAGACCTGCTTTAGACCTGCTTTAGACCTGTTTTAGGCCTGGTTTAGACCTGGTTTAGACCTGGTTTAGACCTGGTTTAGCCCTGGTTTAGACCTGGTTTAGACCTGGTTTAGCCCTGGTTTAGACCTGGTTTAGACCTGGTTTAGCCCTGGTTTAGCCCTGGTTTAGACCTGGTTTAGACCTGGTTTAGCCCTGGTTTAGCCCTGGTTTAGACCTGGTTTAGACCTGGTTTAGACCTGGTTTAGCCCTGATTTAGACCTGGTTTAGACCTGGTTTAGACCTGGTTTAGACCTGGTTTAGCCCTGGTTTAGCCCTGGTTTAGACCTGGTTTAGACCTGGTTTAGACCTGGTTTAGACCTGGTTTAGCCCTGGTTTAGACCTGGTTTAGACCTGGTTTAGACCTGGTTTAGACCTGGTTTAGCCCTGGTTTAGCCCTGGTTTAGACCTGGTTTAGACCTGGTTTAGACCTGGTTTAGACCTGGTTTAGACCTGGTTTAGTCCTGGTTTAGACCTGGTTTAGACCTGGTTTAGACCTGGTTTAGTCCTGGTTTAGACCTGGTTTAGACCTGGTTTAGACCTGGTTTAGACCTGGTTTAGACCTGGTTTAGACCTGGTTTAGTCCTGGTTTAGACCTGGTTTAGACCTGGTTTAGACCTGGTTTAGACCTGGTTTAGACCTGGTTTAGTCCTGGTTTAGACCTGGTTTAGACCTGGTTTAGACCTGGTTTAGTCCTGGTTTAGACCTGGTTTAGACCTGGTTTAGACCTGGTTTAGACCTGGTTTAGCCCTGGTTTAGACCTGGTTTAGCCCTGGTTTAGACCTGGTTTAGACCTGGTTTAGACCTGGTTTAGACCTGGTTTAGCCCTGGTTTAGACCTGGTTTAGACCTGGTTTAGACCTGGTTTAGACCTGGTTTAGACCTGGTTTAGCCCTGATTTAGACCTGTTTTAGTCCTGGTTTAGACCTGGTTTAGACCTGCTTTAGACCTGCTTTAGACCTGTTTTAGGCCTGGTTTAGACCTGGTTTAGACCTGGTTTAGACCTGGTTTAGCCCTGGTTTAGCCCTGGTTTAGACCTGGTTTAGCCCTGGTTTAGACCTGGTTTAGACCTGGTTTAGCCCTGGTTTAGACCTGGTTTAGACCTGGTTTAGACCTGGTTTAGCCCTGGTTTAGACCTGGTTTAGACCTGGTTTAGACCTGTTTTAGTCCTGGTTTAGACCTGGTTTAGACCTGCTTTAGACCTGCTTTAGACCTGTTTTAGACCTGGTTTAGACCTGGTTTAGACCTGGTTTAGACCTGGTTTAGCCCTGGTTTAGACCTGGTTTAGACCTGGTTTAGACCTGGTTTAGACCTGGTTTAGCCCTGGTTTAGACCTGGTTTAGACCTGGTTTAGCCCTGGTTTAGCCCTGGTTTAGACCTGGTTTAGCCCTGGTTTAGCCCTGGTTTAGACCTGGTTTAGCCCTGGTTTAGACCTGGTTTAGACCTGGTTTAGCCCTGGTTTAGCCCTGGTTTAGCCCTGGTTTAGACCTGGTTTAGACCTGGTTTAGACCTGGTTTAGACCTGGTTTAGACCTGGTTTAGCCCTGGTTTAGACCTGGTTTAGACCTGGTTTAGCCCTGGTTTAGACCTGGTTTAGACCTGGTTTAGCCCTGGTTTAGACCTGGTTTAGACCTGGTTTAGCCCTGGTTTAGCCCTGGTTTAGACCTGGTTTAGACCTGGTTTAGCCCTGGTTTAGCCCTGGTTTAGACCTGGTTTAGCCCTGGTTTAGACCTGGTTTAGACCTGGTTTAGACCTGGTTTAGCCCTGGTTTAGACCTGGTTTAGACCTGGTTTAGACCTGGTTTAGACCTGGTTTAGACCTGGTTTAGCCCTGATTTAGACCTGTTTTAGTCCTGGTTTAGACCTGGTTTAGACCTGCTTTAGACCTGCTTTAGACCTGTTTTAGGCCTGGTTTAGGCCTGGTTTAGACCTGGTTTAGACCTGGTTTAGACCTGGTTTAGCCCTGGTTTAGACCTGGTTTAGACCTGGTTTAGCCCTGGTTTAGACCTGGTTTAGACCTGGTTTAGCCCTGGTTTAGCCCTGGTTTAGACCTGGTTTAGCCCTGGTTTAGACCTGGTTTAGACCTGGTTTAGACCTGGTTTAGCCCTGGTTTAGTCCTGGTTTAGACCTGGTTTAGACCTGGTTTAGACCTGGTTTAGCCCTGGTTTAGCCCTGGTTTAGACCTGGTTTAGACCTGGTTTAGACCTGGTTTAGCCCTGGTTTAGACCTGGTTTAGACCTGGTTTAGACCTGGTTTAGACCTGGTTTAGACCTGGTTTAGTCCTGGTTTAGCCCTGGTTTAGACCTGGTTTAGACCTGGTTTAGACCTGGTTTAGACCTGGTTTAGACCTGGTTTAGACCTGGTTTAGTCCTGGTTTAGACCTGGTTTAGACCTGGTTTAGACCTGGTTTAGTCCTGGTTTAGACCTGGTTTAGACCTGGTTTAGACCTGGTTTAGACCTGGTTTAGACCTGGTTTAGACCTGGTTTAGTCCTGGTTTAGACCTGGTTTAGACCTGGTTTAGACCTGGTTTAGACCTGGTTTAGTCCTGGTTTAGACCTGGTTTAGACCTGGTTTAGACCTGGTTTAGTCCTGGTTTAGACCTGGTTTAGACCTGGTTTAGACCTGGTTTAGACCTGGTTTAGACCTGGTTTAGCCCTGGTTTAGCCCTGGTTTAGACCTGGTTTAGACCTGGTTTAGACCTGGTTTAGCCCTGGTTTAGACCTGGTTTAGACCTGGTTTAGACCTGGTTTAGACCTGGTTTAGACCTGGTTTAGCCCTGATTTAGACCTGTTTTAGTCCTGGTTTAGACCTGGTTTAGACCTGCTTTAGACCTGCTTTAGACCTGTTTTAGGCCTGGTTTAGACCTGGTTTAGACCTGGTTTAGACCTGGTTTAGCCCTGGTTTAGACCTGGTTTAGACCTGGTTTAGCCCTGGTTTAGCCCTGGTTTAGACCTGGTTTAGACCTGGTTTAGCCCTGGTTTAGACCTGGTTTAGACCTGGTTTAGACCTGGTTTAGACCTGGTTTAGTCCTGGTTTAGACCTGGTTTAGACCTGGTTTAGACCTGGTTTAGCCCTGGTTTAGACCTGGTTTAGACCTGGTTTAGACCTGGTTTAGACCTGGTTTAGACCTGGTTTAGACCTGGTTTAGACCTGGTTTAGACCTGGTTTAGACCTGGTTTAGACCTGGTTTAGACCTGGTTTAGCCCTGGTTTAGCCCTGGTTTAGACCTGGTTTAGACCTGGTTTAGACCTGGTTTAGACCTGGTTTAGTCCTGGTTTAGACCTGGTTTAGACCTGGTTTAGACCTGGTTTAGTCCTGGTTTAGACCTGGTTTAGACCTGGTTTAGACCTGGTTTAGACCTGGTTTAGACCTGGTTTAGTCCTGGTTTAGTCCTGGTTTAGACCTGGTTTAGACCTGGTTTAGACCTGGTTTAGACCTGGTTTAGTCCTGGTTTAGACCTGGTTTAGACCTGGTTTAGACCTGGTTTAGTCCTGGTTTAGACCTGGTTTAGACCTGGTTTAGACCTGGTTTAGACCTGGTTTAGTCCTGGTTTAGACCTGGTTTAGACCTGGTTTAGACCTGGTTTAGACCTGGTTTAGTCCTGGTTTAGACCTGGTTTAGCCCTGGTTTAGTCCTGTTTTAGACCTGGTTTAGACCTGGTTTAGACCTGGTTTAGACCTGGTTTAGACCTGGTTTAGTCCTGGTTTAGCCCTGGTTTAGACCTGGTTTAGACCTGGTTTAGACCTGGTTTAGACCTGGTTTAGACCTGGTTTAGTCCTGGTTTAGACCTGGTTTAGACCTGGTTTAGACCTGGTTTAGTCCTGGTTTAGACCTGGTTTAGACCTGGTTTAGACCTGATTTAGACCTGGTTTAGTCCTGGTTTAGACCTGGTTTAGACCTGGTTTAGACCTGGTTTAGACCTGGTTTAGACCTGGTTTAGACCTGGTTTAGTCCTGGTTTAGACCTGGTTTAGACCTGGTTTAGTCCTGGTTTAGACCTGGTTTAGACCTGGTTTAGACCTGGTTTAGACCTGTTTTAGTCCTGGTTTAGTCCTGGTTTAGACCTGGTTTAGTCCTGGTTTAGACCTGGTTTAGACCTGGTTTAGTCCTGGTTTAGACCTGGTTTAGACCTGGTTTAGACCTGGTTTAGACCTGTTTTAGTCCTGGTTTAGTCCTGGTTTAGACCTGGTTTAGACCTGTTTTAGACCTGTTTTAGACCTGGTTTAGCCCTGTTTTAGACCTGTTTTAGTCCTGTTTTAGTCCTGGTTTCCACAGATATGAGGCCACATGGGAATAAAACAAAGTTGTGCCATTTAACACAAACCGGGGACACGTTTCTCCTCTGAAGTTTCATCTGTGTCATTTGTGTTTTCTGATAAAAGCCTCAGGGATAAAAACTATTTACAAAACACAGAGTTAAACCAGTTGAGCCAGAATGGGTCAGAGGAGGAGAGGGTCAGAGGAGCAGAGGAGCAGAGGGTCAGAGGAGGAGAGGGTCAGAGGAGCAGAGGGTCAGAGGAGGAGAGGGACAGAGGAGCAGAGGGTCAGAGGAGCAGAGGAGCAGAGGGTCAGAGGAGCAGAGGGTCAGAGGAGCACAGGGTCAGAGGAGCACAGGAGCAGAGGAGCAGAGGGTCAGAGGGTCAGAGGAGCAGAGGGTCAGAGGAGCAGAGGGTCAGAGGGTCAGAGGGTCGGTCGTATAATCTCGTTCTGTTTTGTCGCTGTCCCCGAATGGAAAAGTGGAACAATGTGAGCGGCGAACGGTCCAACGTCTGAAAGTTTAATGTGGTTCTCGGAGGAGGGAGTGAAGAGTTAAATATACATGAGTGTTTGGAGGGAGTTAAATATACAGGAGTTAAATACACAGGAGTTAAATACACAGGAGTGTTGGGGGCGGAGCTCAGACTTCACACGGACGACCTCGGGCGGGTTCGATTTATGCAAAACTCCACCGAGGAAAACTCCACGACACGATGGAAATCACATGGAAATCTCCAGCCGCTCACAAAGACACATTTAGAAACGGATAAAAGGTTTAACGCGGAAAACAGTGATAGAGAAGAGCGCTCCACTGTGTTTTTACACTCCACACACCTTCACGGGAATCATTTCAGCACCAGAATCACCAATTTTGACTGAACTTAAACGTAAATCTAACACTTCGTGACATCGTCCGAGATCAGCGGTGACGTACACGATATCGGGGGATATGTTTTCTGTCACCGCGCAGAACTTTCTAACCGTAAAAGACGGAGACTTACTTTTTTTTTCCCCTCTGAAAGTGCAGACGTGGAGCTGTCCAAACGTACGGCTTTATCCTACGTCACACTCACGCTGTGTCATGAGTGTCCAACAGGAACTTTGTTTTCCCCAAACTCATGCGTCCGTCCATTTTGATCAAGCCAAACTTTGCCCAAGAGTGAAGTGAGTCAAGTCTAAGGGCGGTTTTTTCTTCAATAAATGGGAAATTACGGACTAGGTCTAACCCAGAACTAACCCAGAACTAAACCAGGACTAAACCAGGACTAACCCAGGACTAACCCAGGACTAACCCAGGATTAAACCAGGACTAACCCAGGACTAACCCAGGACTAACCCAGGATTAAACCAGGACTAACCCAGGACTAAACCAGGACTAAACCAGGACTAAACCAGGACTAACCCAGAACTAACCCAGAACTAAACCAGGACTAACCCAGAACTAAACCAGGACTAACCCAGAACTAAACCAGGACTAAACCAGGACTAACCCAGAACTAAACCAGGACTAAACCAGGACTAAACCAGGACTAACCCAGAACTAAACCAGGACTAAACCAGGACTAACCCAGGACTAAACCAGGACTAAACCAGGACTAACCCAGGACTAAACCAGGACTAAACCAGGACTAAACCAGGACTAACCCAGGACTAAACCAGGACTAACCCAGGACTAACCCAGGACTAAACCAGGACTAAACCAGGACTAAACCAGGACTAACCCAGGACTAACCCAGGATTAAACCAGGACTAAACCAGGACTAACCCAGGATTAAACCAGGACAAAACCAGGACTAAACCAGGACTAAACCAGGACTAACCCAGGATTAAACCAGGACTAAACCAGGACTAACCCAGGATTAAACCAGGACTAAACCAGGACTAACCCAGGACTAAACCAGGACTAACCCAGGACTAACCCAGGACTAAACCAGGACTAAACCAGGACTAACCCAGGACTAACCCAGGATTAAACCAGGACTAACCCAGGATTAAACCAGGACTAAACCAGGACTGAACCAGGACTGAACCAGGACTGAACCAGGACTAAACCAGGACTAAACCAGGACTAAACCAGGACTAAACCAGGATTAAACCAGGACTAACCCAGGACTAACCCAGGACTAAACCAGGACTAACCCAGGACTAACCCAGGACTAAACCAGGACTAAACCAGGACTAACCCAGGACTAAACCAGGACTAACCCAGGACTAACCCAGGACTAACCCAGGACTAAACCAGGACTGAACCAGGACTGAACCAGGACTGAACCAGGACTGAACCAGGACTGAACCAGGACTAAACCAGGCCTAAACCAGGCCTAAACCAGGACTAACCCAGGACTAAACCAGGACTAAACCAGGACTAACCCAGGACTAAACCAGGACTAAACCAGGACTAAACCAGGACTAAACCAGGACTAACCCAGGACTAACCCAGGACTAAACCAGGACTAACCCAGGACTAAACCAGGACTAACCCAGGACTAACCCAGGACTAAACCAGGACTAAACCAGGACTAACCCAGGACTAAACCAGGACTAAACCAGGACTGAACCAGGACTGAACCAGGACTGAACCAGGACTGAACCAGGACTAAACCAGGACTAAACCAGGACTAACCCAGGACTAAACCAGGACTAACCCAGGACTAACCCAGGACTAAACCAGGACTAAACCAGGACTAACCCAGGACTAAACCAGGACTAACCCAGGACTAACCCAGGACTAAACCAGGACTAACCCAGGACTAACCCAGGACTAAACCAGGACTAAACCAGGACTAAACCAGGACTAAACCAGGACTAACCCAGGACTAAACCAGGACTAACCCAGGACTAACCCAGGATTAAACCAGGACTAAACCAGGACTAACCCAGGATTAAACCAGGACTAAACCAGGACTAACCCAGGACTAACCCAGGACTAACCCAGGACTAACCCAGGACTAAACCAGGACTAAACCAGGACTAAACCAGGACTAACCCAGGACTAACCCAGGACTAAACCAGGACTAAACCAGGACTAACCCAGGACTAACCCAGGACTAAACCAGGACTAACCCAGGACTAAACCAGGACTAACCCAGGACTAACCCAGGACTAACCCAGGCTGTGGGCCCGTCCTATGGATATCTGCACATCACACTCGAACTCGGGGTGTAACGGTTCATTGTATTCGTGCCAAACTGTTCCAGGACGGGTCGTTCGGGCTGTGCACGAGTGAGTTCGAGCAGTTTGTGTTGACTTAAGTCGAGAAGGTGCTGCTCTGAATAAAACAGCGATACTGTCAAACAGGGTCACGTTTCACTGGTGCTCCTGCAGCAGACACATGACACTACAGCCCCACTCTTTCTGTCATGGGTCTAGAAACAGTCCAATGTGAGTGTGGTGAATGAAGGCGGTGGGGCTCACAGACCCTGTGGTGGGGTTAGTTTGTGAGCGAGTCGTTCATCAGAGCGATGTGGTCTCACTCGGCGGGGAAAGGACGGCCGCTCGGTGCGGGGGGCAGATTCCCTCGAGGTGCCGCTGGCGCCTGATCCCACAGAACCAGGAGAGAGGAGCTGTTAGTGCAGCCGCTGCACCTCACATGACCCGAGAGGCATGAGATCAGCTGTGCCGAACCAGCCCCGAGTGCTCCAGGGCGTGACTGTCGACTGAACCAGGACTGAACCAGGACTGAACCAGGTCTGAACCAGGACTGAACCAGGACTGAACCAGGACTGAACCAGGTCTGAACCAGGACTGAACCAGGTCTGAACCAGGACTGAACCAGGACTGAACCAGGTCTGAACCAGGACTGAACCAGGTCTGAACCAGGACTGAACCAGGACTGAACCAGGTCTGAACCAGGACTGAACCAGGACTGAACCAGGTCTGAACCAGGACTGAACCAGGACTGAACCAGGACTGAACCAGGACTGAACCAGGTCTGAACCAGGACTGAACCAGGACTGAACCAGGTCTGAACCAGGACTGAACCAGGACTGAACCAGGTCTGAACCAGGACTGAACCAGGACTGAAGCAGGACTGAACCAGGACTGAACCAGGACTGAAGCAGGACTGAACCAGGACTGAACCAGGACTGAAGCAGGACTGAACCAGGACTGAACCAGGTCTGAACCAGGTCTGAACCAGGACTGAACCAGGACTGAACCAGGTCTGAACCAGGACTGAACCAGGACTGAACCAGGACTGAAGCAGGACTGAAGCAGGACTGAACCAGGACTGAACCAGGTCTGAACCAGGTCTGAACCAGGTCTGAACCAGATCTAAACTATTATAATTATCCATTCATCTTCTCCCACTTAATCCCGCTGGGTCGTGGGGGCAGTTTGCTGCCCAGTCCTCACAGCCCCTGACCCCCTGAACCCCTCTGTGAGGAGCCACAGGAGGGGGGACGTCATGGTCCTTGATGTTAGTTCATAGGGGTGTGGGCATGTTTGCGGGCAACAATTATAATTATAATAGTTCTAATTGTTATTACAAACAGAGGTGACTGTGAGGTTCCTTATAGACGCAGCACCTCTGCACAGGCTGGAACATCTGGAACAACGTCCCTCACACAATAAGAGAATCTCCTACGGATAAAACCTTTAAAACTCACCTTAAAAACTCAAACCAACACTGCTCCATTAGAGCTGTTCACACCTCCTGTTACACACACGTATGTGACATGGACCATGTCTGAACAGACTCATATTTTACTGTTGTTGAGCAGTGCAAACACATACGTGTGGAAGCACCACAGACATTTAACCTGCATGTGGATTTTATGCTCTTTATACGCGTCTTGTTGCCGTCTTCGTTTTGTGTTTTAAGGTTTCCTTTTTACAACTGGCAAAGGGACGAAAATGAGCCTAATTGTGCAAACTCAGGTGCACTTACATTGTTTAATGTTGATCAATGTACATTGACCCTTTCAAATAAATAAATGAGAAATGATTAGTTCTTATTCTTAGTAATGATGTTCCCGGTCTGTTTAGGCTTTCCTCTGTCCCTGAGCTTCAGTGTTGTGCAGTATTTTATTTGCTGTAGCAGACTCAGGGTTTGGGCCTTTTGGGGGAAGTGCTGCATTTTATCATCAAACGTGACATTTCTGCATTTTGTTCCCAAACTGGACCCAAAATGAACCGAACCGTGACCTCAACACCGAGGTACGAACTGAACCGTGATCTCTGTGTTACACCCGAACTAGAACACAGCTTTTTTTTTACATTTGGACCAAAACGACGACTCGATGCTGCTCATGTCCTCGAACATGAATCAGTCCAACACAACTTCAGAGGGTCAGAGAGAAGAAGAGACGAGAACGCGGAGAAATGATCTGAAAAGTCCAGTTTGGTGATTTCAAACGGCTCCATATTCTGCCCTCAGTCCGAGCTCGGACTCTTCTCTCTTTGGTTTAGAGTAAAATCAACAGGAAATGTCTGAGCGTCTGTTTCCTGGACACTGATTGGTTTGTGGTCAGTGGACACAGGCGGAGCTTCACTCACAGCTTCAGGGTTTATGGATTGAGATGTGATAGAATTTCCTTTTCCCATCCTCTAAATCACAAAGCTCCAACAGGACCCGGGACCCAGGACCCAGGACCCAGGACCGAGGACCGAGGACCCAGGACCCAAGACCCAGGACCCAGGACCCAGGACTCAGGACCCAGGACCCAGGACCCAAGACCCAAGACCCAAGACCCAGGACTTTAAACTACAGACTCACACAGTCCAGTCTGATCAGAAAAACCATCCGAGTCCATCTCCAAACTTAAAGTAGAACCAGGACTAAAGCAGGACTAAAGCAGAACTAAACCAGGACTAAACTAGGACTAAAACAAGACTAGACTAGGACTAAACCAGGACTGAACCAGGACTGAACCGGGTCCTCTGCCCTCTTCAGTTTTTCCGCAGTGAGGAGCGTTTCCATGGAGACAAAGTCCTATTCAGACACAAAACCTGCTGTTTAATGGACCAGAGCCCAGACCTGCTTTAGTCCTGCTTTAGTCCTGCTTTAGTCCTAGTTTTGTCCTGCTTCAGTCCTGGATTAGTCCTGCTTTAGTCCTGCATTAGACCTGGTTTAGTCCTGCTTTAGTCCTGCTTTAGTCCTGGTTTAGTCCTGGTTCAGTCCTGGTTCAGTCCTGGTTCAGTCCTGGTTTAGTCCTGGTTTAGTCCTGGTTTAGCCCTGGTTTAGCCCTGGTTTAGCCCTGGTTTAGTCCTGGTTTAGTCCTGGTTTAGCCCTGGTTTAGTCCTGGTTTAGTCCTGCATTAGTCCTGCATTAGTCCTGCATTAGTCCTGCATTAGTCCTGCTTTAGTCCTGATTTAGTCCTGATTTAGTCCTGCTTTTGCCCTGCTTTTGTCCTGCTTTAGACCTGGTTTAGTCCTAGTTTAGTCCTAGTTTTGTCCTACTTTAGTCCTGGTTTAGACCTGCTTTAGTCCTGCTTTAGTCCTGGTTTAGACCTGGTTTAGTCCTGCTTTTGTCCTGCTTTTGTCCTAGTTTAGTCCTGGTTTAGCCCTGGTTTAGTCCTGGTTCAGTCCTGGTTCAGTCCTGGTTTAGTCCTGGTTTAGTCCTGGTTTAGTCCTGGTTTAGTCCTGGTTTAGCCCTGGTTTAGCCCTGGTTCAGTCCTGGTTCAGTCCTGGTTCAGTCCTGGTTCAGTCCTGGTTTAGAACTGGTTTAGAACTGGTTTAGAACTGGTTTAGTCCTGGTTCAGTCCTGGTTCAGTCCTGGTTTAGTCCTGGTTTAGTCCTGGTTTAGCCCTGGTTTAGCCCTGGTTTAGCCCTGGTTTAGTCCTGGTTTAGCCCTGGTTTAGCCCTGGTTTAGTCCTGGTTTAGTCCTGGTTCAGTCCTGGTTCAGTCCTGGTTCAGTCCTGGTTCAGTCCTGGTTTAGTCCTGGTTTAGAACTGGTTTAGTCCTGGTTTAGTCCTGGTTTAGCCCTGGTTTAGTCCTGGTTTAGAACTGGTTTAGTCCTAGTTTAGTCCTAGTTTAGTCCTGGTTTAGCCCTGGTTTAGCCCTGGTTTAGTCCTGGTTTAGTCCTGGTTTAGTCCTGGTTTAGCCCTGGTTTAGCCCTGGTTTAGTCCTGGTTTAGAACTGGTTTAGTCCTGGTTTAGTCCTGGTTTAGCCCTGGTTTAGTCCTGGTTTAGCCCTGGTTTAGCCCTGGTTTAGTCCTGGTTTAGTCCTGGTTTAGCCCTGGTTTAGCCCTGGTTTAGCCCTGGTTTAGCCCTGGTTTAGCCCTGGTTTAGTCCTGGTTTAGTCCTGGTTTAGTCCTGGTTTAGCCCTGGTTTAGTCCTGGTTTAGTCCTGGTTTAGCCCTGGTTTAGCCCTGGTTTAGCCCTGGTTTAGCCCTGGTTTAGTCCTGGTTTAGTCCTGGTTTAGCCCTGGTTTAGCCCTGGTTTAGCCCTGGTTTAGCCCTGGTTTAGTCCTGGTTTAGCCCTGGTTTAGTCCTGGTTTAGTCCTGGTTTACTCCTGGAGGGGTCGGGAAGTAAAGAATCACAGGAATGACGCGTGAATGTGGAGCAACAAGTTCAGACTTCAGTGAGTCAGATGCCCTCCCAGGGGCTGGGCCATAACAGAACATACTGATCCCCACAGCTCTGCCCAGTCTGGAATATTTCCATTTTAATTCAGTTTAATCCAAGTCTCTGATGTTCTGTTAGATTTAGACAAACTTTATGGATCCACAGGGAAATTATTTGGACACAGGAGCTCGAACATCACAAAAAACTGTAATAACAAAGAGGAAAAATATAAACGGTCACAATAAATTCTAAATAAGCAGCAAAAAAGAACGAGACAGGACTAAAGCAGGTCTAAACCAGGTCTAAACCAGGCCTAAACCAGGCCTAAACCAGGTCTAAACCAGGTCTAAACCAGGTCTAAACCAGGTCTAAACCAGGTCTAAATCAGTTCTAAATCAGTTCTAAGCCAGGTCTAAACCAGATCTAAACCAGGTCTAAACCAGGTCTAAATCAGTTCTAAACCAGGTCTAAACCAGGTCTAAATCAGGTCTAAATCAGTTCTAAGCCAGGTCTAAACCAGATCTAAACCAGGTCTAAACCAGGTCTAAACCAGGTCTAAACCAGGTCTAAACCAGGTCTAAACCAGGTCTAAATCAGGTCTAAATCAGTTCTAAGCCAGGTCTAAACCAGATCTAAACCAGGTCTAAACCAGGTCTAAATCAGTTCTAAACCAGGTCTAAACCAGGTCTAAACCAGGTCTAAACCAGGTCTAAACCAGGTCTAAACCAGTTCTAAACCAGGCCTAAACCAGGTCTAAACCAGGTCTAAACCAGGTCTAAACCAGGCCTAAACCAGGCCTAAACCAGGTCTAAACCAGGTCTAAACCAGGTCTAAACCAGGTCTAAACCAGGCCTAAACCAGGCCTAAACCAGGCCTAAACCAGGTCTAAACCAGGTCTAAACCAGGTCTAAACCAGGTCTAAATCAGTTCTAAACCAGGTCTAAACCAGGTCTAAACCAGGTCTAAACCAGGCCTAAACCAGGTCTAAACCAGGTCTAAACCAGGTCTAAACCAGGCCTAAACCAGGCCTAAACCAGGTCTAAACCAGGTCTAAACCAGTTCTAAACCAGGCCTAAACCAGGCCTAAACCAGGCCTAAACCAGGTCTAAACCAGGTCTAAACCAGGTCTAAACCAGGTCTAAACCAGGCCTAAACCAGGTCTAAACCAGGTCTAAACCAGGTCTAAACCAGGCCTAAACCAGGCCTAAACCAGGCCTAAACCAGGTCTAAACCAGGTCTAAACCAGGTCTAAACCAGGTCTAAATCAGTTCTAAACCAGGTCTAAACCAGGTCTAAACCAGGTCTAAACCAGGCCTAAACCAGGTCTAAACCAGGTCTAAACCAGTTCTAAACCAGGCCTAAACCAGGCCTAAACCAGGTCTAAACCAGGTCTAAACCAGGTCTAAACCAGGTCTAAACCAGGCCTAAACCAGGCCTAAACCAGGCCTAAACCAGATCTAAACCAGGTCTAAACCAGGTCTAAACCAGGTCTAAACCAGGTCTAAACCAGTTCTAAACCAGGCCTAAACCAGGCCTAAACCAGGTCTAAACCAGGTCTAAACCAGGTCTAAACCAGGTCTAAACCAGGCCTAAACCAGGCCTAAACCAGGCCTAAACCAGGTCTAAACCAGGTCTAAACCAGGCCTAAACCAGGCCTAAACCAGGCCTAAACCAGGTCTAAACCAGGTCTAAACCAGGTCTAAACCAGGCCTAAACCAGGCCTAAACCAGGTCTAAACCAGGTCTAAACCAGGTCTAAACCAGGTCTAAGCCAGGTCTAAACCAGGTCTAAACCAGGTCTAAACCAGGTCTAAACACTAGTCTCTGCTCTTACACTTGTTCTGCTCCAGCTCGTTCCAAACACGTTCAGAAAAGTCTCATTTCTGTCCGGACTTTTTTAGGATCCAGACCTGGGATAAATGCCGATATTTTCTGTTTTATATTCTGGCCGATCTTGAATATTTTCCCCATCGTACATAATTTAAACTCCAACCTGGTCCACGGTTCAGGTCGGGTCTGGAGCAGAGCGCTAACGACTATTTCCAAACAACACACACTTTTTATCATCCAGTTTAGCTCAAAGTAGTGAAACCCGTGTGGATCCGTGTGTTAAAACGCTCCCGTCTGAGGTTTTTATTAGAAATGAGTCAGAATTGTGATGCGTTTGAGGAGCGCGTGGCCTTCAGTGCAGGAGTTTAGGGCCGGGCTGATGCTTTATTATCGGCTTTTATAGATTAACACGTTCTGTGTGCTGGAGGGCATCTGGGTTATTTCAGCCGGTCAGATATTTGTTTTCAATTAGTCCAACGATCGTTTCTATTCATAGAGTTTGAAAACGTTTTAACGAGATACAGGTGAATATATTTACCTCATTAGATGTACTTCATTCATCCCCATGAGGAGAAACGGGCCAAAGGAGGTTTAAGAAGAATTATATTTGTCGTTCTTTTTGTCTTCGATTCATTAATACAAATGTTTTGTGGTGAAACTTTGAAGTGGTCCAAATTTTGACTAAGATTTATTAAAACAGTCTGTAGTTTTTAGTTGTTGGTTTTGTTCTGATTTTAGTCCTGGTTTAGTTCTGGTTGTAGTCCCGGTTTAGTCCCTGATTTAGTCCTGGATTTGGTCTTGGTTTAGTCCTGGTTTATTATAGGTTTATTACAGGTTTAGTTGTGGTTTAGTCCCAGGTTCAGTCCTGGTTTTGTCCTGGTTTAGTCCCTGATTTAGTCCTGGATTTGGTCTTGGTTTAGTCCTGGTTTATTATAGGTTTATTACAGGTTTAGTTGTGGTTTAGTCCCAGGTTTAGTCCTGGTTTAGTCCTGGTTTAGTCCCAGGTTCAGTCCCAGGTTCAGTCCCAGGTTCAGACCTGGTTTAGTCCTGGTTTAGTCCCTGGTTTAGTCCCTGGTTTAGTCCCTGGTTTAGTCCCTGGTTTAGTCCCTGGTTTAGTCCCTGGTTTAGTCCCAGGTTCAGACCTGGTTTAGCCCTGGTTTAGCCCTGGTTTAGTCCAGGATTAGTCCAGGATTAGTCCTGGTTTAGTCCCAGGTTCAGACCTGGTTTAGTCCAGGATTAGTCCTGGTTTAGTCCTGGTTTAGTCCTGGTTTAGCCCTGGTTTAGCCCTGGTTTAGTCCTGGTTTAGTCCCTGGTTTAGACCCTGGTTTAGTCCTGGTTTAGTCCCTGGTTTAGTCCCTGGTTTAGTCCTGGTTTAGTCCCAGGTTCAGACCTGGTTTAGCCCTGGTTTAGCCCTGGTTTAGTCCAGGATTAGTCCTGGTTTAGTCCAGGTTTAGTCCTGGTATAGTCCTGGTATAGTCCTGGTTTAGTCCCTGGTTTAGTCCCTGGTTTAGTCCTGGTTCAGTCCTGGTTCAGTCCTGGTTTAGTCCTGGTTTAGCCCTGGTTTAGCCCTGGTTTAGTCCAGGATTAGTCCTGGTTTAGTCCTGGTTTAGTCCAGGATTAGTCCTGGTTTAGTCCCTGGTTTAGTCCCTGGTTTAGTCTTGGTTTAGTCCTGGTTTAGTCCTGGTTTAGTCTCAGTCTTTATGGTCTCAACATCTCAAATTAAAATCCTGAACTTTGATCCTGAACCTTGCCTTATCTTGGTGGTAAATTAGTCACGATTATTGCAATTAATCGTTGTAGTTTTGACTCCTGCTTAAACTATTTCCTCTGAATCCAAGAAAACCTCCTGTGGGAGAAAAAAATAAACCGATTCTGATTTTCCAGGGTTCGATTTCAATCCGGGTCAATGACAAATGAATAAAACATCAGAGAAACTCGACCTCCGTCTCTTACACCTGTCCGCTCCAGTGCACCTGTCAGTCCTGCAACTATGGACCGAAATGCACTTTAGAATTTAAGTATTGCAAATTAATTTTAACATCATTTTACAGGAAAATAAAGAATTACGCCTCGTCTGTGCAGCGCTCAGTCCAATCCAACAACGAGTCGCAGATTTTACTCTTAAATATAGGATTTTTACAGTTAAATCTTATGTTTATGGATAAATATGATTGTGTACTGATGATAACTGTTTAATTAAATGACATAAAGGGGGATTACTTGTGTGATTTTGGTGTTTTGGGTTGTAGGAGATGATAAACTCACCTGCCAAGTGCTAGCAGCAGCAGCATCCGACACCAAACACGGACATACGTCGGTCCAGATCCATTTTTATTGAGATTTGTTTGATTACAATTCAATTCCGGTGCTTATCCAGGCGTTTATGGTGTTAAAATGTAATCCCCGAGAGTAAAAAGATGTAAGATCCAGCCTGAAGGTCCGCAGAGGAGACCGGAGGGCGCTCGGGAAACTTCGGCGCTGTTCGGCTGTTTCCGGCGCTGCTCTCGCTGCGGTTTTTATCGCTCTTTGGTCCGGTTTAGCGCTAAAAAACTCAGGATTTTGCGTTTTTTTACGGCTCTTGTGGCGTGTTGCAGTGAGCCACGCGTGTCCCCTCTCCGCACACGCCGTTACCTCCCCGGGACAGCCCGGTTTAGCCCGGTTTAGCTCGGTTTTAGCCCGGCTTTAGCCCAGTGTGTCAGCGGCCCGCGAGCTGCTGCTGAATCATCCAGAGCGCGAGCCCAGCTGACTGTCACGTGACCGCTGTAAACACCACGCGGGCCAGGGGGGTGACGTCATCGCCCACGCGCAATTAACATGAACACGAGCCGCAATTAACATGAACACGAGCCGCAATTAATGTGAACATGAGCTGCAATTAATATGAACACGAGCCGCAATTAATGTGAACACGAGCTGCAATTAATATGAAAATGAGTTGGAATTAATATGAACACGAGCTGCAATTAATATGAAAATGAGTTGGAATTAATATGAACATGAGCTGCAATTAATATGAACATGAGCTGCAATTAATATGAACATGAGCTGCAATTAATATGAAAATGAGTTGGAATTAATATGAACATGAGCTGCAATTAATATGAACATGAGCTGCAATTAATATGAACATGAGCTGCAATTAATATGAAAATGAGTTGGAATTAACATGAACTTGAGCCGCAATTAATATGAACTTGAGCCGCATGAATAACATGAATAACATGAATAACAATATTTATGAAGAACACATAATATTTGGTTCATAGTGTAAAATATGTTTTAAATGTGTTTGAATGAAACGTATTTAAATGAGCCGTATTTAAATTAGCCGTATTTAAATTAGCCGTATTTAAATTTGCCGTATTTAAATGAGCCGTATTTAAATGAGCCGTATTTAAATGAGCCGTATTTAAATGAGCCACGTTTTAAGGCGCCACAATTAAAATCCTACTAAACAACTCATGAAAAAGAACAAACATCTGAAGAACTGACCAGAGCTGTACTACAAATACTGTACTACAAATACTGTACTACAAATACTGTACTACAAATACTGTACTATAAATGCTGTACTACAAATACTGCACTACAAATACTGTACTACAAATACTGTACTACAAATACTGCACTACAAATACTGCACTACAAATACTGCACTACAAATACTGTACTACAAATACTGCACTACAAATACTGTACTACAAATACTGCACTACAAATACTGCACTACAAATACTGCACTACAAATACTGTACTACAAATACTGTACTACTAATACTGTACTACAAATACTGCACTACAAATACTGCACTACAAATACTGTACTACAAATACTGTACTACAAATACTGCACTACTAATACTGTACTACAAATACTGCACTACAAATACTGCACTACAAATACTGTACTACAAATACTGTACTACAAATACTGTACTACAAATACTGCACTACTAATACTGTACTACAAATACTGCACTACAAATACTGCACTACAAATACTGCACTACAAATACTGTACTACAAATACTGTACTACAAATACTGCACTACAAATACTGTACTACAAATACTGTACTACAAATACTGCACTACAAATACTGTACTACAAATACTGCACTACAAATACTGTACTACAAATACTGCACTACAAATACTGCACTACAAATACTGTACTACAAATACTGCACTACAAATACTGTACTACAAATACTGCACTACAAATACTGCACTACAAATACTGCACTACAAATACTGTACTACAAATACTGCACTACAAATACTGCACTACAAATACTGCACTACAAATACTGCACTACTAATACTGCACTACAAATACTGCACTACAAATACTGCACTACAAATACTGTACTACAAATACTGTACTACAAATACTATACTACAAATACTGTACTACTAATACTGTACTACAAATACTGCACTACAAATACTGCACTACAAATACTGCACTACAAATACTGTACTACAAATACTGTACTACAAATACTGCACTACTAATACTGCACTACAAATACTGCACTACAAATACTGCACTACAAATACTGCACTACAAATACTGTACTACAAATACTGCACTACAAATACTGTACTACAAATACTGTACTACAAATACTGCACTACAAATACTGTACTACAAATACTGCACTACAAATACTGCACTACAAATACTGTACTACAAATACTGTACTACAAATACTGCACTACAAATACTGTACTACAAATACTGCACTACAAATACTGTACTACAAATATTGTACTACAAATACTGCACTACTAATACTGCACTACAAATACTGTGCTACAAATACTGCACTACAAATACTGTACTACAAATACTGTACTACAAATACTGCACTACAAATACTGCACTACAAATACTGTACTACAAATACTGCACTACAAATATTGTACTACAAATACTGCACTACAAATACTGTACTACAAATACTGTACTACAAATACTGCACTACAAATACTGTACTACAAATACTGCACTACAAATACTGCACTACTAATACTGTACTACAAATACTGTACTACAAATACTGTACTACAAATACTGCACTACAAATACTGCACTACTAATACTGTACTACAAATACTGTACTACAAATACTGTACTACAAATACTGCACTACAAATACTGCACTACAAATACTGTACTACAAATACTGCACTACAAATACTGTACTACAAATACTGTACTACAAATACTGCACTACAAATACTGTACTACAAATACTGCACTACAAATACTGCACTACTAATACTGTACTACAAATACTGTGCTACAAATACTGTACTACAAATACTGCACTACAAATACTGTGCTACAAATACTGTACTACAAATACTGCACTACAAATACTGCACTACAAATACTGCACTACAAATACTGTACTACAAATACTGCACTACAAATATTGTACTACAAATACTGCACTACAAATACTGTACTACAAATACTGTACTACAAATACTGCACTACAAATACTGTACTACAAATACTGCACTACAAATACTGCACTACTAATACTGTACTACAAATACTGTGCTACAAATACTGTACTACAAATACTGCACTACAAATACTGCACTACAAATACTGCACTACAAATACTGTACTACAAATACTGTACTACAAATACTGCACTACAAATACTGCACTACAAATACTGTACTACAAATACTGCACTACAAATACTGTACTACAAATATTGTACTACAAATACTGCACTACTAATACTGTACTACAAATACTGCACTACAAATACTGCACTACAAATACTGTACTACAAATACTGTACTACAAATACTGCACTACTAATACTGCACTACAAATACTGCACTACAAATACTGTACTACAAATACTGCACTACTAATACTGCACTACAAATACTGTACTACAAATACTGCACTACAAATACTGCACTACAAATACTGTACTACAAATACTGCACTACAAATACTGTACTACAAATATTGTACTACAAATACTGCACTACTAATACTGCACTACAAATACTGTGCTACAAATACTGCACTACAAATACTGCACTACAAATACTGTACTACAAATACTGTACTACAAATACTGCACTACAAATACTGCACTACAAATACTGTACTACAAATACTGCACTACAAATACTGTACTACAAATACTGTACTACAAATACTGCACTACAAATACTGCACTACAAATACTGTACTACAAATACTGCACTACAAATACTGTGCTACAAATACTGCACTACAAATACTGTACTACAAATACTGTACTACAAATACTGCACTACAAATACTGCACTACAAATACTGTACTACAAATACTGCACTACAAATATTGTACTACAAATACTGCACTACAAATACTGTACTACAAATACTGTACTACAAATACTGCACTACAAATACTGTACTACAAATACTGCACTACAAATACTGCACTACAAATACTGCACTACTAATACTGTACTACAAATACTGTGCTACAAATACTGTACTACAAATACTGCACTACAAATACTGTACTACAAATACTGTACTACAAATACTGCACTACAAATACTGTACTACAAATACTGTACTACAAATACTGTACTACAAATACTGCACTACAAATACTGCACTACTAATACTGTACTACAAATACTGTGCTACAAATACTGTACTACAAATACTGCACTACAAATACTGCACTACAAATACTGCACTACAAATACTGCACTACAAATACTGCACTACAAATATTGTACTACAAATACTGCACTACAAATACTGTACTACAAATACTGTACTACTACTGCACTACTACTACAAATACTGCACTACAAATACTGTACTACAAATACTGTACTACAAATACTGCACTACAAATACTGCACTACAAATACTGTACTACAAATACTGTACTACAAATACTGCACTACAAATACTGTACTACAAATACTGCACTACAAATACTGCACTACTAATACTGTACTACAAATACTGTGCTACAAATACTGTACTACAAATACTGCACTACAAATACTGCACTACAAATACTGCACTACAAATACTGTACTACAAATACTGCACTACAAATATTGTACTACAAATACTGCACTACAAATACTGTACTACAAATACTGTACTACAAATACTGTACTACAAATACTGCACTACAAATACTGCACTACTAATACTGTACTACAAATACTGTGCTACAAATACTGTACTACAAATACTGCACTACAAATACTGCACTACAAATACTGCACTACAAATACTGTACTACAAATACTGTACTACAAATACTGCACTACAAATACTGCACTACAAATACTGTACTACAAATACTGCACTACAAATACTGTACTACAAATATTGTACTACAAATACTGCACTACTAATACTGTACTACAAATACTGCACTACAAATACTGCACTACAAATACTGTACTACAAATACTGCACTACTAATACTGCACTACAAATACTGCACTACAAATACTGTACTACAAATACTGCACTACAAATACTGCACTACTAATACTGTACTACAAATACTGTGCTACAAATACTGTACTACAAATACTGCACTACAAATACTGCACTACAAATACTGCACTACAAATACTGTACTACAAATACTGTACTACAAATACTGCACTACAAATACTGCACTACAAATACTGTACTACAAATACTGCACTACAAATACTGTGCTACAAATACTGCACTACAAATACTGTACTACAAATACTGTACTACAAATACTGCACTACAAATACTGCACTACAAATACTGTACTACAAATACTGCACTACAAATATTGTACTACAAATACTGCACTACAAATACTGTACTACAAATACTGTACTACAAATACTGCACTACAAATACTGTACTACAAATACTGCACTACAAATACTGCACTACAAATACTGCACTACTAATACTGTACTACAAATACTGTACTACAAATACTGTACTACAAATACTGCACTACAAATACTGCACTACAAATACTGTACTACAAATACTGCACTACAAATATTGTACTACAAATACTGCACTACAAATACTGCACTACAAATACTGTACTACAAATACTGCACTACAAATACTGCACTACAAATACTGCACTACAAATACTGTACTACAAATACTGCACTACTAATACTGCACTACAAATACTGTGCTACAAATACTGCACTACAAATACTGTACTACAAATACTGTACTACAAATACTGCACTACAAATACTGCACTACTAATACTGTACTACAAATACTGTACTACAAATACTGTACTACAAATACTGCACTACAAATACTGTACTACAAATACTGTACTACAAATACTGCACTACAAATATTGTACTACAAATACTGCACTACAAATACTGCACTACAAATACTGTACTACAAATACTGCACTACAAATACTGCACTACAAATACTGCACTACAAATATTGTACTACAAATACTGTACTACAAATACTGCACTACAAATACTGTACTACAAATACTGTACTACAAATACTGCACTACAAATACTGCACTACAAATACTGTACTACAAATACTGCACTACAAATACTGTACTACAAATACTGCACTACAAATATTGTACTACAAATACTGCACTACAAATACTGCACTACAAATACTGTACTACAAATACTGCACTACAAATACTGCACTACAAATATTGTACTACAAATACTGTACTACAAATACTGCACTACAAATACTGTACTACAAATACTGTACTACAAATACTGCACTACAAATACTGCACTACAAATACTGTACTACAAATACTGTACTACAAATACTGCACTACAAATACTGCACTACAAATATTGTACTACAAATACTGTACTACAAATACTGCACTACAAATACTGTACTACAAATACTGTACTACAAATACTGCACTATAAATACTGCACTACAAATACTACAGTAGAAAGTGTATTTATAAAATGTTTTAAAGTGACAGTGTGGAACTTTCTGGACTCATGACTCCAAACAGAAAGTTTCAAACCCACAGCTCCAGAGGTGGAACGTGACAAAGTAAAAGTAGTAAAGTACTATACTGAAGTACACATTTATGTACTTGTACTTTACTTTAAATTTAAACTGAAACTTTAAAGTGGCTAAAGACTTTTTTATTTCTGAAAATATAACTGCAGAACACACAGAAGCACAGCCGTCTGATTTAAAGCCACACTGCGGAATATTACAGAGGAACAACGTCACACGGCAACGAACGAGGAGGAGGCGCAGACCAAATAAGAGTCAGGTCTGTGGAGAAGCGAGGCCGCGCACGGAGAGGTCTGTTTGTTTTTCAGTGCAATAAAAACGGGAGAATAACGTGATTTTACTTGAGTTTTTTTTATTTTTTTTTTGGTTAAAATGTTACGCACTGGGGCTTTAATCGGAGGCGGTGACGTAAAGATGAGCGGCAGAATAAAGACGCCTGCAGATCCGCAGGGCCGCCACCAGAGGGCAGAGTTTTACCACTTTACAGTAAGAGCTTGAGTCAAACAGCGTTTTTTTTTTTCTTTTCTGGGGTTTTATTTTCTTGTCGGAGAAAGAGAAAAGAGGAGGTCAGGTAGAAGGAGGAGAAGAAGAACTGAGAGTTTACACCGGCGGAGTGAAAAAATGTACACAGAACATCAGAGCATAAATACTGAGATAAACCAGGACTGAAACAGGACTGAAACAGGACTGAAACAGGACTGAACCAGGACTGAAACAGGACTAAACCAGGACTAAACCAGGACTAAACCAGGACTAAACCAGGACTGAAACAGGACTGAAACAGGACTAAACCAGGACTAAACCAGGACTGAACCAGGACTGAACCAGGACTAAACCAGGACTAAACCAGGACTGAAACAGGACTGAAACAGGACTGAACCAGGACTGAACCAGGACTAAACCAGGACTAAACCAGGACTGAAACAGGACTGAAACAGGACTGAACCAGGACTAAACCAGGACTAAACCAGGACTAAACCAGGACTAAACCAGGACTGAAACAGGACTGAAACAGGACTAAACCAGGACTAAACCAGGACTGAAACAGGACTGAAGGAGGGACTAAACCAGGACTAAACCAGGACTAAACCAGGACTGAAACAGGACTGAAACAGGACTAAACCAGGACTAAACCAGGACTGAACCAGGACTAAAGCAGGACTAAAGCAGGACTAAACCAGGACTAAACCAGGACTGAACCAGGACTGAACCAGGACTGAACCAGGACTAAACCAGGACTAAACCAGGACTAAACCAGGACTGAACCAGGACTAAACCAGGACTGAACCAGGACTGAAACAGGACTAAACCAGGACTAAACCAGGACTAAACCAGGACTAAACCAGGACTGAAACAGGACTGAAACAGGACTAAACCAGGACTGAACCAGGACTAAACCAGGACTTAAGCAGGACTAAAGCAGGACTGAACCAGGACTGAAACAGGACTGAACCAGGACTGAACCAGGACTAAACCAGGACTAAACCAGGACTGAACCAGGACTGAACCAGGACTAAACCAGGACTGAACCAGGACTAAACCAGGACTAAACCAGGACTAAACCAGGACTAAACCAGGACTGAACCAGGACTAAACCAGGACTGAACCAGGACTGAAACAGGACTGAACCAGGACTGAACCAGGACTAAACCAGGACTAAACCAGGACTAAACCAGGACTGAAACAGGACTGAAACAGGACTGAACCAGGACTGAACCAGGACTGAACCAGGACTAAAGCAGGACTAAAGCAGGACTGAACCAGGACTGAAACAGGACTGAACCAGGACTGAACCAGGACTAAACCAGGACTGAACCAGGACTGAAACAGGACTGAACCAGGACTGAACCAGGACTAAACCAGGACTAAACCAGGACTAAACCAGGACTAAACCAGGACTGAACCAGGACTAAACCAGGACTGAACCAGGACTGAAACAGGACTGAACCAGGACTGAACCAGGACTAAACCAGGACTAAACCAGGACTAAACCAGGACTGAACCAGGACTAAACCAGGACTGAACCAGGACTGAAACAGGACTGAACCAGGACTAAACCAGGACTAAACCAGGACTAAACCAGGACTGAAACAGGACTGAAACAGGACTGAACCAGGACTGAACCAGGACTGAACCAGGACTGAAACAGGACTAAACCAGGACTGAACCAGGACTAAACCAGGACTAAACCAGGACTAAACCAGGACTGAACCAGGACTGAAACAGGACTAAACCAGGACTGAACCAGGACTGAACCAGGACTGAACCAGGACTAAACCAGGACTAAACCAGGACTGAAACAGGACTGAAACAGGACTGAACCAGGACTAAACCAGGACTAAACCAGGACTAAACCAGGACTAAACTAGGACTGAAACAGGACTGAAACAGGACTAAACCAGGACTGAACCAGGACTAAACCAGGACTAAACCAGAACTAAAGTAGGTCTAAACCAGGACTAAACCAGGACTAAAGTAGGTCTAAACCAGGACTAAACCAGGACTAAACCAGGACTAAAGCAGGACTAAAGCAGGACTAAAGCAGGACTAAACCAGGACTAAACCAGGACTAAACCAGGACTAAAGTAGTCTAAACCAGGACTAAATCAGGACTAAACCAGGACTAAAGTAGGTCTAAACCAGGACTAAACCAGGACTAAACCAGGAGTAAACCAGGACTAAACCAAGACTAAACCAGGACTAAACCAGGAATAAAGCAGGACTAAAGCAGGTCTAAACCAGGACTAAAGCAGGACTAAACCAGGACTAAAGCAGGACTAAAACAGGACTAAACCAGGACTAAACCAGGACTGAAACAGGACTAAACCAGGACTAATGCAGGACTGAAACAGGACTAAACCAGGACTAAAGCAGGTCTAAACCAGGACTAAACCAGGACTAAACCAGGACTAAAGCAGGACTAAACCAGGACTAAAGCAGGACTAAAACAGGACTAAACCAGGACTGAAACAGGACTGAAACAGGACTGAAACAGGACTAAACCAGGACTGAAACAGGACTAAACCAGGTCTAAACCAGGACTAAAGCAGGACTAAACCAGGACTAAACCAGAACTAAAGTAGGTCTAAACCAGGACTAAACCAGGACTAAACCAGGACTAAACCAGGACTAAAGCAGGACTAAACCAGGACTAAACCAGGACTAAACCAAGACTAAAGTAGGTCTAAACCAGGACTAAACCAGGACTAAAGTAGGTCTAAACCAGGACTGAACCAGGTCTAAACCAGGATGAAACCAGGTCTAAACCAGGACTAAACCAGGACTAAACCAGGACTGAAACAGGACTAAACCAGGACTAAAGCAGGTCTAAACCAGGACTAAAGCAGGTCTAAACCAGGACTAAAGCAGGACTGAAACAGGACTGAAACAGGACTGAAACAGGACTGAAACAGGACTAAACCAGGACTGAAACAGGACTAAACCAGGTCTAAACCAGGACTAAAGCAGGACTAAACCAGGACTAAACCAGGACTAAAGCAGGACTAAACCAGGACTAAACCAGGACTGAAACAGGACTGAAACAGGACTGAAACAGGACTAAACCAGGACTGAAACAGGACTAAACCAGGTCTAAACCAGGACTAAAGCAGGACTAAACCAGGACTAAACCAGAACTAAAGTAGGTCTAAACCAGGACTAAACCAGGACTGAAACAGGACTAAACCAGGTCTAAACCAGGACTAAACCAAGACTAAAGTAGGTCTAAACCAGGACTAAACCAGGACTAAAGTAGGTCTAAACCAGGACTGAACCAGGTCTAAACCAGGATGAAACCAGGTCTAAACCAGGACTAAACCAGGACTAAACCAGGACTGAAACAGGACTAAACCAGGACTAAAGCAGGACTAAAACAGGACTAAACCAGGACTGAAACAGGACTGAAACAGGACTGAAACAGGACTAAACCAGGACTGAAACAGGACTAAACCAGGTCTAAACCAGGACTAAAGCAGGACTAAACCAGGACTAAACCAGAACTAAAGTAGGTCTAAACCAGGACTAAACCAGGACTGAAACAGGACTAAACCAGGTCTAAACCAGGACTAAACCAAGACTAAAGCAGGTCTAAACCAGGACTAAACCAGGACTAAAGTAGGTCTAATACCAGGACTAAACCAGGACTGAACCAGGTCTAAACCAGGATGAAACCAGGTCTAAACCAGGACTAAACCAGGACTAAACCAGGACTGAAACAGGACTAAACCAGGACTAAAGCAGGTCTAAACCAGGACTAAAGCAGGTCTAAACCAGGACTAAACCAGGACTGAAACAGGACTAAACCAGGTCTAAACCAGGACTAAACCAGGACCGGACCAGGACCGGACCAGGCCTGGCACAGAGTCCTGCCTCTCAGTCGGGGCATAAACATGTGTAAATCTGCGGATGAGAAATGACGTCAGTGAAAATGACCAAACCTCAAAATGAAGAAACTTCCTCAAAACCTGAAAAATCACAAACAGAAGCAGCGTGAGTGCATACAGGACCAGGTGAGAACTAAACCAGGACTAAAGCAGGACTAAAGCAGGACTAAAGCAGGACTAAACCAGGACTAAACCAGGACTAAAGCAGGACTAAAGCAGGACTAAACCAGGACTAAACCAGGACTAAAGCAGGACTAAAGCAGGACTAAAGCAGGACTAAACCAGGACTAAACCAGGACTAAAGCAGGACTAAAGCAGGACTAAAGCAGGACTAAACCAGGACTAAAGCAGGACTAAAGCAGGACTAAAGCAGGACTAAACCAGGACTAAAGCAGGACTAAACCAGGACTAAACCAGGACTAAACCAGGACTAAAGCAGGACTAAAGCAGGACTAAAGCAGGACTAAACCAGGACTAAACCAGGACTAAACCAGGACTAAAGCAGGACTAAACCAGGACTAAACCAGGACTAAACCAGGACTAAAGCAGGACTAAACCAGGACTAAACCAGGACTAAAGCAGGTCTAAACCAGGACTAAACCAGGACTAAACCAGGACTAAACCAGGACTAAAGCAGGTCTAAACCAGGACTAAAGCAGGACTAAACCAGGACTAAAGCAGGACTAAACCAGGACTAAAGTAGGTCTAAACCAGGACTAAACCAGGACTAAAGCAGGACTAAACCAGGACTAAACCAGGACTAAACCAGGTCTAAACCAGGACTAAACCAGGACTAAACCAGGACTAAACCAGGACTAAAGCAGGACTAAACCAGGACTAAAGCAGGACTAAACCAGGACTAAAGCAGGACTAAAGCAGGACTAAAGCAGGTCTAAACCAGGACTAAAGCAGGACTAAACCAGGACTAAAAGCGGACTTAGATTTCGTGGTGGGAAGTGACTCGTGTTATATTTGGCCTAATTGTTCTTGTGGTGGAATAATTGGGGTAAAAGGAGAAGACGAAAAGAGGAACAGAAGAATCTGTGAAACTTTCTACGATTTTGTAAGAAATCCTGAGCTGAGACAAAATACAAAAATATGGATAAGATCAAATTTCACGACTTCTAGAAACTTTCAAGACTTCTAGACCAGGAAATACACCAGGACTAAACCAGGACTAAACCAGGACTAAACCAGGACTAAACCAGGTCTTAACCAGGGTCTCACTTTGACTAATGACCTTCATAACTCGAGAGACTTTATCAGAACTAAACCTGGACTAGACCAGGACTGAACCAGGACTAAACCATGACTGAACCGAGAGGTGACCAGGGACAAGGACTAAACCAGGATTTTATAAACCAAGGTCTAAACCAGGTCTAAACCAGGTCTAAACAGGGACTAAACCAGGACTAAACCAAGGTCTAAACCAGGACTATACCAAGGTCTAAACCAGGTCTATACAGGGACTAAACCAGGACTAAACCAAGGTCTAAACCAGGTTTAAACAGGGACTAAACCAGGACTAAACCAAGGTCTAAACCAGGACTATACCAAGGTCTAAACCAGGTCTAAACAGGGACTAAACCAGGACTAAACCAAGGTCTAAACCAGGTTTAAACAGGGACTAAGCCAGGACTAAACCAAGGTGTAAACCAGGTCTAAACAGGGACTAAACCAGGACTAAACCAAGGTCTAAACCAGGACTATACCAAGGTCTAAACCAGGTCTAAACAGGGACTAAACCAGGACTAAACCAAGGTCTAAACCAGGTTTAAACAAGGACTAAACCAGGACTAAACCAAGGTCTAAACCAGGACTATGCCAAGGTCTAAACCAGGTCTAAACAGGGACTAAACCAGGACTAAACCAAGGTCTAAACCAGGACTAAACAGGGACTAAGCCAGGACTAAACCAGGACTAAACCAGGACTAAACCAGGACTAAACCAGGACTGAACACATTTCTTATTTGAAGTGCAAAAAGTCGTTGTATCAGATCATTTTATTGTCAAGTGAAATTGACTCAAATCATGTTCAAACTCATTTTGACTCGATTTGTTTTTTTGCAGTGCAGAGCCTGATCTGTTCTCAGTCCTGATGGCGAATCGGTCCGGATGCCCTCCCGTGGGGGTCCAGCTGGAGGGCCAGATCCTGCCCCCGATCCTGGGTCTGGACGTGGTCCTGGGTCTGGTGGGGAACTCTGTGGCTCTGTGGATCTTCTGCTGCAAACTCAAGACCTGGAGCCCCAACAACATCTTCCTCTTCAGCCTCGTCATCGCAGACTTCATGGCCCTGGTGAGGACCAGGACTGAACCAGGACTAAACCAGGACCAGACCAGGACTAGACAAGGACTAAACCAGGACCAGACCAGGACTAGACCAGAACTAAACCAAGGACTAAACCAGGACTAAACCAGGACTAGATCAGGACTAAACCAGGACTAAACCAGGACTAAACCAGGACTAAACCAGGTCTAAACCAGGACTAAACCAGGACTGAACCAGGACTGAACCAGGACTAAACCAGGACTGAACCAGGACTGAACCAGGACTAAACCAGGACTGAACCAGGACTAAACAAGGACTAAACCAGGACTAAACCAGGACTGAACCAGGACTGAACCAGGACTAAACCAGGACTGAACCAGGACTAAACAAGGACTAAACCAGGACTAAACCAGGACTGAACCAGGACTAAACCAGGACTGAACCAGGACTAAACAAGGACTAAACCAGGACTAAACCAGGACTGAACCAGGACTGAACCAGGACTAAACCAGGACTGAACCAGGACTAAACAAGGACTAAACCAGGACTAAACCAGGACTGAACCAGGACTGAACCAGGACTAAACCAGGACCAGACCAGGACTAGACAAGGACTAAACCAGGACCAGACCAGGACTAGACCAGAACTAAACCAAGGACTAAACCAGGACTAAACCAGGACTAAACCAGGACTAGATCAGGGCCAGACCATCATCCGTATATACGAGTGAACTAAACTAACCCGTTAGCCGCTAACCCGTTAGCCGCTAACCCGTTAGCCGCTAACCCGTTAGCCGCCGCGTGCCAAACAGGAAGTGCTCCAGGAGGCTCTTGGGGCTCCTTCACATTAGGATCTTCTCGTCCCTCTGTCTGGACCTGCTGCTCTGAGCCTCGTCATTCTGGACTTAAACTGTTCGTCTGAAGCCGCCACACAGGATCCTGAACTTTTCATTTCTCTGTTTTGTTCCTAAATCAAGATCTGAAGAGAAATAACGGACCAATCAGACGCCTTCAGTCCCCGAGGCCCCTCCCCCTAGCGTTAGCAACAGGTTTGATTGACAGCTCGTTGTTGTTGATACATAGAACATAAATCAGTGACTTAAACTATTTAAAGTTTGGTGATAAAAGCTCAAAGTTTCCTTCTTATCCTGAAGAATCCAGCGCTCCGTTTTATACACTCAGGTGCAGAGTATCTCCGCTCTTAGGAGGCGGCACATTTAACCTCCTCACTCATGATTGGCTCTTGTGTTGCCATGACACTCACAGGAGGATTTCCAAATATGGACCTGGCTCCAGATTCGCTCCTGTAACTGTGGCAACGGGAGCCTCATCTGAGCGACGCCGACGTCACACTCACTTAGACTCAGAGATATACGGAATCAGGACTAGAGCAGGACTAGACCAGGACTAGACCAGGACTGAACCAGGACTAGACCAGGACTAGACCAGGACTGAACCAGGACTAGACCAGGACTGAACCAGGACTAGAGCAGGACTAACGGGGTCTGGGTCCAGGTGAGTCTCCCGCTCCGGATCGACGCTCTGGTTCGGTCCTTCTGGATCTTCGGGGACGGACTCTGCAGGATCAACCTGTTCCTCATGTTCTCCAACCGCTCGGCCAGTATCGCCCTGATGACTGTGGTGGCCACCTACAGGTACCTCAAGGTACTGCAGGACCTCACACAGGACCTCACACCTACAGGTACCTCAAGGTACTGCAGGACCTCACACAGGACCTCACACCTACAGGTACCTCAAGGTACTGCAGGACCTCACACAGGACCTCACACAGGACCTCACACCTACAGGTACCTCAAGGTACTGCAGGACCTCACACAGGACCTCACACAGGACCTCACACCTACAGGTACCTCAAGGTACTGCAGGACCTCACACAGGACCTCACACAGGACCTCACATCTACAGGTACCTCAAGGTACTGCAGGACCTCACACAGGACCTCACACAGGACCTCACACCTACAGGTACCTCAAGGTACTGCAGGACCTCACACAGGACCTCACACAGGACCTCACACCTACAGGTACCTCAAGGTACTGCAGGACCTCACACAGGACCTCACACCTACAGGTACCTCAAGGTACTGCAGGACCTCACACAGGACCTCACACCTACAGGTACCTCAAGGTACTGCAGGACCTCACACAGGACCTCACACCTACAGGGACCTCAAGGTACTGTAGGACCTCACACAGGACCTCACTCCTACAGGGACCTCAAAGCAAGATACCACTCCTCCACCTTGTCTTCCTCTCTTCTTTCTCCACCCCCTCTCCTCCCTCCTCATCCCTCTCTCCTCTCCTCAGGTGGTCCAGCCCCTCTCCTCCCTCCTCATCCCTCTCTCCTCTCCTCAGGTGGTCCAGCCCCTCTCCTCTCCTCCCTCCTCATCCCTCTCTCCTCTCCTCAGGTGGTCCAGCCCCTCTCCTCCCTCCTCATCCCTCTCTCCTCTCCTCAGGTGGTCCACCCTCTCCTCTCCTCCCTCCTCATCCCTCTCTCCTCTCCTCAGGTGGTCCACCCCCTCTCCTCCCTCTCTCGTCTGTCCCGTCGTGGTGCTCTCCTCGTCTCGGCTCTGGTCTGGTTCCTGGTGATGGTTCCTCGGGTTCCGATGCTGTCGCTCAGTCACGTGAAGCTGCTGCAGAACCGGACCCAGTGCTTCTTCTTCACGTCGTACGGGGAAACGTCGGCGCTCCGGATCGGCCTCGTCACCTCCCACCGGATCATCACCGTCCTGGAGTTCGTCTTCCCGTTCGCCGTCCTCCTCTTCTGCACCATCCGGATCTCCACGTTCCTCCGAGCCCGAGGGACCGTGGGAGACCAGAAGGTGAATAAACCAGGACTAAAACTGGACTAAAGCAGGACTAAAACTGGACTAAAGCAGGACTAAAACTGGACTAAAACTGGACTAAAACTGGACTAAAGCAGGACTAAAACTGGACTAAAACTGGACTAAAGCAGGACTAAAACTGGACTAAAACTGGACTAAAGCAGGACTAAAACTGGACTAAAACTGGACTAAAGCAGGACTAAAACTGAACTAAAACTGGACTAAAGCAGGACTAAAACTGAACTAAAACTGGACTAAAGCAGGACTAAAACTGGACTAAAACTGGACTAAAGCAGGACTAAAACTGGACTAAAACTGGACTAAAGCAGGACTAAAACTGGACTAAAACTGGACTAAAGCAGGACTAAAACTGAACTAAAACTGGACTAAAGCAGGACTAAAACTGGACTAAAACTGGACTAAAGCAGGACTAAAACTGGACTAAAACTGGACTAAAGCAGGACTAAAACTGAACTAAAACTGGACTAAAGCAGGACTAAAACTGGACTAAAACTGGACTAAAGCAGGACTAAAACTGGACTAAAGCAGGACTAAAACTGGACTAAAACTGGACTAAAACTGGACTAAAGCAGGACTAAAACTGGACTAAAGCAGTACTAAAACTGGACTAAAGCAGGACTAAAACTGGACTAAAACTGGACTAAACCAGGACTAAAACTGGACTAAACCAGGACTGAACCAGGACTAAACCAGGATTAACCAAGACAGAACCAGGACTAAAACTGTCCTAAAACGGGACTAAAACTGGACTAAAGCAGGACTAAAACTGGACTAAACCAGGACTAAAACTGGACTAAACCAGGACTGAACCAGGACTAAACCAGGACTAAAACTGGACTAAACCAGGACTGAACCAGGACTAAATGTTAGGTTTAAACACCACCTAAGACATTCAGAGAAGAAAGACAAGAGAGATTATTCAGTTTTACTCGAGGAGGACGGATGGAGACACAGTTACACCCGCCGACTCCTTTTTATGTACATTCGGGTGGCCCTGGTTACAGTGGGTGTTGCTGCTCTAAAGGGAGGGGAAAAGCAGCAGCGACACCAAAATATGATTCTGCATTGTACAAATATGTTTGATCAGGGTCAGACAGCAGGCTGAGTGCGGGGGATACGCTCTGTGGTTTGAGCTCAGTTCATGTTTTGCCAAACTCAGATCGTCCTTGTCTCATGGGGTCTGATAAGCCCCACTCCAGCCTTCAGCTCACACAAGTGGAAAAGTACTGCACACAGTTTCTCAATCGCAAAAGAGATTATTTCAAATACACAAATATCTGACACACGATTAAGACAAATATGGGATCAAATATACACATAATTATTCTAACACTAAACCAGGACTAAAGCGGTACCGATCCGTGACTAAACCAGACTGATTCCGTCCTGCTTCAGTCCAGTTTTAGTCCTGTTTTAGTTCTCGTTTAGTCCAGTTTCAGTCCTTTTTTAGTCCAGTTTTAGTCCAGTTTCAGTCCAGTTTCAGTCCAGCCCTGTTTTAGTCCTTAGTTTAGTCCAGTTTTAGTACAGTTTCAGTCCTGTCTGTCCGTGTGCCCTGCAGAAGCTGAAGCGGGCCATGTGTCTGTATCTGTTTTAGCTCTTCTTTAGTCCTGTTTTAGCTCTTATTTTGTCCTGTTTTAGTCCATGTTTAGTCCTTGTTTAGTCCTTAGTTTAGTCCAGTTTTAGTCCAGTTTTAGTCCTTGTTTAGTCCTTAGTTTAGTCTTGTTTAGTCCTTGTTTAGTCCTTAGTTTAGTCCTGTTTTAGTCCATGTTTAGTCCAGTTTTAGTCCTGTTTTAGTCCTTGTTTAGTCCAGTTTTAGTCCTGTTTTAGTCCTTGTTTAGTCCTTGTTTAGTCCAGTTTTGGTCCATGTTTAGTCCATGTTTAGTCCAGTTTTAGTCCTTGTTTAGTCCATGTTTAGTCCTGTTTTAGTCCATGTTTAGTCCATGTTTAGTCCTTGTTTTAGTCCTTGTCTAGTCCTGTTTTAGTCCTGTTTTAGTCCTTGTTTAGTCCATGTTTAGTCCAGTTTTAGTCCATGTTTAGTCCTGTTTTAGTCCTTGTCTAGTCCAGTTTTAGTCCTGTTTTAGTCCATGTTTAGTCCAGTTTTAGTCCATGTTTAGTCCAGTTTTAGTCCAGTTTTAGTCCTGTTTTGGCCCCGCAGAAGCTGAAGCGGGCCATGCGCGTGTGCGTGCTCATCGTGGGCGTGTTCGTGCTGTGCTTCCTGCCCACGAGCGTCGCCACCGCGGGGATCTGGCTCGTGCAGGCGCGGCGGCCCGTGCCCTGCGGCGCCTTCTACACGCTCACGCAGCTCACCATCGTCTCGCTCGGACTCAACTTCCTCAACTCCGCCCTGGACCCGCTGCTCTACGTCTTCTCCAGCGCCGCCTTCAGGACGGCGCTGCTGCAGAGCCTGCCCGGGACCAGGACCAGGACCAGGACCAGACCCGGGCCGGGACCAGGGCCGGACCAGAGCCAGACCGAGACCGGCACCACGGCCTCGAGTCAGTGCACCACGGAGCAGGAGCTACGGAGCATCAAGTGAACCGGGACTGGACCAGGACTAAAGCAGGACTGGACCAGGACTAAAGCAGGACTAGACCAGGACCGGACCAGGACTAAAGCAGGACTAGACCAGGACTAAAGCAGGACTAGACCAGGACCGGACCAGGACTAAAGCAGGACTAGACCAGGACTAAAGCAGGACTAGACCAGGACTAAAGCAGGACTAAAGCAGGACTAGACCAGGACTAAAGCAGGACTAAAGCAGGACTAAAGCAGGACTAGACCAGGACTAAAGCAGGACTAGACCAGGACCGGACCAGGACTAAAGCAGGACTAGACCAGGACTAAAGCAGGACTGGACCAGGACTAAAGCAGGACTAAACCAGGACCGGACCAGGACTAAAGCAGGACTGGACCAGGACTAAAGCAGGACTGGACCAGGACTAAAGCAGGACTAGACCAGGACTAAAGCAGGACTGGACCAGGACTAAAGCAGGACTGGACCAGGACTAAAGCAGGATTAAAACAGGACTAAAGCAGGACTAAAACAGGACTAAAGCAGGACTAAAGCAGGACTAAAGCAGGACTAAAGCAGGACTAAAGCAGGACTGGACCAGGACTAAAGCAGGACTAAAGCAGGACTAAAGCAGGACTAAAGCAGGACTGGACCAGGACTAAAGCAGGACTAAAGCAGGACTAAAGCAGGACTGGACCAGGACTAAAGCAGGATTAAAACAGGACTAAAGCAGGACTAAAACAGGACTAAAGCAGGACTAAAGCAGGACTAAAGCAGGACTAAAGCAGGTCTAAAGCAGGTCTAAAGCAGGTCTAAAGCAGGACTAAAGCAGGACTAAACCAGGACTAAACCAGGACTAAAGCAGGACTGGACCAGGACTAAAGCAGGACTAAACCAGGACTAAGGCAGGACTGGACCAGGACTAAAGCAGGACTCAACCATGGCTAAATCAGGGCTAGAACAGGACTAAATACTATTAATTTTTGGTGATTTTAAAATGTTTTAAATGTTTTTTGTTTTTTTTAATTGATTCTTCCTAACGCCTCTTTTTTCATTCTGTGTTTTTGTTTTCTGACATTTTCTTCTACTTCATTTAAATGGTTTTATACACATTTTTGTTTCTTTTCTTTGCATTTATGAACTAAACTTAAAATAAACTCCAAAAAATAAAACATGAACAGAGTGAGTAAAAAAAGTCTAAATATTATTTCTTATCATATTTTATTACGTATTTTTCTATTTGATTTTGATTTGTACGTTCACATTTACATAATTGTGCCTTATTTGAATTTATTATCACCATTTATATTTTTTACTCTTTGTTATTATATTGTGATGTGTGAGATCCTGTGTCCAAATAATTTCCTTTTGGACCAATAAAGTTTGTTTAAATTGAAATAAAACTGATTTTCACACTTTAAACTGTGCGTGTAATTCTCAGTTCTGCCACAAGATGGAGCCATTATCCCGGTCTGAGCTCTGGTTTGTTTTGGGGGTTTTTTTTTGTTTTTTGTTTTTTTCCAGAAGAATTTTTATTGTTTGAAATATTAAAATTTTAGACACTGAACGACAAACTGAATTCCTTTAACGCGTCTGAATTGTTTTATTCACTGACACTTTAAAAACACAGAGTCTAATTTTTCCATTTCAGGCTCCTGTGAAAACAAATCTGGTCATGATCTGATTGCACCAAGACTAGACCAGGACTAGACCAGGACTAGACCAGGACTAGACCAGGACTAGACCAGGACTAGAGCAGGACTAGACCAGGACTAAACTATGGCTGAACCAGGCCTAAATCAGAACTAGACCAAGGCTAAACAGGACTAAAGCAGGACTGAACCAGGACTGAACCAGGACTGAACCAGGACTGAACCAGGACTGAAACATGGACTAATCCAAGAAAAAACAGGACTAAGGATTTTATGAAAATAAAACATTTAAATCTGAAGTTAAACCAAACGGCACGGTGGCTGAGTGGCAACACTCAGGCCTCACAGCAAGAAGGTTGTGGGACTAGAGCAGGACTAGACCAGGGCCTTTCTGTGTGGAGTTTGCATGTTCTCCCTGTGTCTGGATGGGTTTCCTCCGGGTGCTCCGGTTTCCCCCATCAACCCAAAACATGCAGCACCTGAACTAACATCAAGGACCATGTTGTCCACCCTCCTGTGGGCTCCACCTGCAGAGGGGTTCATAGGGGGGTCAGGTGCTATGAGGATTGGGCAGCAAACTGCCCCCGGGACCCAGCTGGATTAACCGGGAGAAGATGGATGGATGGTTAAACCAAACTCTGTTGTGGTTTTACGTAATGATTCTGACTCCGGTTCAGTCGGATCGACGAGTTTCACCGAGGCTCCGGGGGGATCCTGTTCGGACCAATCAGAACGAACCAACGAGTCAATGACAGACCAGAGAACTCAACCAGGACTAAACCAGGACTAAAGAAAGACTAAACCAGGTCTAAACCAGAGGAGCTGTACCCAGGAGCTGGTGTGAGGTTCTGGGTTGTTTGTGAAGGACCTAAAGTGCAGATATTGTATTTTGGCACCACGAAAAATCCTAAAATTTACCAGGAGATGTTGCGCTTTCCATGGCCATACAGTAAATATAATATTAAAGATGAACTCGGGCACATTTGAAACTGAAGTTCAACGCTAGAGGAGGAGGAATTCTGTCAGGAGCCAAAAAACGGCACAGATCAGTGTTTCCTCGGCGGAGATCTGACTGTGTGTGAGTCTGTGAAGGCAACAAACTAGTGCAGTGATGGGGGCAAGTTCTGAACTAGTGCAGTGATGGGGGCAAGTTCTGAACTAGTGTAGTGATGGGGGCAAGTTCTGAACTAGTGCAGTGATGGGGGCAAGTTCTGAACTAGTGTAGTGATGGGGCAAGTTCTGAACTAGTGTAGTGATGGGGGCAAGTTCTGAACTAGTGTAGTGATGGGGGCAAGTTCTGAACTAGTGCAGTGATGGGGGCAAGTTCTGAACTAGTGCAGTGATGGGGGCAAGTTCTGAACTAGTGTAGTGATGGGGCAAGTTCTGAACTAGTGTAGTGATGGGGGCAAGTTCTGAACTAGTGCAGTGATGGGGGCAAGTTCTGAACTAGTGTAGTGATGGGGGCAAGTTCTGAACTAGTGTAGTGATGGGGGCAAGTTCTGAACTAGTGCAGTGATGGGGCAAGTTCTGAACTAGTGCAGTGATGGGGGCAAGTTCTGAACTAGTGTAGTGATGGGGGCAAGTTCTGAACTAGTGCAGTGATGGGGCAAGTTCTGAACTAGTGCAGTGATGGGGGCAAGTTCTGAACTAGTGTAGTGATGGGGGCAAGTTCTGAACTAGTGCAGTGATGGGGGCAAGTTCTGAACTAGTCCAGTGATGGGGGCAAGTTCTGAACTTCCAGGTAAAACTGAAGAAGCTTAACTCCACTTTAACCCATCTGACAACAGCCACGAGTCTAACAAACCAAACGCTCTGCCTGGTTCACTCATTAGTGTCTGGAAACGTTAGAAAACATCTTCATCATCACCTCACACTTCCCTCTGCTGATTTCCCACTGCACAAAAGCCCAAAAGACTCGATCGTCGATGTCGTTTCTGATCCTGTTTATTTACCAGTGAATTATATTTTTTGAAAAACGCTAAAAAAATACATTCCCGAACCATTTTCTTTCAGCACTTTCAGTTTCTTTTCTTCTTCTCCGTCAGTCGTCGATCTTCACTTGTCGCTTCTGGAGTCGGCGATCGAGTCTTTTGGGCTTTTGTGCAGTGGGAAATCGGGGAAATCGGGGAAACGACCGTTATCTGAAAACTGAAAACATTGAAGCTTTATCTGTTTTTTCATTTTGGTTTTGGAGAGAAATAATAAAGAAAAGAGTTGTTTTTTCGTTTTATTTTTCGTTTCATTTTGAAAAACGAACGATACACGGATCTGAGTCCACTTTAAAAAGTCTAAACTCGTGTCCGTGATGACTGACGGTGACGAAGAAGAGAAACTGAAAGTTGATGAAAGAAAATGGTTCGGGAATGTGTTTTTTTAGCGTTTTTCAAAAAATATAATTCACTGGTAAATAAACGGGATCAGAAACGACGTCGGTGATCGAGTCTTTTGGGCTTTGGTGCAGTGGGAAATCAAAACTAAAACTAGAACCAAACCAGGACTAAAAACAATCAAAACTAGGACTAAACCAAATGATAAAACACAAATGAATAGGAAATTTATAAATTATATACAGAAGGAAAACCAGGACATTTTCTCAGTTTTCCCAGAATTTCTTTAACCTAGACTAAAAAGTACTAAACCAGTTCCTCACCAAGACTAAAACTCAGACTAAAAACTGGTTAAAATAGGAGAAAACCACATCTAAAACTAGAACCAAACCAGGACTAAACCCAGAACTAAACTTAGCACTAAAGCCAGGACTGAATCCAGACTAAAAACTGTCAAAACTAGAAATAAACCAAGACTAAAACTAGAATAAAACCAGGACTAAACCAAATTATAACACACAAATGAACAGGCAACTTATAAATGATCAAAAGAAAGAACAGTGACGTCTACATGAAGAAAACCGGGACATTTTCTCTTTTTTCTTTCGCCGACTGAGCCCAAAGGAAGTCCTCGTCCACATGTTTCCAAACGCTTTCCGGTTTTGTGACGTAAACGTGAATATTCCAGCAGGTCCAGGAGGTCCAGGAGGTCCAGGAGGTCCAGGAGGTCCATGAGGGCCAGGAGGACCAGCAGGTCCAGGAGGTCCATGAGGACCAGGAGGTCCAGGAGGACCAGGAGGACCAGCAGGTCCAGGAGGTCCAGCAGGTCCAGCAGGTCCAGGAGGTCCAGGAGGTCCAGAAGGTCCAGGAGGTCCAGCAGGTCCAGAAGGTCCAGGAGGTCCAGCAAGTCCAGGAGGTCCAGCAGGTCCAGGAGGTCCAGGAGGTCCAGGAGGTCCGGCAGGTCCGGCAGGTCCGGCAGGTCCAGCAGGTCCAGTCCAGGAGGTCCAGCAGGTCCAGGAGATCCAGGAGGTCCAGGAGGTCCAGGAGGTCCGGCAGGTCCAGCAGGTCCAGCAGGTCCAGCAGGTCCAGGAGGTCCAGGAGGTCCAGAAGGTCCAGAAGGTCCAGGAGGTCCAGCAGGTCCAGCAGGTCCAGGAGGTCCAGGAGGTCCAGCAGGTCCAGAAGGTCCAGGAGGTCCAGCAGGTCCAGGAGGTCCGGCAGGGGGCGCTGCAGAGCCACGGCCTCAGGTCCAGAGCCCAGGAGCACCACCTCCTGGACACCGAGATGGACCTGGAGCTGAAGACCCACCAGGACCAGGTCTGGACCAAACCAGGACCAGGACTAGACCAGGACCAGACCAGGAAGAGACCAGGACCAGGACCAGGACCAGACCAGGACCAGACCAGGAAGAGACCAGGACCAGGACCAGGACCAGACCAGACCAGGACCAGGACTGAGCCCAGGAATAGGACTAGACCAGGACTAGACCAGGACTAGACCAGGGCTAAACCAGGTCTGGACCAGGACGAGACCAAGACCAGGTCTGAGCCCAGGACCAGGACGAGGCCAGAGCGAGACCAGGACTAGATCAGGATTAAACCAGGAATGAGCTAAGGAACAAACCAGGACTAGACCAAGGACTAGACCAGGACTAGACCAGGACTGAAGCAGGACTAAGCCAAGACTGAACCAAGGACTAGGACCAGACTAGGACGGAACCAGAACTGAATGAGGACTGAACGAAGGCTTAAACCAGGACTAGACCAGGACTGAACCCGGCCCTGTCTCTGGTGTCTCCGTGCTCTCTTCTGGGCTTGTTTCTCGTGCAGGACTCTGTGGTGGAGGAGCCGAGGAGCGCCCCCCTGTGGCCCTGTGGTGTAGTGTGTATTTTCGGGGCTCTTCAGTGGAGCAGCGCCCCCCTGTGGCCCTGTGGTGTAGTGTGTATTTTCGGGGCTCTTCAGTGGAGCAGCGCCCCCCTGTGGCCCTGTGGTGTAGTGTGTATTTTCAGGGCTCTTCAGTGGAGCAGCGCCCCCCTGTGGCCCTGTGGTGCAGTGTGTATTTTCGGGGCTCTTCAGTGGAGCAGCGCCCCCCTGTGGCCCTGTGGTGTAGTGTGTATTTTCAGGACTCTCGGGTGGAGGAGCTGAGGACGAGTGTCGGCTCAGGAAAAGCGACTCGGCCAAAACGAGTCTGGAGTCGAGCGGCGGAAAACTGCTCAACTCCATCGACGTAAACTGATAAAAAAAAATAAGATGTACATTTGGCACAAAGTCTAAAAACCTACGCAGCAAAAACTGGAGGGTTAAAATTTGTGTTGTTTTTAACACAAAAAGTGTTATTTTAACTATTTGAAAGTTAAATGGGGGTTTGAGTTAATTCAACTTCCCTTAGTGTTAATTTTGCCCCCGGCCCCCTTCCCCTCTAACCACAGAAGAGCTGCTTGAACCAGTTTTTTTTAACGTAATTTCATTTAAATTAACTCAAATAAAGTGTGAAAATAAAACACCTGTGTGTGTTGTTTTGCTAAATCAGGTTAACATCGTTATTATCCGTTTACTCTCAAAACATGAATATAACTCTTGATTTCAGGGTGAAACAGGAACTTTGGTCCAGTGTTAATTAACATTTCCAAAAGTGTTAAATTAACTCTAACAAATTGGACTCATATAAACCCTGAAAAACTGTCCAAGTGGATTCTGTGAGTCAGTTTTAACACTGTGTGTGTCCGGGGGAGGCCCGCGGTGCTCCGGCTCCAGCCCAGTTCGGAGCTCTGTTTTGGGGCACAGACGTGGGGAGGTCGGGCTCACTTCCTCCAGGCGGCGCAGGGGGATGGGGCTCGACTGCAGCCCAGTTCGGAGCGCTGTCTCTGGGTTAAAGACGCGGGGAGGTCTGGCCCACTTCTCTCCCGCTGGTTCTTTTATAAACGCTCTGAAAAGGCAGAGTCAGCTCACATCCTGCTCCTGTCTGCTCCTGTCTGCTCCTGTCTGCTCCTGCCTGCTCCTGCCTGCTCCTGCCTGCTCCTGTCTGCTCCTGCCTCCTCCTGTCTGCTCCTGTCTGCTCCTGCCTGCTCCTGTCTGCTCCTGCCTGCTCCTGCCTGCTCCTGCCTGCTCCTGTCTGCTCCTGTCTGCTCCTGCCTGCTCCTGCCTGCTCCTGTCTGCTCCTGCCTGCTCCTGTCTGCTCCTGCCTGCTCCTGTCTGCTCCTGTCTGCTCCTGCCTGCTCCTGTCTGCTCCTGTCTGCTCCTGTCTGCTCCTGTCTGCTCCTGTCTGCTCCTGCCTGCTCCTGTCTGCTCCTGTCTGCTCCTGCCTGCTCCTGTCTGCTCCTGTCTGCTCCTGCCTGCTCCTGTCTGCTCCTGTCTGCTCCTGTCTGCTCCTGCCTGCTCCTGTCTGCTCCTGTCTGCTCCTGCCTGCTCCTGTCTGCTCCTGTCTGCTCCTCTGACTCTGTTTCTCACACAAACACCAGTACGAATGTAAGAATAACGTAAATCTGTGATATCGTCAAAGGTCCAAATAACCTGGAGCATCACAATATATCGAATTAAATGAACAGTTCTGATGCAGAAACAGCTAAAACAAAACAAACAGAGGGAACTACATAGACCATGATCCTTTGCTCTGTTTCAGTGCAGACGACATGAAGAAATAACTGTTCTAAGCACTTTTACATCTTCATTCTGTGGATTAAGTCTGTGAAGCATTTTTAGATTAAAAAGGAGCAGATGTAGTTGTTATAATAAATCTGGTCCAGTGAGATGTTTATGGTGAAAATATCTACAGAGAGATTTGGATTTCACTCCATCACTAATGACAATAAATGTACCAAATGATCAGGACACTGGTTCAGTCCTGGTTTAGTCCTGGTTTAGTCCTGGTTCAGTCCTGGTTTAGTCCTGGTTTAGTCCTGGTCTGGTCTTGGTTCAGTCCTGGTTTAGTCCTGGTTTAGTCCTGGTTCAGTCCTGGTTTAGTCCTGGTTCAGTCCTGGTTTAGTCCTGGTTTAGTCCTGGTTTAGTCCTGGTCTGGTCTTGGTTCAGTCCTGGTTTAGTCCTGGTTCAGTCCTGGTTCAGTCCTGGTTCAGTCCTGGTTTAGTCCTGGTTTAGTCCTGGTTCAGTCCTGGTTTAGTCCTGGTTTAGTCCTGGTCTGGTCTTGGTTCAGTCCTGGTTTAGTCCTGGTTTAGTCCTGGTTCAGTCCTGGTTTAGTCCTGGTTCAGTCCTGGTTTAGTCCTGGTTTAGTCCTGGTTTAGTCCTGGTCTGGTCTTGGTTCAGTCCTGGTTTAGTCCTGGTTCAGTCCTGGTTCAGTCCTGGTTCAGTCCTGGTTTAGTCCTGGTTTAGTCCTGGTTCAGTCCTGGTTTAGTCCTGGTTTAGTCCTGGTCTGGTCTTGGTTCAGTCCTGGTTTAGTCCTGGTTTAGTCCTGGTTCAGTCCTGGTTTAGTCCTGGTTCAGTCCTGGTTTAGTCCTGGTTTAGTCCTGGTTTAGTCCTGGTCTGGTCTTGGTTCAGTCCTGGTTTAGTCCTGGTTCAGTCCTGGTTCAGTCCTGGTTCAGTCCTGGTTTAGTCCTGGTCTGGTCTTGGTTTAGTCCTGGTTCAGTCCTGGTTTAGTCCTGGTTTAGTCCTGGTTTAGTCCTGGTTCAGTCCTGGTTTAGTCCTGGTTCAGTCCTGGTTTAGTCCTGGTTTAGTCCTGGTTTAGTCCTGGTTTAGTCCTGGTTCAGTCCTGGTTTAGTCCTGGTTTAGTCCTGGTTTAGTCCTGGTTTAGTCCTGGTTCAGTCCTGGTTTAGTCCTGGTTTAGTCCTGGTTTAGTCCTGGTTTAGTCCTGGTTTAGTCCTGGTTCAGTCCTGGTTCAGTCCTGGTTTAGTCCTGGTCTGGTCTTGGTTTAGTCCTGGTTCAGTCCTGGTTTAGTCCTGGTTTAGTCCTGGTTTAGTCCTGGTTCAGTCCTGGTTTAGTCCTGGTTTAGTCCTGGTTCAGTCCTGGTTTAGTCCTGGTTCAGTCCTGGTTCAGTCCTGGTTTAGTCCTGGTTCAGTCCTGGTTTAGTCCTGGTTTAGTCCTGGTTTAGTCCTGGTTCAGTCCTGGTTTAGTCCTGGTTTAGTCCTGGTTTAGTCCTGGTTTAGTCCTGGTTCAGTCCTGGTTTAGTCCTGGTTTAGTCCTGGTTTAGTCCTGGTTCAGTCCTGGTTTAGTCCTGGTTTAGTCCTGGTTTAGTCCTGGTTTAGTCCTGGTTCAGTCCTGGTTCAGTCCTGGTTTAGTCCTGGTTTAGTCCTGGTTCAGTCCTGGTTTAGTCCTGGTTTAGTCCTGGTTTAGTCCTGGTTCAGTCCTGGTTTAGTCCTGGTTTAGTCCTGGTTTAGTCCTGGTTCAGTCCTGGTTTAGTCCTGGTTTAGTCCTGGTTTAGTCCTGGTTTAGTCCTGGTTCAGTCCTGGTTCAGTCCTGGTTTAGTCCTGGTTTAGTCCTGGTTCAGTCCTGGTTTAGTCCTGGTTTAGTCCTGGTTTAGTCCTGGTTCAGTCCTGGTTTAGTCCTGGTTTAGTCCTGGTTTAGTCCTGGTTTAGTCCTGGTTTAGTCCTGGTTTAGTCCTGGTTCAGTCCTGGTTTAGTCCTGGTTTAGTCCTGGTTTAGTCCTGGTTTAGTCCTGGTTTAGTCCTGGTTTAGTCCTGGTTCAGTCCTGGTTTAGTCCTGGTTTAGTCCTGGTTTAGTCCTGGTTTAGTCCTGGTTCAGTCCTGGTTTAGTCCTGGTTTAGTCCTGGTTTAGTCCTGGTTTAGTCCTGGTTTAGTCCTATAATGTGATTATAGTTTTTCTGTAGAATATCGTAATATCGTGAGCTTTCCCACGATATTACGATAAATATCGTACCATGAGGTTCAGACTGTGACAGTATCGTGTCATCCATCCACCTTCTTCCTCTTCTCCGGGGCCGGGTCGTGGGGGCATCAGTCGACACAGGGACTCCCACACTTCCCTCTCCCCAGACACTTCCTCCAGCTCCTCCTGGACCCTGAGGTGTCCCCAGTCCCTCCAGAGTCCTGGGTCTTCCCCGGGGCCTCCTCCCAATGGGACAGGGCCAGAACACCTCCCGAGGGAGGCGTCCAGGAGGCATCCGGAATATGGGCCCCGGAATATCGTATCGTGGGACTTAGATATCGTTGGGCCCCTGGACTCCTGTGTTCTGTCTGATCCATGAAAAACATCCTTAAATAAACAGGTGAAGGTGATGAAAAGGCCGAGGAGCCGAGTGCAAAACACAACACCTGACACCAGACTTCAACCAGATCAGAGCTGGATTATCTAAAGGACAAGACACACACACATGTGCACACACATGTACACACACATGTACACACATATATACACCTACACACACACACACACACACACATGTACACACACATGTACACACACATGTACACACACACATGTACACACATATATACACCTACACACACACACACACTCACACACACATGTACACCTACACACATGTACACACATATATATACACATATATACACACACACACACACACACACATGTACACACATGTACACACATGTACACACACATGTACACACATATATACACCTACACACACACATGTACACACATATATACACCTACACACACACACACATGTACACACACATGTACACCTACACACACACACATGTACACACACATATATACACACACACACACTCACACACTCACACACACACATATATACACCTACACACATGTACACACATATATACACCTACACACATGTACACACATATATACACCTACACACACACACATGTACACACACACACACACACGCACACACACACACACGCACATGTACACACATATATACACACACATGTACACACACATGTACACCACACACACACACACACACACACTCACACACACACACACACACACACTCACACACACACACACACACTCAAACTCACACATACACACACACTAACACACACACACACTCACACACACACACTCACAGACACTGATCCTGTGACCCAACCAGTATTTGCCCAACAACAGAAAATCTGCCCTTTTCCGAAGTTTATCGTTTATGATCGTGTCAACATGAGCTGAATGGAGAATGTGGATGTTTTTACTTTTTCCCTTTATGATCATACAAAATATTAATAATGTTGATAAAGGCACAAAAGTTTATTGTTTATGGTCGTACAAAATAAACTGCAATGAGAAGGGAAAAAAATAGTTGTTATTGTTTCAGTTTCCTGTTTATAAGCGACATTTTGAGAAGTTTCCACCTTTCAAAACATATATTTAGTTTAAATTATTATTTTTTTTAACTTTTTATTTGTGCTTTTTCAAGGTTTTAATAAATTTACATAATAAAACACACAATATTTTGTTTTTAATTGATAATTTCTATGGCAATGGTCCTAATTTTTCACACTCCCATGGACACAGGAGGATGGAAGGGCATCTGACACACGCAGGGAGGGCATCTGACACAGGTTTATTCACAGGTTTCAGTTTCCTGTTCATCTGAAACATTTTTATAACTTTGCACCTTTCAAAACACACAATATTTAGTTTTTAATTGGTAATTTCTGTGGAAACGGTCCTCATTTTTCACACTCTCGTGGATACAGGAGGATGGGAGGGCATCTGACGCAGGTTTATTCACGGGTTTCAGTTTCCTCTTTATAGACAACATTTTGATAACTTTACGCCTTTCAAAACACATCATATTATTTAGTTTTTAATCTGTAATTGCTATGGTAACGGTCCTCATTTTTCACACGGACACAGGAAGTTGGGAGGGCATCTGGCGCGCGGGGAGGGCATCTGACGCGCGGGGAGGGCATCTGACGCGCGGGGAGGGCATCTGACACGCGGGGAGGGCATCTGACACGCGGGGAGGGCATCTGACAGGCGGGGAGGGCATGGGCGTAAGTGGTCCGCTAAAGCAGGTCTTGACCTGGTCTGGAGTCCGGATGGGCCTTATCAGATGTTGTGTAAGAGTCGGGATCCAGGCCGCGGCCGCAGGTCAGTGGGACATGGCTCGTCTTTCACAACAGCATCAGCACCACCTGGTCTCCACGGCAACTGCATCCAGAGCAACAGAGCAACAGAGCATCGTCCGGAGGGAGGGGGGGAGGAGGAGGAGGAGAAGAGGAGGAGGAGAGGAGGAGAGGGACAGAAGAGCAGAGGAGAGGAGAGGAGGAGATGTTCAAACGTTCATCTGTTCATGTATTCAGATGTTCATCTGTTCATGTGTTTATGCGTTCAGGTGTTCATGTGCTCATGTGCTCATGTGTTCATGTGTTCATGTGCTAATGTGTTCATGTGCTCATGTGCTCATCTGTTCATGTGCTCATGTGCTCATGTGTTCATGTGCTCATGTGTTCATGTGTTCATGTGCTAATGTGTTCATGTGCTCATGTGCTCATGTGCTCATCTGTTCATGTGCTCATGTGCTCATGTGCTCATGTGTTCATGTGCTCATCTGTTCATGTGCTCATGTGCTCATGTGTTCATGTGTTCATGTGCTCATGTGCTCATCTGTTCATGTGCTCATGTGCTCATGTGCTCATGTGTTCATGTGCTCATGTGTTCATGTGCTCATGTGTTCATGTGCTCATGTGCTCATGTGTTCATGTGTTCATGTGCTAATGTGTTCATGTGCTCATGTGCTCATCTGTTCATGTGCTCATGTGCTCATGTGCTCATGTGTTCATGTGCTCATGTGTTCATGTGCTCATGTGTTCATGTGCTCATGTGCTCATGTGTTCATGTGTTCATGTGCTCATGTGCTCATGTGTTCATGTGTTCATGTGCTAATGTGTTCATGTGCTCATGTGCTCATCTGTTCATGTGTTCATGTGCTCATGTGTTCATGTGTTCATGTGCTCATGTGTTCATGTGCTCATGTGTTCATGTGTTCATGTGCTCATGTGTTCATGTGCTCATGTGTTCATGTGTTCATGTGCTCATGTGTTCATGTGTTCATGTGCTTATGTGTTCATGTGTTCATGTGCTCATGTGCTCATGTGTTCATGTGCTCATGTGTTCATGTGCTCATGTGTTCATGTGTTCATGTGCTCATCTGTTCATGTGTTCATGTGTTCATGTGTTCATGTGTTCATGTGCTCATGTGTTCATGTGTTCATGTGTTCATGTGTTCATGTGCTCATGTGTTCAAATGTTCATGTGTTCATGTGCTCATGTGCTCATGTGTTCATGTGCTCATGTGTTCATGTGCTCATGTGTTCATGTGTTCATGTGCTCATGTGTTCAAATGTTCATGTGTTCATGTGCTCATGTGTTCAAATGTTCATGTGTTCAAATGTTCATGTGTTCATGTGCTCATGTGCTCATGTGTTCAAATGTTCATGTGTTCATGTGTTCATGTGCTCATGTGTTCATGTGTTCAAATGTTCATGTGTTCATGTGTTCATGTGTTCAAATGTTCATGTGTTCAGGTGTTCATGTGTTCAAATGTTCATGTGTTCAGGTGTTCATGTGTTCAAATGTTCATGTGTTCAGGTGTTCATGTGTTCAAATGTTCATGTGTTCAGGTGTTCATGTGCTCAAATGTTCATGTGTTCAGGTGTTCATGTGTTCAGGTGTTCAAATGTTCATGTGTTCATGTGTTCATGTGTTCAAATGTTCATGTGTTCAGGTGTTCATGTGTTCATGTGTTCAAATGTTCATGTGTTCATGTGTTCAAATGTTCATGTGTTCATGTGTTCATGTGTTCAAATGTTCATGTGTTCAGGTGTTCATGTGTTCAAATGTTCATGTGTTCATGTGTTCAAATGTTCATGTGTTCAGGTGTTCATGTGTTCATGTGTTCAAATGTTCATGTGTTCATGTGTTCATGTGTTCAAATGTTCATGTGTTCATGTGTTCATGTGTTCATGTGTTCATGTGTTCAAATGTTCATGTGTTCATGTGTTCATGTGTTCATGTGTTCATGTGTTCAGGTGTTCAAATGTTCATGTGTTCATATGTTCATGTGTTCAGGTGTTCATGTGTTCATGTGTTCAAATGTTCATGTGTTCAGGTGTTCATGTGTTCAAATGTTCATGTGTTCATCTGTTCTCTCTTCAGTCCGGCGGAGTTGGGCTGGAGCTCGTCACCAGTCGCTCCTCGGGGGAGCAGAACATCCTGGACAGCGGCGTCTTTGGCGTCTTTGGCATCTTTGGCGTCTTTGGCGTCTTTGGCGTCTTTGGCGTGTTTGGCGTCTTTGGCGTCTTTGGCGTCTTTGGCGTCTTTGGCGTGTTTGGCGTCTTTGGCGTGTTTGGCGTCTTTGGCGTCTTTGGCGTCTTTGGCGTCTTTGGCGTCTTTGGCGTGTTTGGCGTCTTTGGCGTCTTTGGCGTGTTTGGCGTCTTTGGCGTCTTTGGCGTCTTTGCCGTCTTTGGCGTCTTTGGCGTCTTTGGCGTGTTTGGCGTCTTTGGCGTCTTTGGTGTCTTTGGCGTCTTTGGCGTCTTTGGCGTCTTTGGCGTGTTTGGCGTCTTTGGCGTCTTTGGCGTCTTTGGCGTCTTCGGCGTCTTCGGCGTCTTCGGCGTCTTCGGCGTCTTCGGCGTCTTTGGCGTCTTTGGCGTCTTTGGCGTCTTTGGCGTCTTTGGCGTCTTTGGCGTCTTTGGCGTCTTTGGCGTCTTTGGCGTCTTTGGCGTCTTTGGCGTGTTTGGCGTCGGAGGCGAAGGATCTGAGCCGAAGTGTTCGCTCCATCACCGAGGCCGACGGTGAGTCACGCTGAGACAGTAAAGCTGCACTACGGAACATTTCCTGTGGACGTCTGCATCTGCTCGTCTCCATGGAGACCAGGGACATCAACAGTATCGAAAAGCAGACACTAATCGATATTAAAACCAGTATCGAAACTATAATAACTGAAATCAGGTGCAGTGCCTTTCATTTCTGCTCATAAATTGTGGTAAATTCAGTGTTTTAACTTTTCCTGTCATTTCTTGATCCGCAGATTTGAACTTCTCACCAGTTCTGCACATTTCAGCATCTGGAACAGAGAAAACGCCGCCGTTTATTTTCATATGATCAGAAATTGCTGAGAGGTTTTAAAACAGAAAGAACTATCGACATGCGACACCTGCCGGTCGCTTCTGTGGCCTGGTCGTATTTTTCGGTGTTACCGTGGAAACACCAGGCCGTCCTTTTGGGTTTTGGTTTAGCATCAATTTCACCATCTTCGATCTGCAAAAAATAAGTGCAGACATTTGGCAGATGAATCCACTCTGTGAGTGATTCTCCGGTTTGGTGAGACTGTACCTGAAGTAAATACAGCAGGAAGTAGAAAACAAACAGTATAAACTTTGATTAGACAAAATAAAAGTGCTGTTGTTTATTCTTATTTGTCACATCATAAATATTGTGTATTTTTGTTACATTTTGTTTGTTGTTAATGATAGAAAACAGTTCAGGATTCCCACATTTTTCACTTGTACAGTTTATATTAGTTGTCTGATATATTAGAGTCTGATTTTCGAGCAGCGATTAATGCCATACTGTGCAACATTCAACATCATCTGCACAGAGCGACCGGGCGGCGCTCCCTCCGCCTGAAAAGTTCCGTAATGCGCCTTTAAATCTCCTTCGACCCCGTTTTTCCTGTTTTTCCCGCACGATTTTTCGATCTAAACCTCTCCCGTCGCTGTCCGTTTCAGCACCGACCTTCTGAGACGCAACATTTTACAAAACAGAACTAGAACTCACGTCGTCAACAGTTCTCGGTGCTCCACAGTTCTTCTTCTGTGACCTTCTGCGTTCAGAGCGTCGCCTGGATTTAAGTTTTATTTAAGTTGAATCCAAACTTTCCACATTCCCTCTCTCGGTGTAAACGGGTCACAGATTTATGAACAGGACATTTCCGTCCTGACGTCGTTTCCTCGTCACAAACAAATCTGCAGACGTGTTTTTGGGGTTTTTTTCGTTTCGTTCTCACACATTTAAAACACAAACGCTGCAGATTTAGCTCGAGTTTTTCTCTCAGACTGAAAACGCTCTGTTCCACCTGGTGATGTCATGAGGGGAGAAAGAACCAGGACCAAACCAGGTCTAACCCAGGACTGAATCAAGACTAAACCAGGACTGAACCAGGACTAAACCAGGACTAACCCAGGACTGAATCAAGACTAAACCAGGACTGAACCAGGACTAAACCAGGACTGAATCAAGACTAAACCAGGACTGAATCAAGACTAAACCAGGTCTAACCCAGGACTGAATCAAGACTAAACCAGGACTGAACCAGGACTAAACCAGGACTGAACCAGGACTAAACCAGGACTGAACCAGGACTAAACCAGGACTGGACTAGGACTGAACCAGGACTAAACCAGGACTAAACCAGGACTGGACTAGGACTAAACCAGGACTAAAACCAGGTCTGAACCAGGACTAAAGTCAAGACTAAAATCTGGACTGAATTAGGACTGAACCAGGACTAAAATCAGGACTAAAGTCAGGACTAAAGTCAGGACTAAAGTCAGGACTAAAGTCAGGACTAAAGTCAGGACTTTCGAGCGCTGTCGTGTGGGAGTTTGGGGGCCGTCGGCTTGTGGGCGGAGCCTCGTACTGGGGCCCAGGAGAGATCTCTAGATGACTCAGACCTGCAGGGACGAGTCTGAAACCTTCAGACGGGTTTGAGACGAGGAACGAGGTCAGAACACGGAGGATCTAAACCCTGAAATCTGGATTATCTCCTCTCTCCTCCGGCCTCATCCTCTCTTTTCTCTCTTTTCTCTTTTCTCTCTTTTCTCTCTTTTCTCTTTCCTGTTTTGTTCTTGTCCTTTTTTCTGCTTTATCGATTCTCGGAGCGTTACATAAGCCGTCGCATCTCAGATGTGGGTCAGATTTAAGAAAAACAGACTGTCGCCCTGGAAACGGAGGAGAGGAGAGAGGGAGAGAGGAGAGAAACAGAGGAGAGGAGAGGAGAGAGGAGAGAAACGGAGGAGAGAAACAGAGGAGAGGAGAGAAGGAGAGAGGAGAGAAACGGAGGAGAGGAGAGAAGGAGAGGAGGAGAGAAGGAGAGGAGGAGAGGAGAGAAGGAGAGGAGGAGAGAAACGGAGGAAAGGAGAGAAGGAGAGGAGGAGAGAAACGGAGGAGAGGAAAGAGGAGAGAAACAGAGGAGAGGAGAGGAGAGAGGAGAGAAACGGAGGAAAGGAGAGAAGGAGAGAGGAGAGAAATGGAGGAGAGAAGGAGAGAGGAGAGAAACGGAGGAGAAGAGAGAGGGAAAGGAATGAAGAGAGGAGAGAAACGGAGGAGGGAAAGAAGAGAGGAGAGAAGGAGAGGAGGGAGGAGGAGGGAAAGAAGAGAGGAGAGAAGGAGAGGAGGAGAGAAGAGAGGAGAAACAGAAGAGAGGAGGAGGGAGAGACGGAGATAGAGAGGACAGAAACGGAGGAGAGGAGTGAGGGAAAGAAGAGAGAGAGAAAAGAGAGGACAAGGAGAGGAGAGAAGGAGAGGAGGAGAGGAATGAAGAGAAGAGAGAAACAGAGGAGAAGAGAGAGGGAAAGAAGAGCGAGAGAAAAGAGAGGACAAACCGAGGAGAGGAGAGAAGGAGAGGAGGAGAGGAATGAAGAGAGGAGAGAAACAGGAGAAGAGAGAGGGAAAGAAGAGTGACAGAAAAGAGAGGAGAAACCAAGGAGAGGAGAGAAGGAAAGGAGGAGAGGAATGAAGAGAGGAGAGAAACGGAGGAGAAGAGAGCTGGAAGAAGAGCGAGAGAAAAGAGAGGAGAAACAGAGGAGAGGAGAGAAGGAAAGGAGGAGAGGAATGAAGAGAGGAGAGAAACGGAGGAGAGGAGGGAAGAGAGCCGGGATGAAGAGAGAGAGAAGAGAGGAAAGATTTAGGAGATGAGAAACAGGAGAGAGAGATGAGAGAGATGGAGGAGAGAAGGAGAGGACTGGAGAGAGATGGAAGAATAGAGGAGAGAAAAGGAGAAGAAAGAGAGACAAGAGAAACAGAGAGAGAGGAAGAGGACTGAAGAGAGCCGGATGAAGAGAAAAGAGAAGAGAAACAGAGGAGGGGAGAAAGAAAAGGAAGAGAGAGAGAAGTGAAGAAAGGAGGAGAGGAGAGAGAGAGAGAGAAGAGAGAAGAAACACAGGAGAGGAGAGAGGGAGAGAAATGAAGAGAGGAGAGAAAAGCAAGAGAGGAGAGAGAGAGACAAGAGAAACAGAGAGAGAGGTCTGAAGAAGAGGAAAAGAGAGAGGGAATAGAAGAGAAGAGCGGAGAGGTAGAGAGGGAGGGGAGAGAGTTGGAGAAGAGGAGCGAGGGAGAGGACTGAAGAGAGCCGGAAGAAGAGAGAGGAGATCAGTGTTTCCTCAGCTACTATTACTACTACTGCTACTACTACTATTACTACTACTACTACTATTACTACTACTACTACTACTACTACTACTACTACTACTATTACTACTACTACTACTACTACTACTACTACTACTACTACTACTACTACTATTACCACTACTACTACTACTACTACTACTACTACTACTGCTACTATTACTACCATCACAACCACTACTACGACTACTACTACTACTATTACTACTACTACTACTACTACTACTACTACTACTACTGCTACTATTACCACTACTACTATTACTAATATCATTACCATTACCACTACCACTACTATCACTACTTACTATTACTACTATTACTATTACTACCATTATTACCACCATTACTACTACTATTATTACTACCACTACTACTATTACTACCATTACTACTATCACTACCATACTACTAATACCACTACTACCATTACTACTATCATCATCATCACTACTACTACTATTACTACTACTACCACCATTACCATTACTACTACTACTACCACCATTACTACCACTACTAATACCACTACTACCACTACTATTACCATTACCACTACCATTTATTACTACTTACCACTATTACCACCATCATCACTAATACATCACTACCACTACCATCACTACTACTATTACTACTACTACTACCATTACTACTACCACTACTAATACCACTACTACTAATCACCACTATCACCATCACCACTACTACTACCACTATTATTACCACTACTACCACTACTACTACCACTATTACTAATACTACTACTATTACTACCACTACTACTACCACTACTACCAATTAATACTACTACTAATACCATTACTACCACTACTACCACTACTATTACCACTACTACCACTACTATCACTAATACCACTACTACTACCATTACTACTATCACTACTATTACTACTACTACTGCTACTACTACTATCACTACTACTACCACTACTACTACTAATTACCACTACTACCATTACCACCACCACTACTACCATCACTACTACTACCACTATTAATACTCACTACTACCACCACTACTATTACCACTACCATCACTACTACTACCACTACTACTACCATCACTACTATTACCACCACCACCATCACTACCATCATCACTACCACTACTCATTACTACTATCACCACCACTATTACTACTACCACTACCACCACTACCACTACTACTATCACTACCACTACTACCACTACCACTACTACCACTACTATTACCATTACCACCACTACTACTACCACTACTACCACCACTACTACTACTACTACTACCACTACTACTACCACTACTACTACTACCACTACCACTACCACCACTACCATTAATACTACCATCATCACTACTACCACTACTACCATCACTACTACCACTACTACTACTATCACTACTACCATTACCACTACCACTACTACCACTATTACCACCACTACTACTAATTACTACCACTACCATTAATACTACTACTACCACTTATTACTACTACTACTACTACCACTACTACTACTACTCATTACTTACTACCACTACTACTACTACCACTACCACCACTATTACTACCATCACTACCACTACCACTACCACTACCACCACTACCACTACTATAATTATCACTACTACCACTACACTACCACTACTACCATCATTACTACCATCACTACTACCATTATTACTACTACTACTACTACTACCACTGTTACTACTACATCACTACTACTACTATTACCGTTACTACTACTGCTACCACTACTGTTACTACTACCACTGTTACTACTACTACTACTGTTACTACCACTACTACCAATACCACTACTACTACTGTTACTACTACCACTGTTACTACCACTACTACCACTACTACCACTGTTACTACTACCACTGTTACTACTACTACCACCACTACTACTACTCCCACTGTTACTACTACTTCACTGTTACTACCACTACCACTACTACTACTACCACTGTTACCACTACTACCACTGTTACTACTACACACTGTTACTAATCTCACTACTACTACTACCGTTACTACCACTACTACCACTACTACCATCATCATCACTTACTACCATCATCACTACCATCACTACTACCACCACTCACTACTACTACTACCACTAGCAATACCACTACTACTACTACCACCAATTACTACTACCACTACTACCACTACTATTACTACTACTACCACTACTACCATCATCACCATCATTACTACCACTACTAATTACTACCACCAATACTACTACTACTACCACTATTACTACTACTACCACCACTACCACTACCACTACCACCACTACCACTACTACCATTACTACTACTACTACCACTACCACTACTACTACCACCACCACCACTACTACCATGTTACTACCACTAATACTACTACCACTACTACTGTTACCACTACTACTACTACTACTACCATTACCACTACTACCGTTACCACTACTACTACCATTAATACTACCACTACCACCACTACCACTACCACCGTTACTACCACTACTACTACACTACTACTACCATCCACCGTTACTACGACCACTACTACTACCATCACTACCATATCACTACCACTACTACCATCATCATCACCACCATTACTACTACCACTACTACTACCACTACTACCATCACTACTACCACTACTACCACTACCACTACTACTACTACTACATCATCACTACTACCACTACTACCATACCACTACCATCATCACTACCACCACTACCACTACTACTACTACTACTACTACTACCACTACTACTACCACTACCACTACTACCACTACCACCACCACTCATCATCACCACCATCACCACTACCACTACCACCATCACCACCACTACCATCACCATCACTACCACCACCACTAGCACCACTACTACTCATCATCACTACCACTACCACCACTACTAGCACCACTACTACTACTACCACTACTACTACCACTACCACTACCACTCACTACCACTAGCACCACCACCACCACTACCACCACTACTACCACCACTACCACTCTACCACCATCATCACTACACCACTAATCACTACATCACTACCATCACTACTACTACTACCACCACTACACCACTACCACTACCACCACTACCACTACTTCACTACTACCACTAGCACTACTACCACCATCACCATCATCATCACTACTACCATCACCACTACTACCACTACCATCATCACTACTACTACTACCACCATTACTACCACTACCACTACCATCATCACCACTACTACCACTACCACTACCACCATCATCACTACCACCACTACCACTACCATCACTACCATCATCACTAATACCACCATCATCACTAGCACCACCACTACTACCATCATCACCACTCACCACTACTACCACTACCACTACCACCACTAATCACCACCACTACCATCATCACCATTACTACCACCACTACCACTACCACCACTACCACTACCACTACTTCATCACTACCACTACCACTTACTATTACTACCATCATCATCATCACTACTACTACCACCACTACCATCACTACCACTACTACTACCACCATCACCATCACTACCACCACTACTACTACCACTACTACTACTACTCACCACTACTACCACTACCACTACCACTATCATCACTACTACTACCACCACTACTACCACCACAAGCACTACCATCATCATCACTACTATCACCACTACCACTAGTACCACTACCACCACTACCACTACTACTACCACTACCACCACTACTCACCACCACTACCATCATCACTACCACTTACTACCACCATCAATCACTACCACTAGCACCATCACCATCACTACCATCATCACCACTACTACTACCACTACCACCACTACTATCACCACTACCACTACCACTACTACCACTACCATCATCACTACCATTCACTACTACTACCACTACCACCACTACCACTCACTACTACCATCATCACTACTACCACCACCACCACTCACTACCACCACCACTACATCATCACCACTACTCTCATCACCACTACTAATACTACTACTACTACACCACCACTACCACCACTACCACTACTACCACTACTACACTACCACTACTACTTCATCATCACTACCACTCTACCACTACTTCACTACTACTACTACTACTACTACTACTACTACTACTACTACTAGTACTACTACTACTACTACTACTGCTACTACTACTACTTCTACTACTACTACTACTACTACTACTACTACTACTACTACTACTACTACTACTACTACTACTACTACTACTTATATACTCCGACTAAAAATAAATAAAATGTGAAGCAACAAAACTCAAATGTGCAAATGTTTGTTTGTTTTTTTCTCATTTTGTTTTTTGATCTTTTCCACAGTTTACAGTGAAGAAAAGTGGTTTATTTCCTCTTTAAAAACGCGGAGGAGCTTGACATAAATAATATGTTTTCTGTTCAATGACGGATGAGGAAACAGGATCAGCGGCGGCACGGAGCGAAGGTTCTGCGCTCGTCATCGTGTAATTATGAGAGGAACACTGGTCCCAATTATGGCCCAGTTAAAGTTTAAATAATTGATGCTGTTTGTGTCCTGAGCGTTAACGAAGGAAGTCGTTAAATTATACAAGTGTTTAGTGAATAATTACTGAGATCTGCCCGAGGAGAGACTTCGGCTGCAGAGAAACGCACGAGACACAAAACACACAAAACGCACAAAACACACAACACACACAAAACACACAACACGGCTGAGGTCTAAACCAGGTCTAAACCAGGTCTAAACCAGGTCTAAACCAGGTCTAAACCAGGTCTAAACCAGGACCAGACCACAGCTCTCACTCATGAAAAGCACCTCGAGATATTTGTCCCTCAAACTTAATCAATTCACAGTTTTCTTTGCCTCTGTAGAAAATCACCAGTCTGTAAAATATCAAATACAGACGTTTATTTTCTGTTTTACACTGAGCTCTTCATGTTTGGGACTGGTGACAAACCTGGTTCAGTCCTGGTTCAGTCCTGGTTTAGTCCTGGTTCAGTCCTGGTTCAGTCCTGGTTTAGTCCTGGTTTAGTCCTGGTTCAGTCCTGGTTCAGTCCTGGTTCAGTCCTGGTTCAGTCCTGGTTTAGTCCTGGTTCAGTCCTGGTTCAGTCCTGGTTCAGTCCTGGTTCAGTCCTGGTTTAGTCCTGGTTCAGTCCTGGTTCAGTCCTGGTTCAGTCCTGGTTTAGTCCTGGTTCAGTCCTGGTTCAGTCCTTGTTCAGTCCTGGTTTAGTCCTGGTTCAGTCCTGGTTTAGTCCTGGTTCAGTGAGGGAGGATGGAGCTCTGTTGTGGTGAAGTTCTCGATTTATTGCTTAATCTCCGTGACTCTCTCCTGTGGTCCCTGGAGTAGAGCCGCTGCTCCTCCTCATGCAGAGAAGCCCAGAGGGAAGGACACACGGGGGGACTCGGTCTGGGACTCGGTCTCTGGGACTCGGTCTCTGGGACTCAGTCTCTGGAGGGACTCGGTCTGGGACTCGGTCTCTGGGACTCGGTCTCTGGGGGGACTCGGTCTGGGACTCGGGCTCTGGGGGGACTCGGTCTGGGACTCGGTCTCTGGGACTCGGTCTCTGGGGGGACTCGGTCTGGGACTCGGTCTGGGACTTGGTCTCTGGGGGGACTCGGCCTCTGGGGGGACTCGGTCTCTGGGGGGACTCGGTCTCTGGGGGGACTCGGCCTCTGGGGGGACTCGGTCTCTGGGACTCGGTCTCTGGGACTCGGTCTCTGGAGGGACTTGGTCTCTGGGACTCGGTCTCTGGACGGACTCGGTCTCTGGGGGGACTCGGACTCTGGAGGGACTCGGTCTCTGGGGGACTCGGTCTCTGGAGGGACTCGGTCTGGGACTCGGTCTCTGGGGGGACTCGGTCTCTGGGACTCGGTCTCTGGGACTCGGTCTCTGGGGGGACTCGGTCTCTGGAGGGACTCGGTCTCTGGGACTCGGTCTCTGGGACTCGGTCTCTGGGGGGACTCGGTCTGGGACTCGGTCTGGGACTCGGTCTCGGACTCGGTCTCTGGGACTCGGTCTCTGGGACTCGGTCTCTGGGACTCGGTCTCTGGAGGGACTCGGACTCTGGGACTCGGTCTCTGGGACTCGGTCTCTGGGACTCGGTCTGGGACTCGGTCTGGGACTCGGTCTCTGGGACTCGGTCTCTGGGACTCGGTCTCTGGGACTCGGTCTCTGGGACTCGGTCTCTGGAGGACTCGGTAGGGGACTCGGTCTCTGGGGGACTCAGGGGACTCGGTCTCTGGGGGGACTCGGTCTCTGGGACTCGGTCTCTGGGACTCGGTCTCTGGAGGGACTCGGACTCTGGAGGGACTCGGTCTCTGGAGGGACTCGGTCTCTGGGGGGACTCGGTCTCTGGGGGGACTCGGTCTCTGGGGGGACTCGGTCTCTGGGACTCGGTCTCTGGGGGGACTCGGTCTCTGGGGGGACTCGGTCTCTGGGGGGACTCGGTCTCTGGGGGGACTCGGTCTGGGACTCGGTCTCTGGGGGGACTCGGTCTGGGACTCGGCCTCTGGGGGGACTCGGTCTGGGACTCGGTCTCTGGGACTCGGTCTCTGGGGGGACTCGGTCTCTGGGGGGACTCGGTCTGGGACTCGGTCTCTGGGACTCGGTCTCTGGGGGGACTCGGTCTCTGGGGGGACTCGGTCTCTGGGACTCGGCCTCTGGGGGGACTCGGTCTCTGGGACTCGGTCTCTGGGACTCGGTCTCTGGGGGGACTCGGTCTCTGGGACTCGGTCTCTGGGGGGACTCGGTCTCTGGGGGGACTCGGTCTCTGGGGGGACTCGGCCTCTGGGGGGACTCGGTCTGGGACTCGGTCTCTGGGACTCGGTCTCTGGGGGGACTCGGTCTCTGGGGGGACTCGGTCTCTGGGACTCGGTCTCTGGGGGGACTCGGTCTCTGGGACTCGGTCTCTGGGACTCGGCCTCTGGGGGGACTCGGTCTCTGGGACTCGGTCTCTGGGGGGACTCGGTCTCTGGGGGGACTCAGCCTGGGAACGCCTCAGAGTGTCAGGTGAGGAAGTGTCTGGGGAGGGGGAGGTGAGATCTCTGCTCCTGCCCTGGATACGCGGAAGAGAAAAAGTGAATTTAAATAAACAAGGCATCATGTAAAAGTTCACATCAGTGCTTGTCGCCATGGAGATGTGATGTTCCAGTGTGCGGCATTAATGAGCTAAATTATAAAGTGAGACACACTGGGTTTAGGACGGTTCATGTAAATAAACTGAAAAGAGCGAAACATCGTCCAGTCTCGACTCAAGAGGGTCGGTCCTGATCTGAGGGACTTTTTCAGTGACACTTTTCTGTGTTTTACCCAAACAGAAGAGAATTTATGCCTCTGTTTACTGTCGGTGGGGAACAAATCGGTCAAGAATTGATCAGATTTGTAGAAATCCGGGGACACAGGGCTCCAAACTGGGACCGCCCCGGGGAAACGGGGACGTGTGCAGACAAACATCCGCCTCGGGAGGCTGGAGGTCAGTTTAAAGTCTGAAATGAAGAAAATATGAAAATGTGTTTGTAAAGTTGAATTTGACGGAGCAGTTTGAGTTACCGCCTGTCCCCGGGCAGGGGGAGGGTCCTGTCCCCGGGCAGGGTCCTGTCCCCGGGCAGGGGGAGGGTCCTGTCCCCGGGCAGGGTCCTGTCCCCGGGCAGGGGGAGGGTCCTGTCCCCGGGCAGGGGGAGGGTCCTGTCCCCGGGCAGGGTCCTGTCCCCGGGGGGGGTCCTGTCCCCGGGCAGGGGGAGGGTCCTGTCCCCGGGGAGGGCGGCTCTCTCCGGGCAGGGGGAGGGTCCTGTCCCCGGGGAGGGCGGCTCTCTCCGGGCAGGGGGGCGGGCGCTGGTCGCTGATTGGCTCCCGGTTTGACGCCGGTGCTGTCACACTCACACGGCTCCAGGTGTGCTCCCTCCAGGCTCCGAGACACCGACCCGCCGGCATCATTCTGCCCGCCCTCCGCGCACTCCAACACGGGCTTCTGTCTCCGCTCACACCGCTCCTCTGCTCCGGGCACAGGCTTTCCTCCACCGAGCTGGTTTAGTCCTGGTTAAGACCTGGTTTAGTCCTGGTTAAGACCTGGTTTAGAGCTGGTTTAGTTCTGGTTTAGTTCTGGTTTAGAGCTGATTCAGACCTGGTTCAGTTTAAAGTCCTGTTTTATCGCTTGTTCCGTCCTGATTTGGTGCGCAAACTGTAAATTCAGACCAAAACGAACACAGAACCAGATGTCTAACCCCGGGCTGAACTAGCTCTCTGCCTCCCCGGACTTTGACGTCTCTTTTCGGGCTGATTTTTTTTACCCCTTCGACGCTCCAGACCGCCGGGGAGCCATGGAGAAGGTGCCCCGGCCTTGCGCGCTCATGCAGCCGGCTTTCCTGCCCCTCTCCGGGCATGCGGTGCTCAAGTCTCTGCTGGAGAACTCGCTCAAACTGCCTCTGCACCACGAAGGTAAGACAGACTCCTCCTGATCGACACCGAGCTCGGTATTTTTCATTATTTGTCACGGAAATCACACAAACCCTCTGCGTAAATCTGACCTAGTTTTGGAGCGGCGCGTTCAACAGGTCTCAGCTCACACAGACGACCAGAAAACACAATATTTACTGTGAAATTAAAGGCGAAAAGCCAAACGTGCCCGAGATTACAAAACTAGGAAATGCAGAATTTAGCATTTTAAAATCAGACCGTGTTTTTGTGTGAACTCTTTAACCAGGCTGATTATTCAAGTTTGCAGAATAAAAAGAAACTGATCCGCACTGCAGCTCTGTGGAGCTTTTTATTTTATTTTATTTTATTTTATTTTAATGGCGCCATGATTTTCTACAGAGGAAAAGTGCAAAGAAAACTATGAATTTATGAAATTTATGAGAGACAAAAATCTCAAAGTGTTGTTCACAAGTGAGGGTTATGGTCTGGTCCTGGTTTAGACCCGGTTTGGACCTGATTTCAGTTTTAGACCTGGTTTAGATCTGCTTTAGACCTGGTTTAGTCCTGTTTTAGACCTGGTTTAGACCTCATTTAGACCTGGTTTAGTTCTGTTTTAGACCTGGTTTAGACCTCGTTTAGACCTGGTTTAGTTCTATTTTAGACCTGGTTTAGACCTCGTTTAGACCTGGTTTAGTTCTATTTTAGACCTGCTTTAGACCTGGTTTAGTCCTGGTTTAGACCTCGTTTAGACCTGCTTTAGACCTGGTTTAGTTCTGTTTTAGTCCTGGTTTAGACCTCGTTTAGACCTCATTTAGACCTGGTTTAGTTCTGTTTTAGACCTGGTTTAGACCTGGTTTAGACCTCATTTAGACCTGGTTTAGTTCTGTTTTAGACCTGGTTTAGACCTTGTTTAGACCTGGTTTAGACCTTGTTTAGACCTGGTTTAATTCTGTTTTAGACCTGGTTTAGTTTTGTTTTAGACCTGACTTAGGCCTGATTTAGACCTGACCTGCTTTAGACCTGGTTTAGTCCTGTTTTAGACCTCATTTAGACCTGGTTTAGACCTGGTTTAGTCCTGTTTTAGACCTCATTTAGACCTGGTTTAGACCTGGTTTAGTCCTGGTTTAGACCTCATTTAGACCTGGTTTAGACCTGGTTTAGTCCTGTTTTAGACCTCATTTAGACCTGGTTTAGACCTGGTTTAGTCCTGGTTTAGACCTCATTTAGACCTGGTTTAGACCTGGTTTAGTCCTGGTTTAGACCTCGTTTAGACCTGCTTTAGACCTGGTTTAGTTCTGTTTTAGTCCTGGTTTAGACCTCGTTTAGACCTCATTTAGACCTGGTTTAGTTCTGTTTTAGACCTGGTTTAGACCTTGTTTAGACCTCATTTAGACCTGGTTTAGTTCTGTTTTAGACCTGGTTTAGACCTTGTTTAGACCTGGTTTAGACCTTGTTTAGACCTGGTTTAATTCTGTTTTAGACCTGGTTTAGTTTTGTTTTAGACCTGACTTAGGCCTGATTTAGACCTGACCTGCTTTAGACCTGGTTTAGTCCTGTTTTAGACCTCATTTAGACCTGGTTTAGACCTGGTTTAGTCCTGTTTTAGACCTCATTTAGACCTGGTTTAGACCTGGTTTAGTCCTGTTTTAGACCTCATTTAGACCTGGTTTAGTTCAAATGGAAAATCACAGGAGATTGTCTAAAGAAAGAGTTTTTTTATTATTATTATTATAAAAATCCAGTTTGAAATATTAGAATCATGAAAATGTGAAAAAAAACTCGTTTCCTCCACGACTGCGACGCTTTAATGTCGTTTCCTCGTCACAAACGGACCTGGAGTTTGTGGTTTGTTTCATTCATCTCCACGGACGAAACACACTCGGCCTTTTGTGTTTCTGGACCACTTAAATTCGGCGATTTTTCCAAACTTGGTCCGAAAACGGAACAAAAACTGAACCCGGATGTTCCGTTTGGACCTGAGCCCTTCAGACGACACCTGAGCGTTTCTACCGGCAGGAAACGGTTCAGTGTTGGAAACGGGTCCGTCTGACGCAGCAGGGAAACACAGACGGTGAGGAGAGTTCGAACCCGCGGGAGGAGCGCAGGTATGACGGGAAACGGAATCCTCGTTTCCACCCCGTGATGTCACGACGTGGCAGTTTTCTCTTTTACCTTTAGTTCGGTCGAGATCAGAAACTCGAGATCTGCAGAAATGATCCAGACGGTTCTAGTGAAAGTGAGTGGAGTTTAAAAACGCAGTGGAGCACTTCAGGTCTAAACCAGGACTAAACCAGGACTAAACCAGGACTAAACCAGGTCTAAACCAGGACTAAACCAGGACTAAACCAGGACTAAACCAGGTCTAAACCAGGACTAAACCAGGACTAAACCAGGACTAAACCAGGACTAAACCAGGTCTAAACCAGGTAAAAAAAAATCAGGACTAAACCAGGTCTAAACCAGGTCTAAACCAGGACTAAACCAGGACTAAACCAGGACTAACCCAGGACTAAACCAGGTCTAAACCAGGTTAAAAAAAAAAATCAGGACTAAACCAGGACCAAACCAGGACTAAACCAGGACTAACCCAGGTCTAAACCAGGTAAAAAAAAAAACAGGACTAAACCAGGACTAAACCAGGACTAAACCAGGACTAAACCAGGACCAAACCAGGACCAAACCAGGACCAAACCAGGACTAAACCAGGTAAAAAATAGGACTAAACCAGGACTAAACCAGGTCTAAACCAGGTAAAAAAAATAGGACTAAACAAGGACTAAACCAGGACTAAACCAGGTAAAAAAAAATAGGACTAAACCAGGACTAAACCAGGACCAAACCAGGACTAAACCAGGACTAAACCAGGACTAAACCAGGTCTAAACCAGGTAAAAAAAAATAGGACTAAACAATGACTAAACCAGGACTAAACCAGGTAAAAAAAAATAGGACTAAACCAGGACTAAACCAGGACTAAACCAGGTCTAAACCAGGACTAAACCAGGTCTAAACCAGGTCTAAACCCGGACTAAACCAGGTAAAAAAAAATAGGACTAAACCAGGACTAAACCAGGTCTAAACCAGGACTAAACCAGGACTAAGCCAGGTCTAAACCAGGTAAAAAAAAAACAGGACTAAACCAGGACTAAACCAGGACTAAACCAGGACTAAACCAGGACTAAACCAGGTCTAAACCGGGTCTAAACCAGGACTAAACCAGGTCTAAACCAGGACTAAACCAGGACTAAACCAGGACTAAACCAGGTCTAAACCAGGACTAAACCAGGACTAAACCAGGACTAAACCAGGTCTAAACCAGGACTAAACCAGGACTAAACCAGGACTAAACCAGGACTAAACCAGGTCTAAACCAGGTAAAAAAAAATCAGGACTAAACCAGGTCTAAACCAGGTCTAAACCAGGATTAAACCAGGTCTAAACCAGGACTAAACCAGGACTAACCCAGGACTAAACCAGGTCTAAACCAGGTAAAAAAAAAAAATCAGGACTAAACCAGGACCAAACCAGGACTAAACCAGGACTAACCCAGGTCTAAACCAGGTAAAAAAAAAAAAACAGGACTAGACCAGGTAAAAAAATCAGGACTAAACCAGGTCTAAACCAGGACCAAACCAGGACCAAACCAGGACTAAACCAGGACTAAACCAGGTAAAAAATAGGACTAAACCAGGACTAAACCAGGTCTAAACCAGGTAAAAAAAAATAGGACTAAACAAGGACTAAACCAGGACTAAACCAGGTCTAAACCAGGACTAAACCAGGTCTAAACCAGGTCTAAACCCGGACTAAACCAGGTAAAAAAAAAATAGGACTAAACCAGGACTAAACCAGGTCTAAACCAGGACTAAACCAGGACTAAGCCAGGTCTAAACCAGGTAAAAAAAAAACAGGACTAAACCAAGACTAAACCAGGACTAAACCAGGACTAAACCAGGTCTAAACCGGGTCTAAACCAGGACTAAACCAGGTCTAAACCAGGACTAAACCAGGACTAAACCAGGACTAAACCAGGTCTAAACCAGGACTAAACCAGGACTAAACCAGGACTAAACCAGGTCTGAACCAGGACTAAACCAGGACTAAACCAGGACTAAACCAGGACTAAACCAGGACTAAACCAGGTAAAAAAAAATCAGGACTAAACCAGGTCTAAACCAGGTCTAAACCAGGATTAAACCAGGTCTAAACCAGGACTAAACCAGGACTAAACCAGGACTAACCCAGGACTAAACCAGGTCTAAACCAGGTAAAAAAAAAAAATCAGGACTAAACCAGGACCAAACCAGGACTAAACCAGGTAAAAAAAAAAAACAGGACTAGACCAGGTAAAAAAATCAGGACTAAACCAGGACTAAACCAGGTCTAAACCAGGTAAAAAAAAAAAACAGGACTAGACCAGGTAAAAAAATCAGGACTAAACCAGGACTAAACCAGGTCTAAACCAGGACCAAACCAGGACCAAACCAGGACTAAACCAGGACTAAACCAGGTAAAAAATAGGACTAAACCAGGACTAAACCAGGTCTAAACCAGGTAAAAAAAAATAGGACTAAACAAGGACTAAACCAGGACTAAACCAGGTCTAAACCAGGACTAAACCAGGTCTAAACCAGGTCTAAACCCGGACTAAACCAGGTTAAAAAAATAGGACTAAACCAGGACTAAACCAGGTCTAAACCAGGACTAAACCAGGACTAAGCCAGGTCTAAACCAGGTAAAAAAAACCCAGGACTAAACCAGGACTAAACCAGGACTAAACCAGGACTAAACCAGGACTAAACCGGGTCTAAACCGGGACTAAACCAGGTCTAAACCAGGACTAAACCAGGACTAAACCAGGACTAAACCAGGACTAACCCAGGACTAAACCAGGACTAAACCAGGACTAAACCAGGACTAAACCAGGACTAACCCAGGACTAAACCAGGTCTAAACCAGGTAAAAAAAAAAAAATCAGGACTAAACCAGGTCTAAACCAGGTCTAAACCAGGATTAAACCAGGTCTAAACCAGGACTAAACCAGGACTAAACCAGGACTAACCCAGGACTAAACCAGGTCTAAACCAGGTAAAAAAAAATCAGGACTAAACCAGGTCTAAATCAGGACTAAACCAGGACCAAACCAGGACTAAACCAGGACTAAACCAGGACTAAACCAGGTCTAAACCAGGTAAAAAAAAAAAACAGGACTAGACCAGGTAAAAAACCAGGACTAAACCAGGTCTAAACCAGGTCTAAACCAGGACTAAACCAGGTAAAAAAAATAGGACTAAACAAGGACTAAACCAGGACTAAACCAGGTAAAAAATAGGACTAAACCAGGTCTAAACCAGGTCTAAACCAGGTCTAAACCAGGTCTAAACCAGGACTAAACCAGGTCTAAACCAGGTCTAAACCCGGACTAAACCAGGTTAAAAAAAATAGGACTAAACCAGGACTAAACCAGGTCTAAACCAGGACTAAACCAGGACTAAGCCAGGTCTAAACCAGGTAAAAAAAAAAAACAGGACTAAACCAGGACTAAACCAGGACTAAACCAGGACTAAACCAGGCCTAAACCAGGCCTAAACCAGGTCTAAACCAGGTCTAAACCAGGTCCATGGGCTCCAGATCGTTCTAAACACGTTCAGGAAACGTTTTGCTCCGTCCTGACTTATTTTAATATCGAAACCTGCGATAAACGAGGATCTGCTGCAGTTTCGATATTAGTTTCAGTGTCGATCAGCGTCAGATCCTCGATACTCGAGTCAGCGCTGGGCGATAATCCGGTTATTACAGGACTTCACGTGTTTACGTCGAGCGCCGGATGGAAGCGGAGCCAGATGTTGTTGTTCTGGATGTTCTGTTCCTCCGTGTTCATCCCGACAGGTGCTGCACACGCGACAGGTGCTGCACACGCGACAGGTGCTGCACACGCGCCGGGTGCTGCACACGCGACAGGTGCCGCACACGTGACAGGTGAACGTGTCTGTGGAGGTCCGAGATGTTCTTACCGCGAGCTGATGTTACGGAAACACACCTGAGCTTCAGATTAGAGCAGAAAGAACGACCTGAACCACAGCGGAGGAGCATCTGGGGCGCGGGGAGGGCATCTGAGGCACGGGGAGGGCATCTGAGGCGCGGGAAGGGCATCTGGGGCACGGGGAGGGCATCTGAGGCGCGGGAAGGGCATCTGGGGCGCGGGGAGGGCATCTGAGGCGCGGGGGGGGGCATCTGAGGCGCGGGGAGGGCATCTGAGGCACGGGGAGGGCATCTGGGGCGCGGGGAGGGCATCTGGGGCGCGGGGAGGGCATCTGGGGCGCGGGGAGGGCATCTGAGGCGCGGGGAGGGCATCTGGGGCGCGGGGAGGGCATCTGGGGCGCGGGGAGGGCATCTGAGGCGCGGGAAGGGCATCTGGGGCACGGGGAGGGCATCTGGGGCGCGGAGAGGGCATCTGGGGCACGGGGAGGGCATCTGAGGCGCGGGAAGGGCATCTGGGGCACGGGGAGGGCATCTGAGGCGCGGGGAGGGCATCTGGGGCGCGGGGAGGGCATCTGGGTTGATAATTGCTGCATTGTCTTCACAGTGGGTATTTCAGAGCAGCAAAAGATTATATAAATCTTATGTAACCAGGACTAAACCAGGACTAAACCAGGACTAAACCAGGACTAAACCAGGGGCTAAACCAGGACTAAACCAGGGGCTAAACCAGGACTAAACCAGGACTAAACCAGGACTAAACCAGGACTAAACCAGGGGCTAAACCAGGACTAAACCAGGACTAAACCAGGACTAAACCAGGACTAAACCAGGGGCTAAACCAGGACTAAACCAGGACTAAACCAGGACTAAACCAGGACTAAACCAGGATTAAACCAGGACTAAACCAGGACTAAACCAGGTCTAACCCAGGTCTAACCCAGGTCTAACCCAGGTCTAAACCAGGACTAACCCAGGTCTAAACCAGGACTAAACCAGGACTAAACCAGGACTAAACCAGGACTAAACCAGGGGCTAAACCAGGACTAAACCAGGACTAAACCAGGACTAAACCAGGACTAAACCAGGATTAAACCAGGACTAAACCAGGACTAAACCAGGTCTAACCCAGGTCTAACCCAGGTCTAACCCAGGTCTAAACCAGGTCTAAACCAGGTCTAACCCAGGTCTAACCCAGGTCTAACCCAGGTCTAAACCAGGTCTAAACCAGGTCTAACCCAGGTCTAACCCAGGTCTAAACCAGGACTAAACCAGGACTAAACCAGGTCTAAACCAGGTCTAACCCAGGTCTAACCCAGGTCTAAACCAGGTCTAAACCAGGTCTAAACCAGGTCTAAACCAGGTCTAACCCAGGTCTAACCCAGGTCTAACCCAGGTCTAAACCAGGTCTAAACCAGGTCTAACCCAGGTCTAAACCAGGTCTAAACCAGGTCTAAACCAGGTCTAAACCAGGTCTAACCCAGGTCTAACCCAGGTCTAAACCAGGACTAAACCAGGACTAAACCAGGTCTAACCCAGGTCTAAACCAGGTCTAAACCAGGTCTAAACCAGGACTAAACCAGGACTAAACCAGGGGCTAAACCAGGACTAAACCAGGACTAAACCAGGACTAAACCAGGATTAAACCAGGGGCTAAACCAGGACTAAACCAGGACTAAACCAGGACTAAACCAGGATTAAACCAGGGGCTAAACCAGGACTAAACCAGGACTAAACCAGGACTAAACCAGGACTAAACCAGGGGCTAAACCAGGACTAAACCAGGACTAAACCAGGATTAAACCAGGGGCTAAACCAGGACTAAACCAGGACTAAACCAGGACTAAACCAGGGGCTAAACCAGGACTAAACCAGGACTAAACCAGGACTAAACCAGGATTAAACCAGGACTAAACCAGGGGCTAAACCAGGGGCTAAACCAGGACTAAACCAGGACTAAACCAGGACTAAACCAGGATTAAACCAGGACTAAACCAGGACTAAACCAGGTCTAAACCAGGGGCTAAACCAGGGGCTAAACCAGGACTAAACCAGGACTAAACCAGGACTAAACCAGGGGCTAAACCAGGGGCTAAACCAGGACTAAACCAGGACTAAACCAGGACTAAACCAGGGGCTAAACCAGGACTAAACCAGGACTAAACCAGGACTAAACCAGGATTAAACCAGGACTAAACCAGGACTAAACCAGGTCTAAACCAGGTCTAACCCAGGTCTAACCCAGGTCTAACCCAGGTCTAAACCAGGACTAAACCAGGTCTAACCCAGGTCTAAACCAGGTCTAAACCAGGTCTAACCCAGGTCTAACCCAGGTCTAACCCAGGTCTAACCCAGGTCTAAACCAGGTCTAAACCAGGTCTAACCCAGGTCTAACCCAGGTCTAACCCAGGTCTAAACCAGGACTAAACCAGGTCTAAACCAGGTCTAACCCAGGTCTAACCCAGGTCTAAACCAGGTCTAACCCAGGTCTAACCCAGGTCTAAACCAGGTCTAAACCAGGTCTAACCCAGGTCTAACCCAGGTCTAACCCAGGTCTAAACCAGGTCTAACCCAGGTCTAAACCAGGTCTAAACCAGGTCTAACCCAGGTCTAACCCAGGTCTAAACCAGGACTAAACCAGGACTAAACCAGGTCTAAACCAGGTCTAACCCAGGTCTAAACCAGGTCTAAACCAGGTCTAAACCAGGACTAAACCAGGACTAAACCAGGTCTAAACCAGGTCTAACCCAGGTCTAAACCAGGTCTAAACCAGGTCTAAACCAGGTCTAACCCAGGTCTAACCCAGGTCTAACCCAGGTCTAAACCAGGTCTAACCCAGGTCTAAACCAGGTCTAAACCAGGTCTAAACCAGGTCTAACCCAGGTCTAACCCAGGTCTAAACCAGGTCTAAACCAGGACTAAACCAGGACTAAACCAGGTCTAAACCAGGTCTAAACCAGGACTAAACCAGGACTAAACCAGGTCTAACCCAGGTCTAACCCAGGTCTAACCCAGGTCTAACCCAGGTCTAACCCAGGTCTAACCCAGGTCTAAACCAGGACTAAACCAGGTCTAAACCAGGACTAAACCAGGTCTAACCCAGGTCTAAACCAGGTCTAAACCAGGTCTAACCCAGGTCTAAACCAGGTCTAAACCAGGACTAAACCAGGTCTAAACCAGGTCTAACCCAGGTCTAACCCAGGTCTAACCCAGGTCTAAACCAGGTCTAACCCAGGTCTAACCCAGGTCTAAACCAGGTCTAACCCAGGTCTAACCCAGGTCTAACCCAGGTCTAAACCAGGTCTAACCCAGGTCTAAACCAGGTCTAAACCAGGTCTAACCCAGGTCTAACCCAGGTCTAAACCAGGTCTAAACCAGGTCTAACCCAGGTCTAACCCAGGTCTAACCCAGGTCTAAACCAGGTCTAACCCAGGTCTAAACCAGGTCTAAACCAGGACTAAACCAGGACTAAACCAGGACTAAACCAGGTCTAAACCAGGTCTAACCCAGGTCTAAACCAGGTCTAAACCAGGTCTAAACCAGGTCTAACCCAGGTCTAAACCAGGTCTAAAGCAGGTCTAAACCAGGTCTAAACCAGGTCTAAACCAGGACTAGAACCAGGACTAAACCAGGACTAAACCAGGACTAAAACAGGACTAAAACAGGACAAAACCAGGACAAAACCAGGACTAAACCAGGACTAAACCAGGTCTAAACCAGGACTAAACCAGGTCTAAACCAGGTCTAAACCAGGTCTAAACCAGGACTAAACCAGGTCTAAACCAGGTCTAACCCAGGTCTAAACCAGGTCTAAACCAGGACTAACCCAGGACTAACCCAGGTCTAAACCAGGACTAAACCAGGACTAAACCAGGTCTAAACCAGGTCTAACCCAGGTCTAACCCAGGTCTAAACCAGGTCTAAACCAGGTCTAACCCAGGTCTAAACCAGGTCTAACCCAGGTCTAACCCAGGTCTAACCCAGGTCTAAACCAGGTCTAACCCAGGTCTAACCCAGGTCTAACCCAGGTCTAACCCAGGTCTAAACCAGGTCTAAACCAGGTCTAACCCAGGTCTAAACTGAGCATAAACCAGGTAAAACAGCAGGTAGAAAGCTGCCAGTATCTAACATGTCTGAACTGATGTGTTTAAATTGCCGTTGGGGTCTCGGCCGCGGGGAAAGTCCGGTCCCTGAGTGGACCTGGACCCGCCGTAGACCCGGGACTTTCCCGGTCTGGTCTCTGACATGGGGTTGTGTCTGTGCAGGTCCGGCTCAGCTCCAGGAGAAGCAGAAGTCCCTGGAGGACGAGGACAGAGCCGCTCCACTGTCGGCCTTCCTCGGGCCGACGCTGTGGGACAAGACGCTCCCGTACGACGGCGAGGGGTTCCAGCTCGAGTACATGGACCTGGACGAGTTCCTGTACGAGAACATCCCCCCCAGCCCCGCCCACGGCCACGCCCACCAGCACGAGCAGCCGATCGCCGCGCAGAACGGAAACCATCGCCACGAGCAGCCAATCACGGACCAGATCGGCGCTGTCAGTCATCATCACCATCACCATCAGCCAATCACCAGCCAGAACAGTCCCATCAATCACCTTCACCAGCCAATCCTGTCGCAAGGCCCGCCCACCGCACACAGGCACCCGATCCTGAGCCAGAACGCGTCCACGGCAACGCAGCGCCACCCGCCAATCATCTCACAGGTCCCGCCCACCACCCTGCAGCAGCCAATCAGCTCCCAGCTTCCGACCAAAGTGCTGGAGCTAAGCCACGCCTCCACCTCCAGCTGTCTGCACCAGAGCCCCTCCCCCACAGGTAAGACCCTCCAGACTGGGTTTAGACCGGGTTTAGTCCTGGTTTAGACCAGGTTTAGACCGGGTTTAGACCGGTTTTAGACCGGGTTTAGTTCTGGTTTAGTTCTGGTTTAGACCAGGTTCAGTCCTGGATTAGTCCTGGTTCAGTCCTGGTTCAGTCCTGGTTTAGTCCTGGTTTAGTCCTGGTTTAGTCCTGGTTTAGTCCTGGTTTAGTCCTGGTTCAGTCCTGGTTCAGTCCTGGTTCAGTCCTGGTTTAGTCCCAGGTTTAGTCCTGGTTTAGTCCTGGTTTAGTCCCAGGTTTAGACCTGGTTCAGTCCTGGTTCAGTCCTGGTTCAGTCCTGGTTCAGTCCTGGTTTAGTCTCAGGTTTAGTCCTGGTTTAGTCCTGGTTTAGTCCTGGTTCAGTCCTGGTTTAGTCCTGGTTTAGTCCTGGTTTAGTCCTGGTTCAGTCCTGGTTCAGTCCTGGTTTAGTCCTGGTTTAGTCCTGGTTCAGTCCTGGTTTAGTCCTGGTTTAGTCCTGGTTTAGTCCTGGTTCAGTCCTGGTTTAGTCCTGGTTCAGTCCTGGTTCAGTCCTGGTTTAGTCCTGGTTTAGTCCTGGTTTAGTCCTGGTTCAGTCCTGGTTCAGTCCTGGTTCAGTCCTGGTTTAGTCCTGGTTTAGTCCTGGTTCCTCTGGAGGTGAGTGAGTTCTTTCTGTTCGTTCTGATTCCGGTTTTTCCTGATTCCAAAAGAATCTTGTAAAATGAAGTTTGAACATTTCTGTGACGTCGCCTGAACCCTGCAACTCCCGACGCGTTTGACCCGGAGACGCTAGAGGACGGGTCAAATACACACGGGTCAAATACACACGGGTCAAATACAGATGGGTCAAATACACACGGGTCAAATACACACGGGTCAAATACAGACGGGTCAAATACAGAGACACTGAAGGACGGGTCAAATACACACGGGTCAAATACACACGGGTTAAATACAGAGACACTGAAGGACGGGTCAAATACACACGGGTCAAATACACACGGGTCAAATACACACGGGTTAAATACAGAGACACTGAAGGATGGGTCAAATACACACGGGTCAAATACAGAGACACTGAAGGACGGGTCAAATACACTCGGGTCAAATACAGAGACACTGAAGGACGGGTCAAATACAGATGGGTCAAATGCACACGGGTCAAATGCACACGGGTCAAATACAGACGGGTCAAATACAGACTGGTCAATTACACACGGGTCAAATACACATGGGTCAAATACACACAGGTCAAATACACACGGGTCAAATACAGACGGGTCAAATACACACGGGTCAAATACAGACGGGTCAAATGCACACGGGTCAAATACACACGGGTCAAATACAGACGGGTCAAATACACACGGGTCAAATACACACGGGTCAAATACACACAGGTCAAATACAGACGGGTCGAATACACACGGGTCAAATACACACGGGTCAAATACACACGGGTCAAAACCAACATGTGAAGACCAAAGCGAGGAGCCCGAGAGCAGCAGGTCCAGAGGGAGGAGCCGCGGGGTTTCAGCAGGAAGTGAACCGGAGCCGGAGTCGGTGGAGCCGGAAGTTCGCCCGTGCTCACTTCCCGTTGGGAGCGCCGGGTCGTGTCCTCCCGAACGGTGGCGAGAGTCTAACCCCCGTCCTCTGTCCTCAGGCCCGGACCACAGGAACACCCCGAGCCCCGTGGACCCGGACTCGATCCAGATCCCGGTGGGGTTCGAGCCGGACCCGGTGGACCTGGCGCTGTCCACGGTACCGGGACAGGAAGTGTTCGACCCGCGGAAGAGACGCTTCTCCACCGAGGAACTGAAACCACAGCCCATGATCAAGAAAGCACGAAAGGTCTACACCCCCGAGGACCTGAAGGTGAAGGACTGGACCAGGACTGGACCAGGACTGAACCAGGACTGAACCAGGACTGGACCAGGACTGAACCAGGACTGAACCAGGACTGGACCAGGACTAGACCAGGACTAGACCAGGATTGGACCAGGACTGGACCAGGACTGGACCAGGACTGGACCAGGACTGGACCAGGACTAAACCAGGACTAAACCAGGACTAAACCAGGACTGAACCAGGACTGGACCAGGACTAAACCAGGACTGAGCCAGGACTGAACCAGGACTGAACCAGGACTGGACCAGGACTGGACCAGGACTGGACCAGGACTGGACCAGGACTGGGCCAGGACTGAGCCAGGACTGGACCAGGACTGGACCAGGACTGGACCAGGACTGAACCAGGACTGAACCAGGACTGGACCAGGACTAGACCAGGACTAGACCAGGATTGGACCAGGACTGGACCAGGACTGGACCAGGACTGGACCAGGACTGGACCAGGACTAAACCAGGACTAAACCAGGACTAAACCAGGACTGAACCAGGACTGGACCAGGACTAAACCAGGACTGAGCCAGGACTGAACCAGGACTGAGCCAGGACTAAACCAGGACTGAACCAGGACTGAACCAGGACTAAACCAGGACTAAACCAGGACTAAACCAAGACTGAACCAGGACTGAGCCAGGACTGAACCAGGACTGAACCAGGACTAAACCAGGACTTGGGTCTGGTCTGTTTCCAGGACGACCGTTACTGGGCTCGGCGGCGTAAAAACAACATGGCGGCGAAACGTTCCCGGGACGCGCGGCGGCTGAAGGAAAACCAGATCGCGATCCGGGCGGCGTTCCTGGAGAAGGAAAACTCGGCGCTCCGACAGGAAGTGGCCGACCTCCGACAGGAACTGGGACGGACCAACAACGTCCTGTCCCAGTACCAGGCCCGGCATGGCCCCGTGTGACCCGGATGCCCTCCCGCCAGAGCCAGATGCCCTCCCACAAGAGCCACAAGAGCCAGATGCCCTCCCACAAGAGCCAGATGCCCTCCCACAAGAGCCAGATGCCCTCCCACAAGAGCCACAAGAGCCAGATGCCCTCCCACAAGAGCCACAAGAGCCAGATGCCCTCCCACAAGAGCCACAAGAGCCAGATGCCCTCCCACAAGAGCCACAAGAGCCAGATGCCCTCCCACAGTCCCATAAGAGTCAGATGCCCTCCCACAAGAGCCAGATGCCCTCCCACAGACCCACAAGAGCCAGATGCCCTCCCACAGACCCACAAGAGCCAGATGCCCTCCCGCCAGAGCCAGTGCCCTCCCACAAGAGCCACAAGAGCCAGATGCCCTCCCACAAGAGCCAGATGCCCTCCCACAAGAGCCAGATGCCCTCCCACAGTCCCATAAGAGCCAGATGCCCTCCCACAAGAGCCAGATGCCCTCCCACAGACCCACAAGAGCCAGATGCCCTCCCGCCAGAGCCAGTGCCCTCCCACAAGAGCCACAAGAGGCAGATGCCCTCCCACAAGAGCCAGATGTCCTCCCACAGACCCACAAGAGCCAGATGCCCTCCCACAAGAGCCAGATGCCCTCCCACAAGAGCCAGATGCCCTCCCACAAGAGCCAGATGTCCTCCCACAAGAGCCACAAGAGGCAGATGCCCTCTCACAAGAGCCAGATGCCCTCCCACAGTCCCATGTGAGTCAGATTTCCTCCTTGAACCCTGAAAAGCCAAAATGTTTGATGCAAAAAAAAAAGTTCTTTCTTTGAATGTCCTATTTTTTTCTGCCAAAAATGTTTTAGGACAAATGAAAGATTCACGTCTGTTCGAAATGTCAAACGTAAACGAACGTAAACGAACGTAAACGAACGTCAAATGTAAAAAGTATTTGTATTTGCTCAGTGACGGCGCCCTCGTGTGGCTCAGACGTGAACGTACTCGCAGCAGACCTCAGAGTTTTATTTTTATTTCATCAAACTGTGTAAAGATTCTTTTGTTCAGAATGACATTGATTCGAGAAACAAAACCAAAATCATGTCACAGTGTCATAAAGAAAATGAATCAACTGTTACAAAAAACTTTTACTGTGAACTGAGCCTTTTATTTTGTTATAAAAACACAATGATTAAAGTGTTTTATTTTACGTTTGTGTCGTTCTCGTGGATCCGTCTCATTCTGCTGTGATAAACCTGCAGCGCCTCAGCCAAACTCTGCAGATTAAAGGTTCATTAGAATCAGATTATAATTCTACTGATTTTATTATTTCTGTTTTATCCTGAACTTTGTATTTTTGTGCCTGATTTTTCCTGTTTGTTCCGATTCTTCATGACAAAAAAATGTAATAAAATAAAAAAGATGGAACTTGTCAATCAGAGTGTGATTTTAGACCGGGTTTAGTCCTTGTTTAGTCCTTGTTTAGTACTAGTTTATGTCCTGGTTCAGTCCTGGTTCAGTCCTGGTTCAGTCCTGGTTCAGTTCTGGTTCAGTTCTGGTTCAGTCCTGGTTCAGTCCTGGTCCAGTCCTGGTTCAGTTCTGGTTCAGTTCTGGTTCAGTCCTGGTTCAGTCCTGGTTCAGTTCTGGTTCAGTCCTGGGTCTTCAGAGCCTTTTTCCCTGTAGTTACAGACGGTGTCCAGCAGGTGGTGCTATCACGTTTCTCACGTCACATAAACACGACTCCAGGTCTGTCTGTGATGAGGAAACTACATCAGAACAGAGACCAGAAAACAGTTTAATATGGACCGTTTAAAAAATGTAAATACAGTTTTTAATACAGAGGATCGAGGACAGTGTGGAGAGACTCAGTGTCACATTTTAGACAGAAATGTTCACACTTCAGAACCGTTTTAGGACTGAAATTCTATTTGCAACAGGTTAAGATTGAGTACAAATTAGAGGGGCATGAAAACCAGTCATACGCACTTTAATTGTGTTTTGTTTGTTTTTTTGCTGTGGAGTGTGTCCGCTCGGGCTGTAATAATAATAATAATAACGTAAATCTGGTGATATCGTATCGTCAAAGGTCTCACAATAATCTGTTGGAGCGTCACAATATCTGGAATCCCAAGTGTCTTTGCTTAAATGAACAGTTCTGATGCAGGAATAGCCAAAAAACAAAACAAAAAAAACAGAGGGAACTACATAGACCATGATCCTTTGCTCCGTTTCAGTGCAGACGACATGAAGAAATAACTGTTCTAAGCACTTTTACATCTTCATTCTGTGGATTAAGTCTGTGAAGCATTTTCAGAGGAAAAAGTCTCAGATTCACAGTTTTATATTGTAATAAATCTGGTCCAGTGAGATGTTTATGGTGAAAATATCTACAGAGAGATTTGGATTTCACTCCATCACTAATGACAATAAATGTACCAAATGATCAGGACACTGGTTTAGTCCTGGTTTAGTCCTGGTGTAGTCCTGGTTTAGTCCTGGTTTAGTCCTGGTTTAGTCCTGGTGTAGTCCTGGTGTAGTCCTGGTTTAGACCTGGTTTAGTCCTGGTTTAGTCCTGGTTTAGTTCTGGTGTAGTCCTGGTGTAGTCCTGGTGTAGTCCTGGTTTAGTCCTGGTTTAGTCCTGGTGTAGTCCTGGTTTAGTCCTGGTTTAGTCCTGGTGTAGTCCTAGTTTAGACCTGGTTTAGTCCTGGTTTAGTCCTGGTGTAGTCCTGGTTTAGTCCTGGTGTAGTCCTAGTTTAGTCCTGGTGTAGTCCTGGTTTAGTCCTGGTTTAGTCCTGGTGTAGTCCTGGTGTAGTCCTGGTGTAATCCTGGTTTAGTCCTGGTTTAGTCCTGGTGTAGTCCTGGTTTAGTCCTGGTTTAGTCCTGGTTTAGTCCTGGTTTAGTCCTGGTCAGTCTTGTTATTCTGTAGAATATCGTAATATCGTGAGTTTTCCCACGATATCGTACCGTGATATCGCAGTAAATATCGCAGTAAATATCGTATCGTGAGGTTCACGATGTGCCGATATTGTGGCTCTTGGATGTGGTGTGAGCCTCATTATTCGTCAGGCTCATAGTTCACCTCTCAAACCGCATTATTCCATCAGCCCAGATCTGGTCCTGTCAAAACGAGGTCTGTTATGTGTTAAAGCCGTAAAATAAAATAAAAACTTAAATTAGAGAAAAATAAAATCAAAAATACTGTCGAACCATTAAAGGGTCCAAAGGGTCCACATGACACTGTCTTCTGAGCTGCTCTAATGTCGTTCCTCTGCAGATTTACATATACCGAGTTCTTCTCTCAAACTGAAAACACTCTATTCCACCTCGTGATGTCATCATGTGGTGATACAGGAAGTGCTCCGCCGCTTTTTTAAACCCCCACACGCCTTCGCGAGAATCATTTGGATCGTTTCGGCCCCGGGATTTCTTTTACCGATCTGAAGCTGCCGAACGTGAAAACGACCACTCCATGACATCACCAGGTGGAACAGAGCGGGAAACATTAGAACGTGACTTAAAGCTCACAGGAGTCATAGAACTTTTTCACAAATTTCTCTTTTCTTTCATTTAATTTCATCACTTGTTTTATTCTAATATATTTTCTTTACTTCAGCTTTAGCCGTGATTTTTCCCCATCGTTTGTCTGTTTCCCTGTTTGTTTCTCACGTGATTTTGTCCAAACGTTGAGCCCAAAGTGAAGCTGTAATCTGAGAACATGAAGCATAAACGGCAGATTTATGTAAGAGGATCAGGCTCCACCAATCACAGCGCGGGACACGAGGGCGTCGGCCAATCAGGAGAGAGCTCGGTCTGACGCACGAAACATCAAACAGGATTATTTTCACTTTCATTTTTTTGGTTTTATTAAATGGACAGAAAAAGGAGCAGAAGAAGAAGTGTGATTCTGTGTCTGGGCTCGTCTCGTTTCAACATTCAGAGGTTTAAATCACTGGTTTAGGAAGAAAATACAGACGCATTTTCTTCCAACAATATTATGTATGTATTTTTTTCAATTATATATATTTTTAAATCTTCTAACTTAAATTCTTTATTAAAACTGTATCTTGACCATAGAAAAATTGTTCTGACGGAGTGAGCCACAGTCAAGTGAAGCTCATCGAGGCGGCAGTTACAGGAGTGAATTTGGAGCAGAGTTTTTATATTTGCATATTTTCCATGTTTTTTCTCCACTGAGCATCCGGCGCATTACAGACGTCACCACCAAACAGCAGCGACTGGTTCAGAGTGAATCCTGCCGCTGTGAGTCGGGCCTGGGTTATGGTCCGTGTGCAGCACAGTGGATTCTCCTGATATTCGTGAGTCACAAACCCTGAGGTGTGAAGTTAGACCCGAGCAGAGGTTGGTCCAGTCACAGAGGAGGAGGAGACCTGACCACAGCCCCGAGCTCCAGGCCTGCACCAGAGGCCAGGGGGCAGTTCTTTTTCCCTGGGGCCACATGAGAAACAGAAAATATTGTGGAGCCAAAACACTGAACTGAACTCTGCAGAATCTGAATTGTATTTCTTTATACACTTATGTTCTGACTAAGCAGTGAAAAAGTGAGGCTGCTGAACAAAATAAAATAAAAGCCCTGCAGCTTTAGTCCAGGAGTTAAAATGATCAAATATATTTATTTTGTAATTCAAATGAGGTTAAACGAGCTGCTCAGAGTCGACCAAAGGGCTGAATGTGGCTCTGGAGCTGCACCATAATCAGGTCATGGAGGTTTTAACGTCCTTAATGCAGCTCCACTGGTCTGTGGACGTGTTCCCTCTGCAGCAGGACACTGGTTTTGACTGGTGTTGGATACGACGTTTTTACAGGTTTTACGTGATTGGCTCAAAAGAACCTGGTGGGCGGGCACATCGGTGCGGCTCGCCCAATCAGCTCGAGACATTCTGCTGCAGGTCCCGCCTTTTTCTAAACCACATGTGTCAAACATGCGGCCCGGGGGCCAGATCCGGCCCTCCAAGACCTTTAATCTGGCCCTCGGCTGATTTTTCTATTAAAATACTTAAAATTTTCAGATTTTTCTGTTAATTTTCTGCACCGTTCAGCATAGCAGCGTCTCCGGCGTTTCTGTACGTTGCGACTCCCACCAGAGCAGCACAAATGAAGACTTTCCTCTTTCCAAACGCTCTTAAAGGACGATCGTTTTGACTGTCGACCGTGACCCTCATCAGCAAAATGTCAAAAAATGAGAAAAGCAGATGCTGAGTTCAGGATTTCCCAAGAAAAATAGTCTAATTCTTATTTGTTGACAGAGGTGAATGGGAAATCTGTGCTCAGTGTGTTTGGAACAAGTGGCGTTGCTCGAGGAATATAATCTTAAACACCACTACGAGACACGGAGAAAAATACAATAACTTGAAGAGAGAACTGAGTTTTCTGATCCGGCCCTTTTGGGATCAAAGTAGGCTGCATACGGCCCCCGGACCAAAGTGAGTTTGACACCCCTGGTCTAAACCCTCAGAGAAACGTTCACATGGAGAATCCAGAGTTCTGCACAGGGTCACACGACACGGAGTCTGAATGTTCTGAATATCGCACAGAGCAGTGGGCGGGGACAGGGGGAGCACACAGAGCAGTGGGCGGGGACAGGGGGAGCACACAGAGCAGTGGGCGGGGACAGGGGGAGCACACAGAGCAGTGGGCGGGGACAGGGGGAGCACACAGAGCAGTGGGCGGGGACAGGGGGAGGTGAAAACAGACATTTTCTGACAGTTGCAGAACAGCTCAGGATTATTCAAACACACAGGGACCAGTGTAAACACAAAACACAGAGTTTAAGATGAGAGAATTGAAATAAAAGTTCAGTTTTGGCTGTAAAAGTTTCCATCAGTGTTTCGTATTTTCACCACTGAGTTTATTTTGATTCTAACTTTTCCTCGACCGTCGCCTAAAGCACTTTTACATTTTCTCCTCAAAGTTTCTCTCGTTTCTTGTGCGTAGAATTTTCAGGACTTCCCTTTAAACCTGCAGAACGTCTCAAACACAGACACGTTCCTCAGTGCTCTGCCTCACAGCCACAGGGTCCCTGGTTCTGTTCCCATCAGAGGCATTTCTGTGAAGAGTTTGCATGTTCTCCCTGTGTTAGTCTCATCAGCGAAACGCAGATTCTTTCAGTTTTAAACAAAGGAGCCAGAGCCAGAACAGGGCGGTGCAGTGGTCGGTGCTGTCGCCTCACAGCAAGAAGGTCCTGGGTTTGATTCTGAGCGGAGTTTGCATGTTCTCCCTGTGCGTACGATCTCTCCTGGTGAAATAAAGGTCAATAAATACAAATCCAACATCCCGTCCATGAGTTAGAGAGATTCCTGCTGCTTCTGAGGAGCACAAAGCATCCTGGGAGTTTGAGTCTTCAATAGAAGAGCTCAGAACCTGCAACACAAGAAAACACCAGATAAAGTGAAATAATGTGACGCAGGAGGACGGGATTTATTTGGGTCACAGGTATATTTAAGTCAGAGCGTCATCCTGACACGAGTTCATCCACAAAAACAGCGACAGGAAACAAACAAATCAGTAAAAGTGCAGCAAAGATTTACAGCACAAACTCACCATTATAATCACATATCTGCCCAGAGGTGCACTGCCGAAAAGGCCTCTCAAAAAATAAGAAACAAAAATACCAATTTTGAGGTAAAAATGCTCTATTTTAAGTGAAATTTTCTGCCAGTGCAGTAAGAAATTTTCACTTACCAAGTTTTCTTAAAACATATGAATCTTGTTCTAAGCAGAAAACACGAGTTTCGAGTATTTATGGACAGATTTTTCCCCTTATTGGTTTGAGGAGGAAGTTAAAGAGGCTTAACCTGGACTGAGTTAATGTAAAAAGTGTTTAGAATAAGTTGTAATATCTGGATAAGAGAAATCAGGATGAATATCTGGAAACAAGTAAAAAATCTCATCTTCCATCCATCTTCTCCCACTTAATCCAGCTGGGTCGCGGGCCAATCCTCATAGCACCTGACCCCCCCTATGAACCCCTCTGCAGGTGGAGCCCACAGGAGGGTGGACAACATGGTCCTTGATGTTAGTTCAGGTGCTGCATGTTTTAAGTTGATGGGGGAAACCGGAGCACCCGGAGGAAACCCATCCAGACACAGGGAGAACATGCAAACTCCACACAGAAAGGCCCGGGCGACCCGGGGATCGAACCCGCAACCTTCTTGCTGTGAGGCCTGAGTGTTGCCACTCAGCCACCGTGCCGCTATCTAAATCTCATCTTATTAAGTAAAAAAAATCGTAAAATGAATCTTTTAAGATGAATCTGCATAATTCAAGTCAGTTTAACTCTGCTAGAAAATCCTTTTTTGTGGTGTAAATATGTAAACTTGTCACAGTGGAACAGAGCGGTGCAGTTTCTTCTGTACGTTTGCTCCACAGCTCCGCCCCTTTAACAGACAAACTAAACGTTATATTTGTTCTGATTTTCTTTTTGATAAACGTGAATATTCGTCATATATAACGTCATATTTTGATGAGAGATTGTTGTTGTTTAGTTTGAACATGTTTTTCAAAGTGTAAAGTTCGACTAAACCGTGAGTTTATAAAGGAGGATAAAGAACGCACTGGTCACTGATAATGTGACTGTTGGATTTGTGTTTGGGCATCTGACACACGGGGACGCAGGAGGACGGGAGGGCATCTGACACACGGGGACGCAGGAGGACGGGAGGGCATCTGACACACGGGGACGCAGGAGGACGGGAGGGCATCTGACACACGGGGACGCAGGAGGACGGGAGGGCATCTGACACACGGGGTTAATCCCGAACAGCTGTGCGGGTGTGAGGTTCTGATCCGTTTGCCGTTTCCATGGAGATTTGCCATGATTATTCTGGTCTGGAGACGGTGAACTTTGACCCTACAGCCGGTCACGTGTGTCACAGATAAGCCCCGCCCCCTGTGCCGGGTCCGCAGCTCAGAGCTTCTGTGGAATCAGACTCCCCGTGTTCTGCAGGAAGGTCGGATTTTGTAGAATTCTTCTGTACTTTATTTTTACAATATGAACTTTCCACGTTTCTGTGCAGCGTCTGCACCTGACGGCGCGACAGGTGCAGAGGCTGCGCACCTGATAGTGCGACAGGTGCAGAGTCTGCACACCTGATAGTGCGACAGGTGCAGAGTCTGCGCACCTGATAGTGCGACAGGTGCAGAGGCTGCGCACCTGATAGTGCGACAGGTGCAGAGTCTGCACACCTGATAGTGCGACAGGTGCAGAGTCTGCACACCTGATAGTGCGACAGGTGCAGAGTCTGCACACCTGACAGTGCGACAGGTGCAGAGTCTGCACACCTGATAGTGCGACAGGTGCAGAGTCTGCGCACCTGATAGTGCGACAGGTGCAGACGCTGCACACCTGATAGTGCGACAGGTGCAGAGTCTGCACACCTGATAGTGCGACAGGTGCAGAGTCTGCACACCTGATAGTGCGACAGGTGCAGAGTCTGCACACCTGATAGTGCGACAGGTGCAGAGGCTGCACACCTGATAGTGCGACAGGTGCAGAGTCTGCACACCTGATAGTGCGACAGGTGCAGAGTCTGCACACCTGATAGTGCGACAGGTGCAGAGTCTGCACACCTGACAGTGCGACAGGTGCAGAGTCTGCACACCTGATAGTGCGACAGGTGCAGAGGCTGCACACCTGATAGTGCGACAGGTGCGTTGGAAGAGACGCACTGAGCTGCATTTCAATAAAACTGCACACTGTCTCACTCCTGCTTTTACTTTTATTCAGTTGACGTTTCGGTCCCTCCGACCTTCCTCAGGGACCTGGTCTCTGGTCTCTGGTCTGGTCTCTGGTCTCTGGTCTCTGGTCTGGTCTCTGGTCTGGTCTCTGGTCTCTGGTCTCTGGTCTGGTCTCTGGTCTGGTCTCTGGTCTGGTCTCTGGTCTGGTCTCTGGTCTCTGGTCTGGTCTCTGGTCTCTGGTCTGGTCTCTGGTCTGGTCTCTGGTCTCTGGTCTCTGGTCTGGTCTCTGGTCTCTGGTCTGGTCTCTGGTCTCTGGTCTCTGGTCTGGTCTCTGGTCTCTGGTCTCTGGTCTCTGGTCTGGTCTCTGGTCTCTGGTCTGGTCTCTGGTCTCTGGTCTCTGGTCTGGTCTCTCCTCAGGTTCCTCAGATCCCTGAGGAAGGTCCGGAGGGACTGAAATGTTAATGTTAATATGAATAAAAGCAGAACCAGGAGTGAGACGGTGTGCGGCACTTTTCTTCAAATACAATATGAACTTTACAATTATTTTAAATTAAAGAGGCCCGAGGCCCGAGGCCCGAGGCCCGAGGCCCGAGGCCCGAGGCCCGAGGCCCGAGGCCCGAGGCCCGAGGCCCGAGGCCCGAGGCCCGAGGCCCGAGGCCCGAGGCCCGAGGCCCGAGGCCCGAGGCCCGAGGCCTGGTCGAAACTGTTTTTCTGCAGCAACAAATAAACAAAAGTCCAAAATAGTCAAAAACTAAAAAAGCCTGGTTTAGTCCTGGTTTAGACCTGGTTTAGACCTGGTTTAGACCTGGATTAGTCCTGGTTTAGTCCTGGTCCAGTCCTGGTCCAGTCCTGGTCCAGTCTTGGTCCAGTCTTGGTTCAGTCCTGGTTCAGTTCTGGTTTAGTCCTGGTCTAGTCCTGGTCTAGTCCTGGTCCAGTCCTGGTCCAGTCCTGGTCCAGTCCTGGTTTAGTCCTGGTCCGGTCCTGGTCCGGTCCTGGTCCGGTCCTGGTCCAGTCCTGGTTCGGTCCTGGTTCAGTCCTGGTTCAGTCCTGGTTTAGTCCTGGTTCAGTCCTAGTTTAGTCCTGGTTTAGTCCTGGTCCAGTCCTGGTTCAGTCCTGGTCCAGTCCTGGTTCAGTCCTGGTCCAGTCCTGGTTTAGTCCTGGGCCAGTCCTGGTTTAGTCCTGGTTTAGTCCTTGTTTAGTCCTGTTTAGTCCTGGTTCAGTCCTGGTCCAGTCCTGGTCCAGTCCTGGTCCAGTCCTGGTTTAGTCCTGGTCCAGTCCTGGTTTAGTCCTGGGCCAGTCCTGGTTTAGTCCTAGTTTAGTCCTGTTTAGTCTTGGTTCAGTTCTGGTTCAGTCCTGGTCCAGTCCTGGTTTAGTTCTGGTTTAGTCCTGGTTTAGTCCTGGTTTAGTCCTGGTCCAGTCCTGGTTTAGGCCTGGTTCAGTCCTGGTTCAGTTCTGGTTCAGTCCTGGTTTAGTCCTGGTCCAGTCCTGGTTTAGTCCTGGTTTAGTCCTGGTTTAGTCCTGGTTTAGTCCTGGTTTAGTCCTGGTTTAGTCCTGGTCCAGTCCTGGTTTAGTCCTGGTTTAGTCCTGGTCCAGTCCTGGTTTAGTCCTGGTTTAGTCCTGGTTCAGTTCTGGTTTAGTCCTGGTTTAGTCCTGGTGTAGTCCTGGTGTAGTCCTGGTTTAGTCCTGGTTTAGTCCTGGATAATCTCTGGTGTTATTAGTGAAATTGCCGTTTTTAATCTCATGTTGCGTTTGTGGATTAATTCATTCATAAAGAAATTTAATCTGTTTTAATCCCACAGACCAGAGACCAGAGACCAGAGACCAGAGACCAGACCAGAGACCAGAGACCAGAGACCAGACCAGAGACCAGACCAGAGACCAGACCAGAGACCAGAGACCTAAGACCAGAGACCAGAGACCAGACCAGAGACCAGAGACCAGACCAGAGACCAGAGACCAGACCAGAGACCAGAGACCAGAGACCAGAGACCAGACCAGAGACCAGAGACCAGACCAGAGACCAGAGACCAGAGACCAGAGACCAGAGACCAGACCAGAGACCAGAGACCAGAGACCAGAGACCAGAGACCAGAGACCAGAGACCAGACCAGAGACCAGAGACCAGACCAGAGACCAGACCAGAGACCAGACCAGAGACCAGAGACCAGACCAGAGACCAGAGACCAGAGACCAGAGACCAGAGACCAGACCAGAGACCAGACCAGAGACCAGAGACCAGACCAGAGACCAGAGACCAGAGACCAGAGACCAGAGACCAGACCAGAGACCAGAGACCAGAGACCAGAGACCAGACCAGAGACCAGAGACCAGAGACCAGAGACCAGAGACCAGAGACCAGACCAGAGACCAGACCAGAGACCAGACCAGAGACCAGAGACCAGAGACCAGAGACCAGACCAGAGACCAGAGACCAGAGACCAGAGACCAGAGACCAGACCAGAGACCAGACCAGAGACCAGAGACCAGAGACCAGAGACCAGAGACCAGAGACCAGACCAGAGACCAGAGACCAGAGACCAGAGACCAGACCAGAGACCAGACCAGAGACCAGAGACCAGACCAGAGACCAGAGACCAGAGACCAGAGACCAGAGACCAGACCAGAGACCAGAGACCAGAGACCAGAGACCAGACCAGAGACCAGACCAGAGACCAGACCAGAGACCAGAGACCAGACCAGAGACCAGAGACCAGAGACCAGACCAGAGACCAGACCAGAGACCAGACCAGAGACCAGAGACCAGACCAGAGACCAGAGACCAGAGACCAGAGACCAGAGACCAGAGACCAGACCAGAGACCAGAGACCAGAGACCAGAGACCAGAGACCAGACCAGAGACCAGAGACCAGAGACCAGACCAGAGACCAGAGACCAGACCAGAGACCAGAGACCAGAGACCAGAGACCAGAGACCAGACCAGAGACCAGAGACCAGAGACCAGAGACCAGAGACCAGACCAGAGACCAGAGACCAGAGACCAGAGACCAGACCAGAGACCAGACCAGAGACCAGAGACCAGAGACCAGACCAGAGACCAGAGACCAGAGACCAGAAACCAGAGACCAGACCAGAGACCAGAGACCAGAGACCAGACCAGAGACCAGACCAGAGACCAGACCAGAGACCAGAGACCAGACCAGAGACCAGAGACCAGAGACCAGAGACCAGACCAGAGACCAGACCAGAGACCAGACCAGAGACCAGAGACCAGACCAGAGACCAGAGACCAGAGACCAGACCAGAGACCAGAGACCAGAGACCAGAGACCAGAGACCAGACCAGAGACCAGAGACCAGACCAGAGACCAGAGACCAGAGACCAGAGACCAGAGACCAGAGACCAGAGACCAGAGACCAGAGACCAGAGACCAGACCAGAGACCAGACCAGAGACCAGACCAGAGACCAGACCAGAGACCAGAGACCAGAGACCAGAGACCAGACCAGAGACCAGACCAGAGACCAGAGACCAGACCAGAGACCAGAGACCAGAGACCAGAGACCAGAGACCAGAGACCAGACCAGAGACCAGACCAGAGACCAGACCAGAGACCAGAGACCAGACCAGAGACCAGAGACCAGACCAGAGACCAGAGACCAGAGACCAGACCAGACCAGAGACCAGAGACCAGAGACCAGAGACCAGAGACCAGAGACCAGACCAGAGACCAGAGACCAGAGACCAGAGACCAGAGACCAGAGACCAGACCAGAGACCAGACCAGAGACCAGACCAGAGACCAGAGACCAGACCAGAGACCAGAGACCAGAGACCAGAGACCAGACCAGAGACCAGAGACCAGAGTCCAGAGACCAGACCAGAGACCAGAGACCAGACCAGAGACCAGAGACCAGAGACCAGACCAGAGACCAGAGACCAGAGACCAGAGACCAGAGACCAGACCAGAGACCAGAGACCAGAGACCAGAGACCAGACCAGAGACCAGACCAGAGACCAGACCAGAGACCAGAGACCAGAGACCAGACCAGAGACCAGAGACCAGAGACCAGAGACCAGAGACCAGAGACCAGACCAGAGACCAGAGACCAGAGACCAGAGACCAGAGACCAGACCAGAGACCAGAGACCAGACCAGAGACCAGAGACCAGACCAGAGACCAGAGACCAGAGACCAGAGACCAGAGACCAGAGACCAGAGACCAGAGACCAGACCAGAGACCAGAGACCAGAGACCAGAGACCAGAGACCAGACCAGAGACCAGACCAGAGACCAGACCAGAGACCAGAGACCAGAGACCAGACCAGAGACCAGAGACCAGAGACCAGAGACCAGAGACCAGAGACCAGACCAGAGACCAGAGACCAGAGACCAGAGACCAGAGACCAGAGACCAGAGACCAGAGTCAGACCTGGACCAAACCCAGAACCTTCTTGTTGTGTCTCACCTCTGTGGATCCTTCTCCAGGCCTCGTCCAGAGGTCTGAGGACCTCTTGTGTTTCTCTCTCCTCCTCTTCTCCTCCTCTTCTCCTCCTCTTCTCCTCTTCTCTCCTCCTCTTCTCCTCCTCTCTCCTCCTCTTCTCCTCCTCTCTCCTCCTCTTCTCCTCCTCTTCTCCTCCTCCTCCTCTTTCTCTCTCCTCACACCAGCGTGCTCCTCTCCTCCTCCTCCTCTCTCCTCCTCTCTCCTCCTCTTCTCCTCCTCTCTCCTCCTCTTCTCCTCCTCTCTCCTCCTCTCTCCTCCTCTTCTCCCTCTCCTCCTCTTCTCCTCCTCTCTCCTCCTCTCTCCTCCTCTTCTCCCTCTCCTCCTCTTCTCCTCCTCTTCTCCTCCTCCTCCTCTCTCTCTCCTCACACCAGCGTGCTCCTCTCCTCCTCCTCCTTTCTCCTCCTCTCTCCTCCTCTTCTCCTCCTCTCTCCTCCTCTTCTCCTCCTCTCTCCTCCTCTCTCCTCCTCTCTCCTCCTCTTCTCCCTCTCCTCCTCTTCTCCTCCTCTTCTCCTCCTCTCTCCTCCTCCTCTTCTCCTCCTCTCTCCTCCTCTTCTCCTCCTCTCTCCTCCTCTTCTCCTCCTCTCTCCTCCTCTTCTCCCTCTCCTCCTCCTCTTCTCCTCCTCCTCGCCCTCCTCCTCCTCTCTCTCTCTCCTCACACCAGCGTGCTCCTCTTCTCCCTCTTCTCCTCCTCTCCTCCTCCTCCTCTCTCTCTCCTCACACCAGTGTGCTCCTCTTCTCCCTCTCCTCCTCCTCCTCCTCCTCCCCTCGCTCCTCGGCTCCTCCCCTCGTTGCCGCGGGTGACTTGTCCATGAGGAGGAGGCGCAGGGGGGAGCGTGCGGGGGTGGCGCTCGCTCCGGGGGGGTCCTGCGTGTACTCTTTGGTGGGATCTTTGCCCCGGCAGTCGTACAGGATGCAGGAGATGAGGAAGACGAGGAGGAGGATCACGTACGACGCCACCAGGATGATGAGGTTCAGCGTCACGGGGTCGATCTCCAGGTACAGCTCCATGAACCCCATCGTGACCTCTGACCCCGCACGGCCTGGAGACAAACGCACAGTTACCACGGAAACCAAAATCATTTCATGTTTAAGTCTGAATTAATTATTCTGAATTAACCCTCGAAGACCCACGACATCGTACACGACTCAGAGGAACATGTTTCTATAACCGCAGAACTTTGTAAGTGTAAAAGACAGAAACGTCCTTTTCCCCTCTGAAAGTGCAGACATAGAGGTTTCCGTACATTTCTGCGGCTTTATCCTACGTCACACTCACGCTGTGTGATGACGGGAGCAAAACGAGTGTCCAACAGGAACTTTGTTTTCCCCAAACTCATGCGCTCCGTCCATTTTGATCGAGCCAAACTTTGCCAAAGAGTGAAGTGAGTCAAGATGGTCGACTCCTCTGACTGTGTGTGTTTAGAACGAGGGAAAAAGTCGCTCTAAGTGGAGTTAATTCTCACACACATGGAAAATGACACATCTTGGTGTGTGTAATTGTGCATCTCTTTCTATTTTTATTTAAAGGTTTATTTCAGTCCAAATGAACAAATCCAAATGTAATTTCCACCCTGGAAATGCAGAAGTGCTGTGGCTCTGGCCGTGGTCCTGACAGGAGCTGTTTCCAGGACTGGACCAGGAAAGTCATGGAGCCACTGCACTTTTTTTGTTTTTAGGGCAATAAGGAGATTTTTAATTTACTTACAGACTTAAATTAAGAAAAAAAAGGTGTTTCTACATGTTTGCTGTGTGTTTTGTATTGTGTTTTTTATTTCTGGTCCTGTAGCTTTTCTCACAGCCTCATGACACAACTACAGCAGCAGATTGTGAAATAACAGGTTGGACTGAACAAAAGGAGGTAGAACACTTCATTAGGGGTAAAAGGGGCAGTTTTAAAAGAAACATTAAGAAAAAAATCCAGGGGAGGAGAAATGTACTAAAACTGCCCTCAGGTCTTCAGGGGTTAAATAGTCTGGAATTCATCTTCTCCTTGGAGTTTCCATGGAAATAATAATTCTGAATTGAGGTGGAAACAGGTTAAATGGTCTTTATTTAACTCAGCGTCTGGGGGTGGGGAAGGTTCTGATTGGACAGCGACACAAACGTATTTCCGTCTTTGGGAAGAAAACCCACACTTCAGCTGCTCCGGCTTTTCTGTCATCTCGGTTTGTCGTTTCGACGCCGACACAAACACGATCCAAACTTTTTCCGCAGTGGTTCCGATGATAATGAAGCAGCAGCTGCTCTACCTCCCGAAAATGTGCAAAAAATAAAATGAAAAATTTTTTAAAAAAATTAATAAATGAAAGAAAAAAGAAAATAAAATGAAAAAATGTGAAAAATGAAAGACAAATGAAAAAAGTTTTTAAAATATATAAATGAAAGAAAATGAAAGAAAAAAGAAAATGAAATGGAAAAATGTGAAAAAAGAAAGAAATCAAAAAATGAAATGACAAAATACAAAACTTGAACAAAATGAAAGACAAATGACAAAAGTGAAATGAAAAAAATGAGCAAAAAATTTGAAAAATTTAAATGAAATGAAAAAATAAAAAACTAGAAAAAAATGAAATGACAAAAAAAGACAAATGAAAAAAGAAAATGAAATGATAAAACGTGGTAAAAAAAATGAAAGATAGATCAAAAAAATTAAAATTAAATTTTAAAAATCCAAAGAGCAGTGGATGAAAATCCGAAGCGACAACCGCAGTTATTTTGAAGAAGAACAAACGTTTACATGATCCAGGAAGAAATGAATTTGTCTTTAAAATCAGAACAAACCAAACACTGACTTTAATTCACAAGAATCATTTTCATTTTCATTAAGAGTTCACCTGGACTTTTTAAAGCAGAATTCAGTTTTATTCAGAATTAAATCTCTCATGTAAAGTGGCAAACTGCAGCATTCATCTGTGGGAGCGGGAATTGAACCACCAACCTCCGGGTCAGAGGGCGAACACCGACTGAGCACAAGACCGTGTTATTTCCATCATTCATTTGATTTTGGATTGTTGTTTGAGCAGAAAACACAAACTGAATCTACAGTTTTCTCAGTTTCATCCGCAGCTCGACTGTTAAAGCCTCAGTCCGGAATATTCACATCAAATTAATGTAAAAAAAAAAAAAGGTTTATTTTAGAGACGAAAGTAGATTATCAACACAATGAAGTAAATATAACTAAAGCCACAATATCAATGAAAATAACACAGACACACACACACACAGACACACACACACACACACAGACACACACACACACACACAGACACAGACACACACACACACACACAGACACACACACACACACAGACACACACACACACACACACACACAGACACACACACACACACAGACACAGACACACACACACACACACAGACACACACACACACACACAGACACAGACACACAGACACAGACACACACACACACACAGACATACAGACACACACACACACACAGACACACACACACACACACACAGAACATTCAGACACAAACCACAGACCAACGGGAAATAAAAACTTGGCTTCAGATTCTATTCTGCAATTAAAACAACAAAACCACATCAAATAATCAAATTAAAATGTCTGAAATAAACTGAAATACACTGAAATACACTGAAATAAACTGAAATACACTGAAATACACTGAAATACACTGAAATACACTGAAATACCCTCCTGTGGGCTCACCACCTACAGAGGGGTTCATGGGGGGGTCAGGTGCTGTGAGGATTGGGCAGCAAACTGCCCCCACGACCCAGATGGATTAAGCGGGAGAAGATGGATGGAAACTGAAATACACTAAAATACACTGAAATAAACTGAAATACACTAAAATACACTGAAATAAACGGAAATAAACTGAAATACACTGAAGCACACTGAAATACACTGAAATACACTGAAGCACACTGAAATACACTGAAATAAACTGACATACACTGAAATAAACTGAAATACACTGAAATACACTGAAATACACTGAAATACACTGAAATAAACGGAAATAAACTGAAATACACTGAAATAAACTGAAATACACTGAAATACACTGAAGCACACTGAAATACACTGAAATAAACTGACATACACTGAAATAAACTGAAATACACTGAAATACACTGAAATACACTGAAATACACTGAAATAAACGGAAATAAACTGAAATACACTGAAATAAACTGAAATACACTGAAATAAACTGAAATACACTGAAATAAACTGAAATACATGTGAAATGTTCCTCACCGCAGAGACGGAGTTGAGCTGCAGAAAAGACGAGCAGCGAACGACAAATGCGACATCTGCTCCTCCATCAGCTGATGAGAGACTCTCTAATACCACCGGACTAGTACACACAAGTACTACTACACAAGTACTACACACAAGTACTACACACACAGAGTACTACACACACAGAGTACTACACAAGTACTACACACACAGAGTACTACACACACAGAGTACTACACAAGTACTACACACAAGTACTACACACACAAGTGCTACTACACAAGTACTACACACACAGAGTACTACACACACAGAGTACTACACACACAGAGTACTACACACAAGTACTACACACACAGAATACTACACACAAGTACTACTACACACAGAGTACTACACACAAGTACTACACACAAGTACAAGTACACACGAGTACTACACACAGAGTACGACTACACAAGTACTACTACACAAGTACTACACACAAGTACAAGTACATGCGAGTACTACACACGAGTACTACACACAAGTACTACACACAAGTACTACACACAGCTCATACACTACTGTTATCAGCTGATGAGAGGTTTCATAATAACACTGGTCTAGTACACACAGAGTACTACTACACAAGTACTACTACACAAGTACTACTACACGAGTACTACTACACAAGTACTACACACTGTACTACACACTGTACTGCACACAAGTACACACAGCTCATACACTACTGCAGTATTCTCAGCTGACAGGATTCCCAGTCAATTCATTTGTTCTGGTTGGTTCAGTCCTGGTTCAGTCCTGGTTCAGTCCTGGTTTAGTCCTGGTTTAGTCCTGGTTTAGTCCTGGTTCAGTAATGGGTTAGACCTGGTTTAGTCCTGGTTTAGTCCTGGTTCAGTCCTGGGTTAGTCCTGGTTCAGTAATGGGTTAGACCTGGTTTAGTCCTGGTTTAGTCCTGGTTCAGTCCTGGTTTAGTCCTGGTTCAGTCCTGGTTTAGTCCTGGTTCAGTCCTGGGTTAGACCTGGTTTAGTCCTGGTTTATTCCTGGATTAGTTCTGGTTTAGACTTTGTTCAGATATGGTTATGTCACCTGACACACGGGGAGGGCATCTGACACACAGGAGGACGGGAGGGCATCTGACACACGGGAGGACGGGAGGGCATCTGACACACGGGAGGACGGGAGGGCATCTGACACACGGGAGGACGGGAGGGCATCTGACACACGGGAGGACGGGAGGGCATCTGACACACGGGAGGACGGGAGGTCATCTGAGGGGATAATCCGCCTCTGATCTAAAGCTGATCAAATTTAATAACATAATCTGAATATTCTCAAAATGGAGGAGAGGCTCCGCCCACAGAGATTATGTCACAGACGAGAACGTTCAGACCCCACAGACCCCCACTGACCCCCACAGACCCCCACAGACCCCCACAGACCCTCACAGACCCCCACAGACCCTCACAGACCCCCACTGACCCCCACAGACCCCCACAGACCCCCACAGACCCCCACTGACCCACACAGACCCTCACAGACCCCCACAGACCCCCACAGACCTCCACAGACCCACAGATGCCCACAGACCCCCACAGACCCCCACAGACCTCCACAGACCCACAGATGCCCACAGAACCCCACAGACCCCCACAGACCCCCACTGACCCCCACAGACCTCCACAGACCCACAGAACCCCACAGACCCCCACAGACCCCCACTGACCCCCACAGACCTCCACAGACCCACAGATGCCCACAGATGCCCACAGACCCCCACAGACCCCCACAGACCCCCACAGACCCCCACTGACCCCCACAGACCTCCATTGACCCCCACTGACCCCCACAGACCCCCACAGACCCACAGATGCCCACAGACCCCCACAGACCCACACAGACTGAAAAGACTGGTGCAGGAGCTCCTGGCGCCCTCTGCTGGTATTGTTGTGATTTGTGATTTTTTTTTTTTTTTTTTTTTGCAGCTCTACGTCCGCCCTCCCTCTTCAGACCTGGTTCAGACCTGGTTCAGACCTGGTTCAGACCTGGTTCAGTCCTGGTTCAGTCCTGGTTCAGTCCTGGTTTAGACCTGGTTTAGACCTGGTTCAGTCCTGGTTTAGACCTGGTTCAGTCCTGGTTTAGACCTGGTTCAGTCCTGGTTCAGTCTTGGTTTTGTTCTGGTTTAGACCAGGACATCCACAGTCCTTGCGCCCTCTGCTGGGGTTTTGCGCTCACACTTTTCCTAAACAGATTCCAGGTTTTAAACATTATTTTAAACCCACATTTCTTCTGAGTTTTCTGCAGCTCAGGTTTCATCAGCCGGTCTCTGGGACATGTGACTGAAGCACTCACAGGCCTGGTTTAGTCCTGGTTTAGACCTGGTTTAGTCCTGGTTTTGACCTGGTTTAGACCTGGTTTAGACCTGGTTTAGTCCTGGTTTTGACCTGGTTTAGACCTGGTTTAGTCCTGGTTTAGACCTGGTTTAGTCCTGGTTTTGACCTGGTTTAGACCTGGTTTAGTCCTGGTTTAGACCTGGTTTAGACCTGGTTTAGTCCTGGTTTAGACCTGGTTTAGACCTGGTTTTGACCTGGTTTAGACCTGGTTTAGTCCTGGTTTAGACCTGGTTTAGTCCTGGTTTTGACCTGGTTTAGACCTGGTTTAGTCCTGGTTTTGACCTGGTTTAGACCTGCTTTAGACCTGCTTTAGACCTGGTTTAGACCTGGTTTAGACCTGGTTTAGACCTGGTTTAAGTCTTGAATTAGACCTGGTTTAGACCCGGCTTAGAGCTGGTTTAGACCTGGTTTAGACCCGGTTTAGAGCTGGTTTAGACCTGGTTTAGACCCGGTTTAGACCTGGTTTAGACCTGGTTTAAGTCTTGAATTAGACCTGGTTTAGACCTGGTTTAGACCTGGTTTAGACCCGGTTTAGAGCTGGTTTAGACCTGGTTTAGACCTGGTTTACTGCACAGATGCTACAGACAGTACAAGCACATGTCGAGCACACGGTTTTATGGATCCGTCTCTGGTGGATTTCGTGACTGGACTCAAACATTTTTCACATTTTTGCTGGAGACTCGGAGGAGCGACTCGGAGGAAGGGAGCGGCTTCCTCCACACCGCAGAGTTTAAGGATTTCACCGCCGAGAAACAGATTAAACTAAGACACGGATCAGCACTGAGCTGGGAGACTGTCAGACCTGCTTTAGACCTGCTTTAGACCCACTTTAGTCCTGCTTTAGACCCACTTTAGTCCTGCTTTAGTCCTGCTTTAGTCCTGCTTTAGTCCTGCTTTAGTCCTGCTTTAGTCCTGCTTTAGTCCTGCTTTAGTCCTGCTTTAGACCTGCTTTAGACCACCTTTAGTCCTGCTTTAGTCCTGCTTTAGACCTGCTTTAGTCCTGCTTTAGTCCTGCTTTAGTCCTGCTTTAGTCCTGCTTTAGTCCTGCTTTAGTCCCGCTTTAGACCTGCTTTAGACCACCTTTAGTCCTGCTTTAGTCCTGCTTTAGACCTGCTTTAGACCTGCTTTAGTCCTGCTTTAGACCCACTTTAGACCCAGTTTAGACCTGGGTCAGACAAGGTTTAGTCTTGGTTTAGTCCTGATTTAGTCCTGTTTTAGTCTTGGTTTAGTCCTGGTTTAGTCCTGACTTAGACCTGGGTCAGACCTGGTTTAGTCCTGTTTTAGTCCTGGTTTAGTCTCTGTTTTAATCCTGATTTAGTCTCTGATTTAGTCCTGATTTAGTCCTGGTTTAGTCCTGGTTTAGACCTGATTTAGTCCTGGTTTAGTCCTGGTTTAGACCTGATTTAGTCCTTTGTTTAGTCCTGGTTTAGTCTCTGGTTTAGTCCTGGTTTAGTCCTGATTTAGTCCTTTGTTTAGTCCTGGTTTAGTCTCTGGTTTAGTCCTGGTTTAGTCTCTGTTTTAATCCTGACTTAGTCTCTGATTTAATCCTGATTTAGTCCTGTTTTAGTCCTGGTTTAGTCTCTGGTTTAGTCCTGGTTTAGTCTCTGTTTTAATCCTGATTTAGTCTCTGATTTAGTCCTGATTTAGTCCTGGTTTAGTCCTGTTTTAGTCCTGGTTTAGTCTCTGGTTTAGTCCTGGTTTAGTCTCTGTTTTAGTCCTGACTTAGTCTCTGATTTAGTCCTGGTTTAGTCCTGGTTTAGTACTGATTTAGTCCTGGTTTAGTCTCTGGTTTAGTCCTGGTTTAGTCTCTGTTTTAGTCTCTGTTTTAGTCTCTGGTTTAGTTTCTGTTTTAGTCCTGACTTCGTCTCTGGTTTAGTCCTGGTTTAGTCTCTGGTTTAGTCCTGTTTTAGTCTTGGTTTAGTCCTGGTTTAGTCCTGACTTAGACCTGGGTCAGACCTGGTTTAGTCCTGTTTTAGTCCTGGTTTAGTCTCTGTTTTAATCCTGATTTAGTCTCTGATTTAGTCCTGATTTAGTCCTGGTTTAGTCCTGGTTTAGACCTGATTTAGTCCTGGTTTAGTCCTGGTTTAGACCTGATTTAGTCCTTTGTTTAGTCCTGGTTTAGTCTCTGGTTTAGTCCTGGTTTAGTCTCTGTTTTAATCCTGACTTAGTCTCTGATTTAATCCTGATTTAGTCCTGTTTTAGTCCTGGTTTAGTCTCTGGTTTAGTCCTGGTTTAGTCTCTGTTTTAATCCTGATTTAGTCTCTGATTTAGTCCTGATTTAGTCCTGGTTTAGTCCTGGTTTAGACCTGATTTAGTCCTGGTTTAGTCCTGGTTTAGACCTGATGTAGTCCTTTGTTTAGTCCTGGTTTAGTCTCTGGTTTAGTCCTGGTTTAGTCCTGATTTAGTCCTTTGTTTAGTCCTGGTTTAGTCTCTGGTTTAGTCCTGACTTAGTCTCTGATTTAATCCTGATTTAGTCCTGTTTTAGTCCTGGTTTAGTCTCTGGTTTAGTCCTGGTTCAGTCTCTGTTTTAATCCTGATTTAGTCTCTGATTTAGTCCTGTTTTAGTCCTGGTTTAGTCCTGTTTTAGTCCTGGTTTAGTCTCTGGTTTAGTCTCTGTTTTAATCCTGATTTAGTCTCTGATTTAGTCCTGATTTAGTCCTGGTTTAGTCCTGTTTTAGTCCTGGTTTAGTCTCTGGTTTAGTCCTGGTTTAGTCTCTGTTTTAGTCCTGACTTAGTCTCTGATTTAGTCTTGGTTTAGTCCTGGTTTAGTACTGATTTAGTCCTGGTTTAGTCTCTGGTTTAGTCCTGGTTTAGTCTCTGTTTTAGTCTCTGTTTTAGTCTCTGGTTTAGTCCTGATTTAGTCCTGGTTTAGTCCTGATTTAGTCTCTGATTTAGTCCTGATTTAGTCCTTTGTTTAGTCCTGGTTTAGTCTCTGGTTTAGTCCTGGTTTAGTCTCTGTTTTAATCCTGATTTAGTCTCTGATTTAGTCCTGATTTAGTCCTGGTTTAGTCCTGTTTTAGTCCTGGTTTAGTCTCTGGTTTAGTCCTGGTTTAGTCTCTGTTTTAGTCCTGACTTAGTCTCTGATTTAGTCCTGGTTTAGTCCTGGTTTAGTACTGATTTAGTCCTGGTTTAGTCTCTGGTTTAGTCCTGGTTTAGTCTCTGTTTTAGTCTCTGTTTTAGTCTCTGGTTTAGTTTCTGTTTTAGTCCTGACTTCGTCTCTGGTTTAGTCCTGGTTTAGTCTCTGGTTTAGTCCTGTTTTAGTCTTGGTTTAGTCCTGGTTTAGTCCTGACTTAGACCTGGGTCAGACCTGGTTTAGTCCTGTTTTAGTCCTGGTTTAGTCTCTGTTTTAATCCTGATTTAGTCTCTGATTTAGTCCTGATTTAGTCCTGGTTTAGTCCTGGTTTAGACCTGATTTAGTCCTGGTTTAGTCCTGGTTTAGACCTGATTTAGTCCTTTGTTTAGTCCTGGTTTAGTCTCTGGTTTAGTCCTGGTTTAGTCTCTGTTTTAATCCTGACTTAGTCTCTGATTTAATCCTGATTTAGTCCTGTTTTAGTCCTGGTTTAGTCTCTGGTTTAGTCCTGGTTTAGTCTCTGTTTTAATCCTGATTTAGTCTCTGATTTAGTCCTGATTTAGTCCTGGTTTAGTCCTGGTTTAGACCTGATTTAGTCCTGGTTTAGTCCTGGTTTAGACCTGATTTAGTCCTTTGTTTAGTCCTGGTTTAGTCTCTGGTTTAGTCCTGGTTTAGTCCTGATTTAGTCCTTTGTTTAGTCCTGGTTTAGTCTCTGGTTTAGTCCTGACTTAGTCTCTGATTTAATCCTGATTTAGTCCTGTTTTAGTCCTGGTTTAGTCTCTGGTTTAGTCCTGGTTCAGTCTCTGTTTTAATCCTGATTTAGTCTCTGATTTAGTCCTGTTTTAGTCCTGGTTTAGTCCTGTTTTAGTCCTGTTTTAGTCCTGGTTTAGTCTCTGTTTTAATCCTGACTTAGTCTCTGATTTAATCCTGATTTAGTCCTGTTTTAGTCCTGGTTTAGTCTCTGGTTTAGTCCTGGTTCAGTCTCTGTTTTAATCCTGATTTAGTCTCTGATTTAGTCCTGTTTTAGTCCTGGTTTAGTCCTGTTTTAGTCCTGGTTTAGTCTCTGGTTTAGTCCTGGTTTAGTCTCTGTTTTAGTCCTGACTTAGTCTCTGATTTAGTCCTGGTTTAGTCCTGGTTTAGTACTGATTTAGTCCTGGTTTAGTCTCTGGTTTAGTCCTGGTTTAGTCCTGGTTTAGTCTCTGTTTTAGTCTCTGTTTTAGTCTCTGGTTTAGTTTCTGTTTTAGTCCTGACTTCGTCTCTGGTTTAGTCCTGGTTTAGTCTCTGGTTTAGTCCTGTTTTAGTCTTGGTTTAGTCCTGGTTTAGTCCTGACTTAGACCTGGGTCAGACCTGGTTTAGTCCTGTTTTAGTCCTGGTTTAGTCTCTGTTTTAATCCTGATTTAGTCTCTGATTTAGTCCTGATTTAGTCCTGGTTTAGTCCTGGTTTAGACCTGATTTAGTCCTGGTTTAGTCCTGGTTTAGACCTGATTTAGTCCTTTGTTTAGTCCTGGTTTAGTCTCTGGTTTAGTCCTGGTTTAGTCTCTGTTTTAATCCTGACTTAGTCTCTGATTTAATCCTGATTTAGTCCTGTTTTAGTCCTGGTTTAGTCTCTGGTTTAGTCCTGGTTTAGTCTCTGTTTTAATCCTGATTTAGTCTCTGATTTAGTCCTGATTTAGTCCTGGTTTAGTCCTGATTTAGTCCTGGTTTAGTCCTGGTTTAGACTTGGTTTAGTCCTGGTTTAGTCTCTGGTTTAGTCCTGGTTTAGTCCTGATTTAGTCCTGTTTTAGTCCTGGTTTAGTCTCTGTTTTAGTCCTGTTTTAGTCCTGTTTTAGTCCTGTTTTAGTCCTGGTTTAGTCTCTGGTTTAGTCCTAGTTTAGTCCTAGTTTAGTCCTGGTTTAGTCCTGTTTTAGTCCTGTTTTAGTCCTGTTTTAGTCCCGGTTTAGTTCCTTCTGGTCCTTAAACTCATATTTTTCCTCTTCTTCGTGATAAACATGAACTCAGGTCGGACTCAAACTCACTGTTTTTAATGAACACAACATTTCTAAATAAATTACTCCAGTTCCACGAGTGATTCATGCATCACACAGACTGCACCGGGACACCAGGGGGCGCTGCAGCGGCTCCTGCATAACACAGACTGTACCGGGGCACCAGGGGGCGCTGCAGCGGCTCCTGCATAACACAGACTGTACCGGGACACCAGGGGGCGCTGCAGCGGCTCCTGCGTAACACAGACTGCACCGGGACACCAGGGGGCGCTGCAGCGGCTCCTGCATAACACAGACTGTACCGGGACACCAGGGGGCGCTGCAGCGGCTCCTGCATAACACAGACTGTACCGGGGCACCAGGGGGCGCTGCAGCGGCTCCTGCGTAACACAGACTGCACCGGGACACCAGGGGGCGCTGCAGCGGCTCCTGCATAACACAGACTGCACCGGGACACCAGGGGGCGCTGCAGCGGCTCCTGCATAACACAGACTGTACCGGGACACCAGGGGGCGCTGCAGCGGCTCCTGCATAACACAGACTGCACCGGGACACCAGGGGGCGCTGCAGCGGCTCCTGCATCACACAGACTGCACCGGGACACCAGGGGGCGCTGCAGCGGCTCCTGCATCACACAGACTGCACCGGGACACCAGGGGGCGCTGCAGCGGCTCCTGCATCACACAGACTGCACCGGGACACCAGGGGGCGCTGCAGCGGCTCCTGCATAACACAGAATGCACCGGGACACCAGGGGGCGCTGCAGCGGCTCCTGCATAACACAGACTGCACCGGGACACCAGGGGGCGCTGCAGCGGCTCCTGCATAACACAGACTGCACCGGGACACCAGGGGGCGCTGCAGCGGCTCCTGCATCACACAGACTGCACCGGGACACCAGGGGGCGCTGCAGCGGCTCCTGCATCACACAGACTGCACCGGGACACCAGGGGGTGCTGCAGCGGCTCCTGCATCACACAGACTGCACCGGGACACCAGGGGGCGCTGCAGCGGCTCCTGCATCACACAGACTGCACCGGGACACCAGGGGGCGCTGCAGCGGCTCCTGCATCACACAGACTGCACCGGGACACCAGGGGGCGCTGCAGCGGCTCCTGCATAACACAGACTGTACCGGGACACCAGGGGGCGCTGCAGCGGCTCCTGCATCACCTCTACAGCGAACACAACACACAAACATGACGCAACAAGAAGAAGAATATATTTTACAGTTGAATTCTGCTAAAAAAAACGTCCAAACAAAACGACTCTATTTACACTGAGATCCAGAAGGTTTAAATCAGTTCCGTTCAGAATCTCAGACACTTGTGGATCACTACGTTTTAATCACAGACTGAATAAAAAAAATGGACTAAGCGACGTCGCCCACAGAGTTCGGCTCCAGTCAAATGAAGCTCAGCGAGGTCTGCGGGAAGTTTCATTTTAGGAACGGGAATTAATTTACGGGCAAAACCGACGGCAAACAGTTTCCCGACTACTGCGAACGAAATATTATTGGTGCAAAAACGTTCGGTGAGTTTGAGGAAATGTTTGAGATTTCGTGATGTTTGATCATCTTTGAACTGAGGATGTTTCAGTCAAACTGAGGATGTTTCAGTCAAACTGAGTTAATCTGAGGTGTGTGAATGTCGCTTTTGTCGTAATGTGCAGCAATTTTTAATTTTGACGTATTCATAAGGTGGAGGCTTTAATATTTCACCCTTTTGGGGTTTTTGCCTCGTTCGACTCCTACTTTTTTATCTAGTTTTTCCATCTAGTGAAGAAGAAGAAGAAGAAGAAGAAGAAGAGGAAGAGGAAGAAGAAGAGGAAGAAGAAGAGGAAGAAGAAGAAGAAGAAGAAGAAGAAGAGGAAGAGGAAGAAGAGGAAGAGGAAGAAGAAGAAGAAGAAGAAGAAGAAGAAGAAGAAGAAGAGGAAGAGGAAGAAGAGGAAGAGGAAGAGGAAGAAGAGGAAGAAGAAGAGGAAGAGGAAGAAGAAGAAGAAGAAGAAGAAGGAGGAAGGAGGAAGGAGGAAACAAAAAACAAAAATTAACCCCCCAGGATCACGTAGAGCGCATTAACATCTGAAGACCAAAATAAAAAAGACTGCAGCAGTTACAAAGAGACGTTTTTTTCCAATAGAAAGTGAACCGGAGCCAAAGCCGATGGAGCTCACTTCCTGTGTGGAACCATGTCCATTTACATACACAGTCTGTGGTTACAGTTTGGACATTTAAAATCCCGATTTTGATCTAAAACGTCATAGATTTCCACTTGACCCTCGTCCGTACGACAGAGTTTTACACTCAGAGTTAAAGTTTGTAGCAGTAAATACAGAGTGAGTTTAGAACACGGGAGGAGCTGTGGAGCCTGAGCTGATCCTGAGCTGATCCAGAGCTGATCCAGAGCTTCTGTTTTACGTAAAAACAAACTTAAGCTCTGAATAAATCCGACAGTCGCCTCTTCGGCCGCTCCTCCTCCTCACGTTCAGAAAAGTGATCCAGGCTCAACAAGAAAGTTCCACAGAGTTCATCTCAGGCAGAATCCACAGCTTTAGTTTGAGCTTCAAAGGATTCCCGGGTTTAGGTTTAGGTGAAGACGAGTCAGGTCCAGGTTCAGTCCGGTCCAGGTCCAGGTCCTGGTCCTGGTCCTGGTCCTGGTCTCACATCTGGAGTCTCTCTTAAAGGGATGGCGCTGTTTTGATTTCAGAACATGGTGAATGATCCTCATGTTCCATCAGTAAAACGTATTTACATATTCACAGTTCATCAGGCGTCCACAGAGGTGCTGCTGCTGTGCCGCCCGACTCCACCAGGGGGCGCTGCGCTCGCTCAAACCTAATCTGAAGGTCCTGTTTTTGGAATAGTTTCTTCACTGTATGTCGCCCTCTTTTCCCAGGACGCCACAGTGTCGGGGCAGAGGGGTAATTACAGTCAGACCGAATGGCGCCCCCTGTGGACGCTGTTGGCTGTTGTTCTTTTAATGACACATTTACACACACATTTACACACATTTACACACATTTACACACACATTTACACACATTTACACACATTTACACACACATATTTACACACATTTACACACACATTGACACACATTTACACACACATATTTACACACATTTACACACATTTACACACACATTTACACACATTTACACACACATTTAGACACATGTTCACACATTTACACACTTTTACACACATTTACACACATTTACACACACATTTACACATTTACACACACATTTACACACACATTTACACACACATTTACACACACATTTACACGCATTTACACACATTTACACACACATTTACACACATTTACACACCTTTACACACATTTACACACATTTACACACATTTACACACATTTACACACACATTTACACACATTTACACACATTTACACACACATTTACACACACATTTACACACATTTACACACACATTTACACGCATTTACACACATTTACACACATTTACACGCATTTACACACATTTACACACACATTTACACACATTTACACACACATTTACACACATTTACACACATTTACACACATTTACACACATTTACACACACATTTACACACATTTACACACACATTTACACACATTTACACACACATTTACACACACATTTACACACACATTTACACGCATTTACACACATTTACACACATTTACACACATTTACACACACATTTACCAGAGAAAAACATGAACTGGAAGCTCCACAGACACACAGCCGGACACTTCAGACTGTGTGAAAAAGGTCTGTGTTTATAATATTAGCAGAAGTGAAACGATATCCAAATGAAACGATACGATATCGTCACGGTCTGAACCTCACAGTACGATATTTACTGCGATATCGTGGGAAAGCTCACGATATGGTGGTATCGTCATTAGGGATGGAACGAGATCCAAATCTCTCTGGACCAGATTTATTACAACAACTACATCTGCTCCTTTTTAATCTAAAAATGCTTCACAGACTTAATCCAAAGAATGAAGATGTAAAAGTGCTGAGAACAGTTATTTCTTCATGTCGTCTGTACTGAAACGGAGCAAAGGATCATGGTCTATGTAGTTCCCTCTGTTTGTTTTTTAGCTATTCCTGCATCAGAACTGTTCATTTAAGCAAAGACACTTCGGGATTCCAGATATTGTGACGCTCCAGATTATTGAGACCTTTGACGATACGATATCACCAGATTTAAGTTACTGTTACAGCCCTAAATATTAGTTCTATATTCTTTATGCTATAGAGTGTAAGGAGCTTTCTCTGCTTTGGTTGGTTCAGTCCTTATGGCACACTCCCTATAGTTTAGTTAGCTGTAGTTAGTTCTAGTTGTAGTTCTAGTTAGTTGTAGTTCTATTAGTTGAGTATAGTTTAGGTTATGGAGTGGGCGTGCTGCACCAGCGCGGCTTGACTCTCCCTCCTCTTGTTTCTCTTCTTCCTCTTGTTTGTTTAGATGGTTTAGTTAGTTGTAGTTCTAGTTAGTTGTAGTTCTAGTTAGTTGAGTATAGTTTAGGTTATGGAGTGGGCGTGCTGCACCAGCGCGGCTTGACTCTCCCTCCTCTTGTTTCTCTTCTTCCTCTTGTTTGTTTAGATAGTTTAGTTAGTTGTAGTTCTAGTTAGTTGTAGTTCTAGTTAGTTGTAGTTCTAGTTAGTTGAGTATAGTTTAGGTTATGGAGTGGGCGTGCTGCACCAGCGCGGCTTGACTCTCCCTCCTCTTGTTTCTCTTCTTCCTCTTGCGCTGCGACAGTCTCCAGCAGAGGGCGCTCGTTCCCAACATGAGGGCGGCGATGGCGAGCAGCACGAGCCCCAGGAGGCCCATGCGAGGGGGGGCGTGGCTGTGGGCGGAGCCGTGGGCGGAGCCGTGCGTCCCTGGCCCCGCCCAGAACCCCACTGCGGTGAGCATGGCCCCGCCCACCAGCGTGACGGCGCCGAACGGCAGCAGACACCTCCAGCACGACGCCTCGCTGCCTCCCGTCGCCGCCGACAGCCGCATCTCCGCCGTGGAGTGCGGCGCCGAGCGGGTCGCCATGGTGACCGACCGCGCTTTGCCATAATTGGCCAGTTTGTCGCTGGAACAGGAAGTGGGGATCCGAGCCGAGGCGCTGCGGGGCATCCGGGCTTTTCCGTCATCCGGCATCGAGAGCTTACTGGCGAGGAACAGGTGCGCCATGACGACCAATCAGAGGAGAGGGGAGCAGGACGGACCAATCAGAGGAGAGGGGAGCGGGACGGACCAATCAGAGCGGAGAGCGGAGCGGGACGGACCAATCAGAGCGGAGAGCGGAGCGGGACGGACCAATCAGAGGAGAGGGGAGCGGGACGGACCAATCAGAGCGGAGAGCGGAGCGGGACGGACCAATCAGAGCGGAGAGCGGAGCGGGACGGACCAATCAGAGCGCAGAGGGGAACAGGACGGACCAATCAGAGCGCAGAGGGGAGCAGGACGGACCAATCAGAGGAGAGGGGAACAGGACGGACCAATCAGAGCGCAGAGGGGAGCAGGACGGACCAATCAGAGGAGAGGGGAACAGGACGGACCAATCAGAGCGCAGAGGGGAACAGGACGGACCAATCAGAGCGCAGAGGGGAGCAGGACGGACCAATCAGAGCGCAGAGGAGAGCAGGATGGACCAATCAGAGCGCAGAGGGGAGCAGGACGGACCAATCAGAGCGCAGAGCGAGACAACATGGGCCAATCACAGAGTAGTCACCTGAAAACACAGAAAAGTTAAATATTTCATTCGTAACAATCTCATATTTACAGGCTCAGTGAACCAGGTCTAAACCAGGTCTAAACCAGGTCTAAACCAGGTCTAAACCAGGTCTAAACCAGGTCTAAACCAGGTCTAAACCAGGTCTCTGTGCACAGATTTGTGCCTTAAGTTTATACTCACTTTGAGAAAACTCCAGACTTCTCGCTCTCCCTATGAGTCCTGCAGAGGTTATCCTGGGGTAGTCCTGGGTTAGTCCTGGTTTAGTCCTGGTTTAGTCCTGGTTTAGTCCTGGTCAGGTCCCTGGTCCCCCTCGGTCTGTTTGCGCAGGTCTAGTCCAGGTCTAGTCCTCGGTCCGGACTTCATGGCTCTGGATCCACAATGAATAAAAGTGTGAGAGAAAACCTGAGCCCTCCCCTCTGCTCCAGCTCAGACTTAACTCTTTCACTGCAGCGAGACCAGGACCAGACCAGGACCAGGACCAGACCAGGACCAGGACCAGGACCAGGACCAGACCAGGACCAGGACCAGGACCAGGACCAGGACCAGGACCAGGACCAGACCAGGACCAGACCAGGACCAGACCAGGACCAGGACCAGGACCAGGACCAGGACCAGGACCAGACCAGGACCAGACCAGGACCAGACCAGGACCAGGACCAGGACCAGGACCAGGACCAGACCAGGACCAGACCAGGACCAGACCAGGACCAGACCAGGACCATACCAGGACCATACCAGGACCAGGACCAGGACCAGACCAGGACCAGACCAGGACCAGACCAGGACCAGACCAGGACCAGACCAGGACCAGACCAGGACCAGCACCAGGACCAGACCAGGACCAGGACCAGGACCAGGACCAGGACCAGGACCAGCACCAGGACCAGACCAGGACCAGGACCAGGACCAGCACCAGGACCAGACCAGGACCAGGACCAGGACCAGGACCAGACCAGGACCAGACCAGGACCAGACCAGGACCAGACCAGGACCAGGACCAGGACCAGGACCAGGACCAGGACCAGACCAGGACCAGACCAGGACCAGACCAGGACCATACCAGGACCATACCAGGACCAGGACCAGGACCAGACCAGGACCAGGACCAGGACCAGACCAGGACCAGACCAGGACCAGACCAGGACCAGACCAGGACCAGAACCAGGACCAGCACCAGGACCAGACCAGGACCAGGACCAGACCAGGACCAGACCAGGACCAGACCAGGACCAGGACCAGGACCAGGACCAGACCAGGACCAGACCAGGACCAGACCAGGACCAGACCAGGACCAGGACCAGACCAGGACCAGACCAGGACCAGGACCAGGACCAGAACCAGGACCAGCACCAGGACCAGACCAGGACCAGGACCAGACCAGGACCAGACCAGGACCAGACCAGGACCAGGACCAGGACCAGGACCAGACCAGGACCAGACCAGGACCAGACCAGGACCAGGACCAGGACCAGGACCAGACCAGGACCAGACCAGGACCAGGACCAGACCAGGACCAGGACCAGGACCAGACCAGCACCAGGACCAGGACCAGACCAGGACCAGACCAGACCAGGACCAGACCAGGACCAGACCAGGACCAGACCAGGACCAGGACCAGACCAGGACCAGACCACCACCAAGACCAGGACCAGACCACCACCAAGACCAGGACCAGACCAGGACCAGACCGGACCAGGACCAGACCAGGACCAGACCAGGACTGAACCAGGACTATCAGGAGTCTAAACCAGGACTATCAGGGGTCTAAACCAGGACTATCAGGGGTCTAAACCAGGACTATCAGGGGTCTAAACCAGGACTGAACCAGGACTATCAGAGGTCTAAACCAGGACTATCAGGGGTCTAAACCAGGACTATCAGGGGTCTAAACCAGGACTATCAGAGGTCTAAACCAGGACTATCAGGGGTCTAAACCAGGACTATCAGGGGTCTAAACCAGGACTATCAGGGGTCTAAACCAGGACTATCAGAGGTCTAAACCAGGACTATCAGCGGTCTAAACCAGGACTGAACCAGGACTATCAGGGGTCTAAACCAGGACTATCAGGGGTCTAAACCAGGACTATCAGAGGTCTAAACCAGGACTATCAGCGGTCTAAACCAGGACTGAACCAGGACTATCAGGGGTCTAAACCAGGACTATCAGGGGTCTAAACCAGGACTATCAGGGGTCTAAACCAGGACTATCAGCGGTCTAAACCAGGACTGAACCAGGACTATCAGGGGTCTAAACCAGGACTGAACCAGGACTATCAGGGGTCTAAACCAGGACTGAACCAGGACTATCAGGGGTCTAAACCCTGTGAAGTGGGTCATCTCAAACATCTGGACGTCTGTGGTTGTTATGGTCGGGCGTTTCCGTGGCAACGCTCACATCTGGATGTCGTCACATCACGAGTCACGTTTAAAACCCGAGAGGGAGGGCATCTGACACACACGGGGAGGGCATCTGACACACGGGGAGGGCATCTGACACACGGGGAGGGCATCTGACACACGGGGAGGGCATCTGACACACACGGGGAGGGCATCTGACACACGGGGAGGGCATCTGACACACGGGGAGGGCATCTGACACACGGGGAGGGCATCTGACACACGGGGAGGGCATCTGACACACGGGGAGGGCATCTGACACACGGGGAGGGCATCTGACACACGGGGAGGGCTACATTGCGTAACCTGTCTGGTGGAGGGTCATTATGAGGACTGATCTATCGTCGTGGCAACAAGCAGGCGACACCAACGGGCCGATTCCAGGTCGTATCGAGGACTAAACCAGGACTAAACCAGGTCTAAACCAGGACTAAACCAGGACTAAACCAGGTCTAAACCAGGTCTAAACCAGGTCTAAACCAGGTCTAAACCAGGACTAAACCAGGTCTAAACCAGGACTAAACCAGGACTAAACCAGGTCTAAACCAGGTCTAAACCAGGACTAAACCAGGACTAAACCAGGACTAAACCAGGTCTAAACCAGGACTAAACCAGGACTAAACCAGGACTAAACCAGGATTAAACCAGGTCTAAACCAGGACTAAACCAGGACTAAACCAGGACTAAACCAGAACTAAACCAGGACTAAACCAGGTCTAAACCAGGTCTAAACCAGGTCTAAACCAGGTCTAAACCAGGACTAAACCAGGACTAAACCAGGTCTAAACCAGGACTAAACCAGGACTAAACCAGGACTAAACCAGGACTATGGGGGTCTAAACCAGGACTAAACCAGGACTAAACCAGGTCTAAACCAGGTCTAAACCAGGACTAAACCAGGTCTAAACCAGGACTAAACCAGGTCTAAACCAGGTCTAAACCAGGTCTAAACCAGGACTGAACCAGGACTATGGGGGTCTAAACCAGGTGATGTTCAGGTGTTTATTGCGGTAAAAATAAGCCTCAGACAGAGCAGTGCCTCCAGTTAGCACCACATCCCGACGGGAATGTGGACTGAACCCCAAACCCCCTCGTGACGGTAACGACGAGCCCTAAACCTCACCCGTAAACGGTCGTCACGGCGACAGCATCAGGTCACGGTGTTTCCGGCGGCAACAGCGCGGGGTTATTATGGGATGCGGCAGGTGCAGGAAACAGACGGAGCTCGAGTTTGTGCTGAGAACAGAAGAAAGTTTAAAAACAAACTAAAAATACCGACGTGAGTCAGCAGAGACAGGACCGGACTAAACCAGGACTAAACCAGGTCTAAACCAGGTCTAAACCAGGTCTAAACCAGGTCTAAACCAGGTCTAAACCAGGTCTAAACCAGGACTAAACCAGGTCTAAACTAGGACTGAACCAGGACTAAACCAGGTCTAAACCAGGTCTAAACCAGGTCTAAACCAGGACTAAACCAGGTCTAAACCAGGTCTAAACCAGGACTAAACCAGGTCTAAACCAGGACTAAACCAGGACTAAACCAGGACTAAACCAGGTCTAAACCAGGTCTAAACCAGGACTAAACCAGGTCTAAACCAGGTCTAAACCAGGACTAAACCAGGACTAAACCAGGACTAAACCAGGACTAAACCAGGTCTAAACCAGGACTAAACCAGGTCTAAACCAGGTCTAAACCAGGACTAAACCAGGACTAAACCAGGACTAAACCAGGACTAAACCAGGTCTAAACCAGGTCTAAACCAGGACTAAACCAGGTCTAAACCAGGTCTAAACCAGGACTAAACCAGGTCTAAACCAGGTCTAAACCAGGTCTAAACCAGGTCTAAACCAGGACTAAACCAGGACTAAACCAGGTCTAAACCAGGACTAAACCAGGTCTAAACCAGGACTAAACCAGGTCTAAACCAGGTCTAAACCAGGACTAAACCAGGTCTAAACCAGGTCTAAACCAGGTCTAAACCAGGTCTAAACCAGGTCTAAACCAGGACTGAACCAGGTCTAAACCAGGACTGAACCAGGACTAAACCAGGACCGAACCAGGACTAAACCAGGACTGAACCAGGACTAAACCAGGACTGAACCAGGTCTGAACCAGGACAAAACCAGGACCGAACCAGGACTAAACCAGGACCGAACCAGGACTAAACCAGGACTAAACCAGGACTAAACCAGGACTGAACCAGGATTAGTCTGGAACAAAACCAGAGCTAAACCAGGGACTAATAGGCTAAACCAGGAGTCAAACTCGACTTTAATCCTGGTTTAGACCAACCTAAATTCTGGTAAGTGGGTTAGTCTGATCCAAACCAGGCTTAAACTGGGTCTGAACCCGGTCTGAAGCAGAACTGAACCCAGTCTGAACCCGGTCTGAAGCAGGACTGAACCCGGTCTGAAGCAGAACTGAACCCGGTCTGAACCCTGTCTGAACCCGGTCTGAACCCGGTCTGAACCCGGTCTGAAGCAGAACTGAACCCGGTCTGAACCCGGTCTGAAGCAGGACTGAACCCGGTCTGAACCCTGTCTGAACCCGGTCTGAACCCGGTCTGAACCCGGTCTGAAGCAGAACTGAACCCAGTCTGAACCCGGTCTGAAGCAGGACTGAACCCGGTCTGAACCCTGTCTGAACCCGGTCTGAAGCAGGTCTGAACCCGGTCTGAAGCAGAACTGAACCCGGTCTGAAGCAGGACTGAACCCGGTCTGAAGCAGGTCTGAACCCGGTCTGAAGCAGAACTGAACCCGGTCTGAAGCAGGACTGAACCCGGTCTGAAGCAGAACTGAACCCGGTCTGAAGCAGGACTGAACCCGGTCTGAACCCGGTCTGAAGCAGAACTGAACCCGGTCTGAAGCAGGTCTGAACCCGGTCTGAAGCAGAACTGAACCCGGTCTGAAGCAGAACTGAACCCGGTCTGAAGCAGAACTGAACCCGGTCTGAAGCAGGTCTGAACCCGGTCTGAAGCAGGACTGAACCCGGTCTGAAGCAGAACTGAACCCGGTCTAAAGCAGGACTGAACCCGGTCTGAACCCGGTCTGAAGCAGGTCTGAACCCGGTCTGAAGCAGAACTGAACCCGGTCTGAAGCAGGTCTGAACCCGGTCTGAAGCAGAACTGAACCCGGTCTGAAGCAGGACTGAACCCGGTCTGAACCCGGTCTGAAGCAGGTCTGAACCCGGTCTGAAGCAGAACTGAACCCGGTCTGAAGCAGGACTGAACCCGGTCTGAACCCGGTCTGAAGCAGGACTGAACCCGGTCTGAAGCAGGTCCTGTGTCCTCCGGTCTGTCTCAGTGTGGATCAAAGTCGACCTCTGACCTCACAGATGTGCACAGCTGGAGTCTGGAGTCTCACTTTACACAATCGTCCTGCGAGCGGAGGAACTTTCACAGACGTTTAACTCCTCGAATGTTTGATTTTCATGGTCAGAGAAATAAGAACTGACCCGATAAACAAGTCAATCTCAAACAACAGGACAGTCACGAGGGAGAATGTCAAACTAAAAACTGGGACTCTGCGGAATCAAGGAAAACCGTTACGCACTCGGCTCTAGTACGAGTCAATATCATCACATTTTCTTCGTGTTTTGGTCATTTCTAAGCAGCGTTTCTGTATTTTACACTGTAGGTGTGAAAGTGGCGTGTGCCCCAGGGCAGCTGTGGCTCCAACATTTTACCACCACCGGGTCTGGAGTGAATGAAGAATGTTCTGTTGAAGGGAAACTCGGGCACGTTTGAAGCTAAAGTCCGTCGCTAGAGGAGGTGGAATTCTGTCAGAAGCCAAAAAACGGCACAGACCTTGGCGGAGATCTGACTGTGGCAGTGAGTCTGTCAAGGAAACAAACTAGTGCAGTGATGGGGGCAAGTTCTGAACTAGTGTAGTGATGGGGGCAAGTTCTGAACTAGTGTAGTGATGGGGCAAGTTCTGAACTAGTGCAGTGATGGGGGCAAGTTCTGAACTAGTGCAGTGATGGGGGCAAGTTCTGAACTAGTGTAGTGATGGGGGCAAGTTCTGAACTAGTGTAGTGATGGGGGCAAGTTCTGAACTAGTGCAGTGATGGGGGCAAGTTCTGAACTAGTGTAGTGATGGGGCAAGTTCTGAACTAGTGCAGTGATGGGGGCAAGTTCTGAACTAGTGCAGTGATGGGGGCAAGTTCTGAACTAGTGTAGTGATGGGGGCAAGTTCTGAACTAGTGCAGTGATGGGGGCAAGTTCTGAACTAGTGCAGTGATGGGGGCAAGTTCTGAACTAGTGCAGTGATGGGGGCAAGTTCTGAACTAGTGTAGTGATGGGGCAAGTTCTGAACTAGTGCAGTGATGGGGGCAAGTTCTGAACTAGTGCAGTGATGGGGGCAAGTTCTGAACTAGTGCAGTGATGGGGGCAAGTTCTGAACTAGTGCAGTGATGGGGGCAAGTTCTGAACTAGTGTAGTGATGGGGGCAAGTTCTGAACTAGTGCAGTGATGGGGGCAAGTTCTGAACTAGTGCAGTGATGGGGGCAAGTTCTGAACTTCCAGGTAAAACTGAAGAAGCTTAACACCACTTTAACCCATCTGACAACAGCCACGAGTCTGACAAACAAAACGCTCTGCCTGGTTCACTCATTAGTGTCTGGAAACGTTAGAAAACAACTTTATAAGCACCTCACACTTCCCTCTGCTGATTTCCCACTGCACAGGATAAAGCCCAAAAGACTCGATCGCTGATGTCGTTTCTAATCCCATTTATTTACCAGCGAATTATATTTTTTGATAAATGCTAAAAAAATAAAAATACATTCCCGAACCATTTTCTTTCAACAACTTTCAGTTTCTTTTCTTCTTCTCCGTCATTCGTCGATCTTCACTTGTTGCTTCTGGAGTCGGTGATCGAGTCTTTTGGGCTTTGGCCTGTGGGAAATCAGCAGAGGGAAGTGTGAGGTGCTTATGAAGATGTTTTCTAACGTTTCCAGACACTAATGAGTGAACCAGGCAGAGCGTTTGGTTTGTCAGACTCGTGGCTGTTGTCAGATGGGTTAAAGTGGTGTTAAGCTTCTTCAGTTTTACCTGGAAGTTCAGAACTTGCCCCCATCACTGCACTAGTTCAGAACTTGCCCCATCACTGCACTAGTTCAGAACTTGCCCCCATCACTACACTAGTTCAGAACTTGCCCCCATCACTGCACTAGTACAGAACTTGCCCCCATCACTGCACTAGTTCAGAACTTGCCCCCATCACTGCACTAGTTCAGAACTTGCCCCCATCACTGCACTAGTTCAGAACTTGCCCCCATCACTACACTAGTTTGTTGCCTTGACAGACTCACTGCCACAGTCAGATCTCCGCCGAGGTCTGTGCTGTTTTTTGGCTTCTGACAGAATTCCACCTCCTCTGGCGACGGACTTTAGCTTCAAATGTGCCGGAGTTCAGCTTTAACGATGCTGCGTCTTTGGGGACATGTGTCTGTGAACAGCGCTGTATAAATAAACGTTCCTTTTAGAGAAAACTGGGACAAGTCAGTGGTTTTGGATGAATCCACTGGGACATAGGGGCGTCTGCTCTATCCAAATGCTCGTCTCCATGGAAATGCCTGGAATGTTTCGCAGTACGGCATTAAATCTGTCTGTCTACAGAGAAAAAAAGCTTTTGGATGGAGCTGAAAACAGATGACGACGCCTGAACCCTGCTGGACGAATGAGGAACTGCACGGCCAACCCGGACTGCAGCTTCTGCAACACTCTGTTCTTGTCACTTTTAGAGGAGTTTGTCTCGTCTGCTTTGCTCCAGTTTTTGGGAATGACGTCTGCAGCGTCTGTCGTGCTGGGAATAAAGCAAAAACAAATGTACTTCTCCAAATCTTTCTTTGACTCATTCCCTACAAATGCTGTGACTCGTACTGATGCCACTTTCTTTCCTTTGATCATCCGTTTCACAATTTTACAGTCACAGTGAGAATACAGTTTTTTCAAGTGAGCAAAAAAGACCAAGATCAAAAAAACAGGTGATGAAAAGTTACAGAGGGCGGCTTTATTAAAATGCACGCGTGAAACTCCAGATCCAGACCGAACTGGACCAGACCCGGCGAGTCCCATTTAAACCTGATGACGCGGCAGAGGCGCGAGCGGAGCCGGAACACAGCGACCTGTTTAAAAGTGGGACAGCAGGTGCAGCGCCGTACGAGCCACGTCTGCGAGAAGAAGAGCAGGAAACCGGCCCGAAAATCACGGCGCTCGAGGGGAAAGGACCGGGGGCCAGACACCACAACACGGACCCCAGCGTTCACCCCAGGCTGCAGATCTCACCCAGTTTTTCATATTTCTGATGAACTTTCTGTTAGTTCCTGGTCGGACGTGGAGGAGAAGTCCTTCCAAAACTGTTACCGACGAACCACACGGGAAAAAACATCATCGAGCTAAATTAAAACAACCTAAATTAAGAATATTTGACTTTATCTGAGCAGATTCGGCTGTTTTTCTTGATTCAAGCAACATTGGATTTTCTCATTTTAAGTGTAACAAGATGTGTTTTCATATTTTAAGGTCCAGGAACGTAACGATACGATATCACCACAGGACGATATTTACTGCGATACTGTGGGAAAGCTCATAATAACAAGACTGACATTATAAAATCTAATATAACATATAAAATCTAAACCAGGACTAAACCAGGACTGAACAAGGACTAAACCAGGACTAAACCAGGACTAAACAAGGTCTAAACCAGGACTAAACAAGGTCTAAACCAGGACTAAACAAGGACTGAACAAGGACTAAACAAGGACTGAACCAGGACTAAACCAGGACTAAACCAGGTCTAAACCAGGACTAAACCAGGACTAAACCAGGACTAAACAAGGACTAAACCAGGACTAAACCAGGACTAAACCAGGACTAAACAAGGACTAAACCAGGACTAAACCAGGACTAAACAAGGACTAAACCAGGACTAAACAAGGACTAAACAAGGACTAAACCAGGACTAAACCAGGTCTAAACCAGGTCTAAACCAGGACTAAACAAGGACTAAACCAGGACTAAACCAGGACTAAACAAGGACTAAACAAGGACTAAACAAGGACTAAACCAGGACTAAACAAGGACTAAACCAGGACTAAACCAGGACTAAACAAGGTCTAAACCAGGTCTAAACAAGGACTAAACCAGGACTAAACAAGGACTAAACCAGGACTAAACCAGGACTAAACCAGGACTAAACCAGGACTAAACAAGGACTAAACAAGGTCTAAACAAGGACTAAACAAGGACTAAACCAGGACTAAACAAGGACTAAACAAGGTCTAAACAAGGACTAAACAAGGTCTAAACCAGGACTAAACAAGGACTAAACCAGGACTAAACAAGGACTGACCAAGGACTAAACCAGGACTAAACCAGGACTAAACAAGGTCTAAACCAGGACTAAACAAGGACTGAACAAGGTCTAAACCAGGACTAAACAAGGACTAAACAAGGTCTAAACCAGGACTAAACAAGGTCTAAACCAGGACTAAACAAGGACTGAACAAGGTCTAAACCAGGTCTAAACCAGGACTAAACAAGGACTGAACAAGGTCTAAACCAGGACTAAACAAGGACTAAACCGGGACTAAACAAGGTCTAAACCAGGACTAAACAAGGACTAAACAAGGTCTAAACCAGGACTAAACAAGGTCTAAACCAGGACTAAACAAGGACTGAACAAGGTCTAAACCAGGACTAAACTAGGACTAAACAAGGACTAAACAAGGTCTAAACCAGGACTAAACAAGGACTGAACAAGGTCTAAACCAGGACTAAACAAGGACTAAACCGGGACTAAACAAGGTCTAAACCAGGACTAAACAAGGTCTAAACCAGGACTAAACAAGGTCTAAACAAGGTCTAAACCAGGACTAAACAAGGTCTAAACCAGGACTAAACAAGGACTAAACCAGGACTAAACAAGGACTGACCAAGGACTAAACAAGGACTGAACAAGGTCTAAACCAGGACTAAACCAGGACTAAACAAGGACTAAACAAGGTCTAAACCAGGACTAAACAAGGACTGACCAAGGACTAAACAAGGACTAAACAAGGACTGAACAAGGTCTAAACCAGGACTAAACAAGGACTAAACAAGGTCTAAACCAGGTCTAAACCAGTACTGAACAAGGTCTAAACCAGGACTAAACAAGGACTAAACCGGGACTAAACAAGGTCTAAACCAGGACTAAACAAGGTCTAAACCAGGACTAAACAAGGTCTAAACAAGGTCTAAACCAGGACTAAACAAGGTCTAAACCAGGACTAAAAAGGACTGAACAAGGACTAAACCGGGACTAAACAAGGTCTAAACCAGGACTAAACCAGGACTGAACCAGGACTAAACAAGGTCTAAATCAGGACTAAACCAGGACTGACCAAGGACTAAACCAGGACTAAATCAGGTCGAAACCAGGAATAAACCAGAACTAAACCAGGACTGAACCAGGACCAGACCAGGTCTAAACAATGTCTAAACCAGGTCTAAAACAGGTTTAAATCAGGTCTAAACCAGGTCTAAATCAGGACTGACCAAGGACTAAATCAGGTCTAAACCAGGACTAAACCAGATCTAAACCAGGTCTAAACCAGGACTAAACCAGGACTAAACCAGTGTCCTGATGATGTCATTTTGTACATTTATTGTCATTAGGGATGGAACGAGATCCAAATCTCTCTAGATATTTTCACCATAAACATCTCACTGGACCAGATTTATTACAACAACTAGGCTACATCTGCTCCTTTTTCCTCTAAAAATGCTTCACAGACTTAATCCAAAGAATAAAGATGTAAAAGTGCTTAGAACAGTTATTTGTTCATGTCGTCTGCACTGAAACGGAGCAAAGGATCATGGTCTATGTAGTTCCCTCTGTTTTTTTAGCTATTTCTGCATCAGAACTGTTCATTTAAGCAAAGACACTTGGGATTCCAGATATTGTGACGCTCCAACAGATTATTGGGACCTTTGACGATACGATATCACCAGATTTACGTTATTGTTACATCCCTACAACCTTTAAATGACCTGTTTCCTTCACATAAACTCAGATATTTGAATCCAGGCAAAATCAGAACTGCAGATGGACTTTAATGTTCAAACGCTGCCCTCTGGTGGACAATGCGGTAACACACGAGCCTCTGCAAGTACAACAGACGTGAAACTGACTATTTTGACCTATTTTGTTTGAATTATTTAAAGGAACTGTCTGTATCTGGTGCTTTTATAGTGTTAAAACAGTCTCTCTATTATCCCTCTGACCGTTTGTCTCCAGAGCCTCCGTCCCGGCCTCGCGTGGAGCTCAGAACCTCCAGAATTCCCTTTGACGCTCCTTATTTTACGTATTTAAAGATCTTCAGTGTTACTGCGAGCAGAATGAGCCGGGGGGATGTAGTTCAATGTAAAGTGCGTGTTTATTTGCTGTTCAGGGGTCTGCGTCGGGCCGCGCACAAAGCCGGGTACATCCTGGAGAACGCTGCCGTGTAGTCGCTCTGGTGACCGCTCCCTGCACGAAAACACACGAAAACTCACGAACACTCACGAAAACTCACGAAAACAGACAAAAACTCACAAAAACAGACGAAAACTCACAAAAACACACGACAACTCACAAAAACAGACGAAAACTCACGAAAAATCACAAAAACTCACGAAAACAGACGAAAACTCACAAGAACACACAAAAACTCACAAAAACAGACGAAAACTCACGAAAACTCACAAAAACACACGACAACTCACGAAAACTCACAAAAACAGACGAAAACTCACGAAAACTCACAAAAACAGACGAAAACTCACAAAAACAGACGAAAACTCACGGAAACACACGAAAACTCACGAGAACACACGAAAACTCACGAAAACTCACAAAAACAGACGAAAACTCACGGAAACACACGAAAACTCACGAAAACACACGAAAACACACGTAAACTAAAAAACACACGAAAACTCACAAAAACAAAGGAAAACTCACGAAAACACAGGAAAACTCAAAAACACGAAAACTCACAAAAACACAGAAAAAGTCACAAAAACTCACGAAAAAACAGGAAAACACACGAAAACTCACGAAAACACACGAAAACTCACGAAAACTCACGAAAACACAGGAAAACTCACGAGAACACACGAAAACTCACGAGAAGACACAAAAACTCACAAAATCTCACGAAAACACACGAAAACTCACAAAAACACACAAAAAAACACAAAAACTCACAAAAACTCACAAAAACACACAAAAACACACTAGGACTCACGAGAACACATGGAAACACACGAAAACTCACGAAAACTCACAAAAACACACCAAAACTCACAAAAACACACAAAAACTCACAAAAACACACGAAAACTCACTAAAACACACGGAAACACACGAAAACTCACGAAAACACAAAATGTCACAAAAACTCACGAAAACACACAAAAACTCACGAAAACACACGAAAACTAAAAAACACACAAAAACACACAAAAACACAGGAAAACTCACAAAAACACAGGAAAACTCAAAAACACGAAAACACACGAAAACACACGAAAACTCACAAAAACACAGGAAAACTCAAAAACACGAAAACACACGAAAACACACGAAAACTCACAAAAACTCACGAAAACACACGAAAACTCACAAAAACTCACGAAAACACACGAAAACTCACGAAAACTCACGAAAACACACGAAAACTCAAGAAAACACACGAAAACACACGAAAACACACGTAAACTAAAAAACACACGAAAACTCACAAAAACAAAGGAAAACTCACGAAAACACAGGAAAACTCAAAAACACGAAAACTCACAAAAACACAGAAAAAGTCACAAAAACACAGGAAAACTCACGAAAACTCACGAAAACACAGGAAAACTCACGAAAACACACGAAAACTCACGAAAACTCACGAAAACACACGAAAACTCACGAAAACTCACGAAAACACAGGAAAACTCACGAGAACACACGAAAACTCACGAAAACACACGAAAACTCACGAAAACTCACGAAAACACAGGAAAACTCACGAAAACACACGAAAACTCACGAAAACTCACGAAAACACACGAAAACTCACGAAAACTCACGAAAACACAGGAAAACTCACGAGAAGACACAAAAACTCACAAAATCTCACGAAAACTCACGAGAAGACACAAAAACTCACAAAATCTCACGAAAACACACGAAAACTCACAAAAACACACAAAAACACACTAGGACTCACGAGAACACACGGAAACACACGAAAACTCACGAAAACTCACAAAAACACACCAAAACTCACAAAAACACACAAAAACTCACAAAAACACACGAAAACTCACTAAAACACACGGAAACACACGAAAACTCACGAAAACACAAAATGTCACAAAAACTCACGAAAACACACAAAAACTCACGAAAACACACGAAAACTAAAAAACACACAAAAACACACAAAAACACAGGAAAACTCACAAAAACACAGGAAAACTCAAAAACACGAAAACACACGAAAACACACGAAAACTCACAAAAACTCACGAAAACACACGAAAACTCACAAAAACTTACGAAAACACACGAAAACTCACGAAAACTCACGAAAACACACGAAAACTCAAGAAAACACACGAAAACACACGAAAACACACGTAAACTAAAAAACACACGAAAACTCACAAAAACAAAGGAAAACTCACGAAAACACAGGAAAACTCAAAAACACGAAAACTCACAAAAACACAGAAAAAGTCACAAAAACACAGGAAAACTCACGAAAACACAGGAAAACTCACGAAAACACACGAAAACTCACGAAAACTCACGAAAACACAGAAAAAGTCACAAAAACACAGGAAAACTCACGAAAACACAGGAAAACTCACGAAAACACACGAAAACTCACGAAAACTCACGAAAACACACGAAAACTCACGAAAACTCACGAAAACTCACGAAAACACAGGAAAACTCACGGAAACACACGAAAACTCACGAAAACACACGAAAACACACGAAAACACACGTAAACTAAAAAACACACGAAAACTCACAAAAACAAAGGAAAACTCACGAAAACACAGGAAAACTCAAAAACACGAAAACTCACAAAAACACAGAAAAAGTCACAAAAACACAGGAAAACTCACGAAAACACAGGAAAACTCACGAAAACACACGAAAACTCACGAAAACTCACAAAAACACAGAAAAAGTCACAAAAACACAGGAAAACTCACGAAAACACAGGAAAACTCACGAAAACACACGAAAACTCACGAAAACTCACGAAAACACACGAAAACTCACGAAAACTCACGAAAACACAGGAAAACTCACGAGAACACACGAAAACTCACGAAAACTCACGAAAACACACGAAAACTCACGAAAACTCACAAAAACACAGAAAAAGTCACAAAAACACAGGAAAACTCACGAAAACACAGGAAAACTCACGAAAACACACGAAAACTCACGAAAACACACGAAAACTCACGAAAACTCACGAAAACACAGGAAAACTCACGAGAACACACGAAAACTCACGAAAACTCACGAAAACACACGAAAACTCACGAAAACTCACGAAAACACACGAAAACACACGAAAACTCACGAAAACTCACGAAAACTCACAAAAACACAGAAAAAGTCACAAAAACACAGGAAAACTCACGAAAACACAGGAAAACTCACGAAAACACACGAAAACTCACGAAAACTCACGAAAACACACGAAAACTCACGAAAACTCACGAAAACACAGGAAAACTCACGAGAACACACGAAAACTCACGAAAACTCACGAAAACACACGAAAACTCACGAAAACTCACGAAAACACAGGAAAACTCACGAAAACTCACGAAAACTCACGAAAACACAGGAAAACACTCGAAAACTCACGAAAACTCACGAAAACACAGGAAAACTCACAAAAACACACAAAAACACACTAGGACTCACGAGAACACACGGAAACACACGAAAACTCACGAAAACTCACAAAAACACACCAAAACTCACAAAAACACACAAAAACTCACAAAAACACACGAAAACTCACTAAAACACACGGAAACACACGAAAACTCACGAAAACACAAAATGTCACAAAAACTCACGAAAACACACAAAAACTCACGAAAACACACGAAAACTAAAAAACACACAAAAACACACAAAAACACAGGAAAACTCACAAAAACACAGGAAAACTCAAAAACACGAAAACACACGAAAACACACGAAAACTCACAAAACTCAATAAAACACACTAAAACTCACAAAACTTACTTAAAACACACGAAAACTCACGAAAACTCACGAAAACACACGAAAACTCAAGAAAACACACGAAAACACACGTAAACTAAAAAACACACGAAAACTCACAAAAACAAAGGAAAACTCACGAAAACACAGGAAAACTCAAAAACACGAAAACTCACAAAAACACAGAAAAAGTCACAAAAACACAGGAAAACTCACGAAAACACAGGAAAACTCACGAAAACACACGAAAACTCACGAAAACTCACGAAAACACAGAAAAAGTCACAAAAACACACGAAAACTCACTAAAACACACGGAAACACACGAAAACTCACGAAAACACAAAATGTCACAAAAACTCATGAAAACACACAAAAACTCACGAAAACACACGAAAACTAAAAAACACACAAAAACACACAAAAACACAGGAAAACTCACAAAAACACAGGAAAACTCAAAAACACGAAAACACACGAAAACACACGAAAACTCACAAAAACTCACGAAAACACACGAAAACTCACAAAAACTCACGAAAACACACGAAAACTCACGAAAACACACGAAAACTCAAGAAAACACACGAAAACACACGAAAACACACGTAAACTAAAAAACACACGAAAACTCACAAAAACAAAGGAAAACTCACGAAAACACAGGAAAACTCAAAAACACGAAAACTCACAAAAACACAGAAAAAGTCACAAAAACACAGGAAAACTCACGAAAACTCACGAAAACACAGGAAAACTCACGAAAACACACGAAAACTCACGAAAACTCACGAAAACTCACGAAAACACACTAAAACACACGAAAACTCACGAAAACACACTTAAAACTCACTAAAACTCACTTAAAACACACGAAAACTCACGAAAACTCACGAAAACACAGGAAAACTCACGAAAACACACGAAAACTCACGAAAACACACGAAAACTCACGAAAACTCACGAAAACACAGGAAAACTCACGAGAAGACACAAAAACTCACAAAATCTCACGAAAACTCACGAGAAGACACAAAAACTCACAAAATCTCACGAAAACACACGAAAACACACGAAAACTCACAAAAACACACAAAAACACACTAGGACTCACGAGAACACACGGAAACACACGAAAACTCACAAAAACTCACAAAAACACACCAAAACTCACAAAAACACACAAAAACTCACAAAAACACACGAAAACTCACTAAAACACACGGAAACACACGAAAACTCACGAAAACACAAAATGTCACAAAAACTCACGAAAACACACAAAAACTCACGAAAACACACGAAAACTAAAAAACACACAAAAACACACAAAAACACAGGAAAACTCACAAAAACACAGGAAAACTCAAAAACACGAAAACACACGAAAACACACGAAAACTCACTCAAACTCACTAAAACACACGAAAACTCACAAAAACTTACTAAAACACACTAAAACTCACGAAAACTCACGAAAACACACGAAAACTCAAGAAAACACACGAAAACACACGAAAACACACGTAAAAACACACTAAAACTCACAAAACAAAGGAAAACTCACGAAAACACAGGAAAACTCACAAACACACAAAAACACAAAAACACAGAAAAAGTAACAAAAACACAGGAAAACTCACGAAAACACAGGAAAACTCACTAAAACACACGAAAACTCACGAAAACTCACGAAAACACAGAAAAAGTCACAAAACACAGGAAAACTCACGAAAACACAGGAAAACTCACGAAAACACACTAAAAACTCACGAAAACTCACGAAACACACTAAAACTCACGAAAAACTCACGAAAACACAGGAAAACTCACGGAAACACACGAAAACTCACGAAAACACACGAAAACACACGTAAACTAAAAAACACACGAAAACTCACAAAAACAAAGGAAAACTCACGAAAACACAGGAAAACTCAAAAACACGAAAACTCACAAAAACACAGAAAAAGTCACAAAAACACAGGAAAACTCACGAAAACACAGGAAAACTCACGAAAACACACGAAAACTCACGAAAACTCACGAAAACTCACAAAAACACAGAAAAAGTCACAAAAACACAGGAAAACTCACGAAAACACAGGAAAACTCACGAAAACACACGAAAACTCACGAAAACTCACGAAAACACACGAAAACTCACGAAAACTCACGAAAACTCACGAAAACACAGGAAAACTCACGAGAACACACGAAAACTCACGAAAACTCACGAAAACACACGAAAACTCACGAAAACTCACAAAAACACAGAAAAAGTCACAAAAACACAGGAAAACTCACGAAAACACAGGAAAACTCACGAAAACACACGAAAACTCACGAAAACTCACAAAAACACACGGAAACACACGAAAACTCACGAAAACACACGAAAACTCATGAGAACACACGAAAACTCACGAAAACACACGAAAACTCACGAAAACTCAAAAACACACGAAAACTCACGAAAACTCACAAAAACACAGGAAAACTCACAAAAACACAGGAAAATTCAAGAAAACAAAGGAAAACTCACGAAAACACAGGAAAACTCAAAAACACGAAAACACACGAAAACTCACAAAAACACACGGAAACACACGAAAACTCAAGAGAACACACGAAAACTCACGAAAACTCACGAAAACACACGAAAACTCACGAAAACTCACGAAAACACAGGAAAACTCACGAAAACTCACGAAAACTCACGAAAACACAGGAAAACACACGAAAACTCACGAAAACTCACGAAAACACAGGAAAACTCACAAAAACACACAAAAACACACTAGGACTCACGAGAACACACGAAAACACACGAAAACTCACAAAAACACACGGAAACACACGAAAACTCAAGAGAACACAAGAAAACTCACGAAAAGACACGAAAACTCACAAAAACACACGGAAACACACGAAAACTCAAGAGAACACAAGAAAACTCACGAAAAGACACGAAAACTCACAAAAACACACGAAAACTAAAAAACACACAAAAACACACAAAAACACAGGAAAACTCACAAAAACACAGGAAAACTCAAAAACACGAAAACACACGAAAACACACGAAAACTCACAAAAACTCACGAAAACACACGAAAACTCACAAAAACTTACGAAAACACACGAAAACTCACGAAAACTCACGAAAACACACGAAAACTCAAGAAAACACACGAAAACACACGAAAACACACGTAAACTAAAAAACACACGAAAACTCACAAAAACAAAGGAAAACTCACGAAAACACAGGAAAACTCAAAAACACGAAAACTCACAAAAACACAGAAAAAGTCACAAAAACACAGGAAAACTCACGAAAACACAGGAAAACTCACGAAAACACACGAAAACTCACGAAAACTCACGAAAACACAGAAAAAGTCACAAAAACACAGGAAAACTCACGAAAACACAGGAAAACTCACGAAAACACACGAAAACTCACGAAAACTCACGAAAACACACGAAAACTCACGAAAACTCACGAAAACACAGGAAAACTCACGGAAACACACGAAAACTCACGAAAACACACGAAAACACACGTAAACTAAAAAACACACGAAAACTCACAAAAACAAAGGAAAACTCACGAAAACACAGGAAAACTCAAAAACACGAAAACTCACAAAAACACAGAAAAAGTCACAAAAACACAGGAAAACTCACGAAAACACAGGAAAACTCACGAAAACACACGAAAACTCACGAAAACTCACGAAAACTCACAAAAACACAGAAAAAGTCACAAAAACACAGGAAAACTCACGAAAACACACGAAAACTCACCAAAACACACTAAAACTCACTAAAACACACTAAAACTCACTAAAACTCAATAAAACACAGGAAAACTCACGAGAACACACTAAAACTCACTAAAACTCACTTAAAACACAATTTAAAACTCACGAAAACTCAAAAACACACGAAAACTCACGAAAACACACGAAAACTCACGAAAACTCACGAAAACACACGAAAACTCACGAAAACTCACGAAAACACAGGAAAACTCACGAGAAGACACAAAAACTCACAAAATCTCACGAAAACTCACGAGAAGACACAAAAACTCACAAAATCTCACGAAAACACACGAAAACACACGAAAACTCACAAAAACTCACAAAATCTCACGAAAACACACGAAAACTCACAAAAACACACAAAAAAACACAAAAACTCACAAAAACTCACAAAAACACACAAAAACACACTAGAACTCACGAGAACACACGGAAACACACGAAAACTCACCAAAACTCACAAAAACTCACGAAAACACACAAAAACTCACGAAAACACACGAAAACTAAAAAACACACAAAAACTCACAAAAACACAGGAAAACTCACAAAAACACAGGAAAATTCAAGAAAACAAAGGAAAACTCACGAAAACACAGGAAAACTCACGAAAACACACGAAAACTCACAAAAACACAGGAAAAGTCACAAAAACACAGGAAAACTCACAAAAACACACAAAAACACAGGAAAAGTCACAAAAACACACCAAAACTCACAAAAACACAGGAAAACTCACGAGAACACACAAAAACTCACGAGAACACACGAAAATATCACAAAAACACACAAAAACTCACGAAAACTCACAAAAACTCACGAAAACACACAAAAACACACGAAAACTCACAAAAACACACGGAAACACAAAATGTCACAAAAACACACGAAAACTCACGAAAACACACAAAAACTCATGAAAACACACAAAAACACACAAAATGTAAGGTCAGAACAAATTTGTAAACCTGTTTTGCTTGGTTTTGTTCCATTATTATATTGAGTTTAACTTAAAGCCAGTTTCTACTCGTTGTAGCGGCTGGAGCACAAAACTGTAAATCTTGTGAAAGAGCAGCAGCAGAGTTTGTTCAGAGAGCTGGACTCAGGTTATTCAGAAAGCATCGAGAGGGAGGAGGAGGAGAGCACCAGAGAGGCAGTTCGGATCATCACTCAGATTGTCTTGAACAGCATGGGCCAGAAGTCGCTGGCAGAACGTCTGAGCTCCAGTAAGTACTCATCACTCCACTTAGTACAAATGTTCCCCATATGATTTCTTTGTACATTAACGACCTCCCAGCAGCCTGTCCAACTCTACACATTCAACTTTATGCAGATGACACAGTAATTTACACTCATGGCAATAGTGCATCACAAGTCGCAGAAGATCTCACGCAGTCTATGGTTCATGTCTCAAACTGGTTACTTAATGTTAAAAAACCTGTAGCAATGTTTTTTATTAAATCCAGAACCCCCTTTGCTCAACCTGATGTCTTTGTGACACGACCTGAAGGACAAAGGCTTCAGGTCGTGTCTGGATACAAATATCTCGGAGTACAAATGGACACAAATCTAACATTTAAATCACAAGTCCATAAAGTCTGCAACAAAGTTAAATTCCATCTCTCAAATGACTGTTCCATTAGACCACAGCTGTCACACAAAGCCGCTACAGTTTACAGGCATGATCCTCCCCCACGTGAAATACTGTTTAACTACCTGGTCACAAACAGCACCAGCCTCAAACCGCTCGAGTCCTGATACAAAAGAACAATAAAAACTCTTGTTAGGAAACCAATTCATTATCATCACTGTGCAACACTTAAGGAACTCAAACTCCTAAACTGGGACAATATGATCAAATGTACAAATGTCTGTCTTCTGTCTGAAGTCATAAATGGTCGATCTTCACCTCCACTCACACAGTTTGCTTCAGTAAGATGTTCCACACAGCGGGTCACTCGGGGGCAGTTAGAGGGAGCTGCATAGTCCCACTCAGGAGGAGCTCTTTTGGACACTCATCCTTTTCAGTCACAGCAGCACATCAGAGGAGCTCATTACCAAACACTATTAGAGAAGCAACATCATACAACATTTTTAAAAGTCTTTAAAAAAAAGTGGCTAGTTGAGAATCAACTCTGTGTACATTGACCTTCTTTGTGGTTGTGTGTCTCATGTCGGTCTGGTCCTGGAGGCTCTTAAAGGTTTGTCTTGCCATTATTGTCCAAGTGAGTGTGAATGGTTTGTGTTCAAATGGTGGTAAATAGATTTGTATATATACATTGGTTTTTAACCTGTTTTCTTTTAGAGTGACAATGTAACATCTGTCCAGGGACCATGGATGAAAATGAGCCTTCTGGCTAAATCTGCTGCATTTACACAAATGTTCACTAATGTTCACTGTCCCCATCAAATAAATAAATAAATAAATGATACATTACTTATTAATGGATCAATCAAAACAAACCAGTCCGTTTGTGCAAAACAATGTGTGTTGTAGTGTATAACATGAGAGTGTGAAACATCCATCCATCTTCTCCCGCTTAATCCAGCTGGGTCGTGGGGGCAGCTTGCTGCCCAAATACTCATAGCACCTGACCCCCCCTATGAACCCCTCTGCAGGTGGTGAACCCACAGGAGGAGTGTGAAACAGACTTGCCAAAATAAAGGCGGTTTGAGGCTGGTGCTGGCATCACTAATGTGCTGGCTGAACGAAGGAGAAAACAAGTGAGCGACTGGTAAAGGAAGTGGATGAGAGCAGGTGGACCAGGGATGTAGTTTTCCCACGATTCGATACTTATCTCAATACACAGGCCACGATATTGATTCGATATCGATACACTTTATGACACAAAATAAATCTCATGTAATTTTTTCTGCTGGTGAGTGTAATATAATAACACTGTGATGTTAATGAAACAATACATTACATACAAGGCATTACAGCACAACTACTGTAAAGCTGTAGTTTATATGTTAGTTTAGTTTTTTCGTTATATCATTTGGCCTCTGTCTCTCCTCTCACTGCGTGCACACGCCGGTGTCAGTGCTGCTCTACCTCCTCCAGCAGCAACAGTACGTAGCTCCTCCCACACTGCCCGGCTACAGTCACGTGTTCTCCCATCCTCTTTCTTAAGACTCAAACTATGTGTACACAGATATGTCTCAACAAACTGTTTTCTATGGAAAACTTATGAGATAGAGTCTGAGAAAAAGACTGCATATATCGAGTCATGCTGCTTGTGCATATATGAGCGCATTTGATTAAGGCCGATGTGAAGGCAAAAGCGATTCTAAAGTATTTATAAGTAAATATTGCTGTCATTCCCGGGTCTGTCAACTCAAAATAAATAGATAAAATCCACCTCTGTTAGAATATGCCTATATGTTAGAAGTTCCTATGGAGCTGCATCTGAGGAGGACATTGCAATAACTGTTTTCATTTTGGGCCAAAGTAAATGACAACACCACACATGGAGGGAGATGTGGAGGGAGATCAACCGAACATGTGTATCGAATTATGAGACCAGTATCGAACGATTTGATATTATATCGAATATCGTTGCATCCCTAAGGTGGACTCAGAAAGAAGCAGGGCTTCTCAGCACTGCAATTTTTATCTGCTTTTTGTGTCTGTAAACAGAATCAGCCGAAGGTGTGTATTGCAGTAAACTGAAGTGTGATCTGAGGCAAAGGTTCGGCCGTGTGTTTGAGGGCGTGGCTAAAGCAGGAGACTCCACCCCCCTGACCCAGATCTACACAGAGCTCTACATCACAGAGGGCGGAGCCTCAGAGGTCAACCAGGAACATGAGGTCAGACTCATGGAGACGACGTCCAGGAGCCCGGCCGCTCCAGAGACCATCACATGTGAAGAGCTCTTTAAACTCCGCCCACACTCACCAGAGCCAATCAGGTTTGTGCTGACGAAGGGCGTGGCCGGCGTGGGGAAAACAGTGCTGACTCAGAAGTTCAGTCTGGACTGGGCTGAAGGCCGGGCCCACCAGGAGCTCCAGCTGCTGTTCCCGTTCACTTTCAGAGAGCTCAATGTGCTCAGAGACTCACAGTTCAGCCTGGTGGAGCTGCTGCACCACTTCTTCAGTCCATCCAAAGGTCTGTGCAGCCTCCAAAAGCTCCAGGTGCTCTTCATCTTTGACGGTCTGGACGAGTGCAGACTTCCTCTGGACTTCAGCCGAACCCGGGTCCTGAGCGACCCCACAGAGTTGGCCTCAGTGCACGTGCTGCTGGTGAACCTCATCAGGGGGAGGCTGCTTCCCTCTGCTCGCCTCTGGATAACCACACGACCCGCCGCGGCCAATCAGATCCCTGCATGGTGCGTCTCCATGGTGACAGAAGTGCGAGGATTCGCCGACCCGCAGAAGGAGCAGTACTTCAGGAAGAGGTTCACAGACCAGGCCACAGCCATCATCTCCCACATCAAGAGCATCCGCAGCCTCCACATCATGTGCAGCATCCCGATCTTCTGCTGGATCCTCTCCACAGTTCTACAGAAGCTTCTGGAACAAACAGAGGAACCAGAGCTGCCCCGGACTCTCACACAGATGTACGTTCACTTCCTGGTGGTGCAGGCCAAAGTCCAGAACATCAAGTATCACCAGGGATCAGGGGAGGACCTTCACTGGACTCCAGAGACCAGGGAGATGGTGAAGTCTCTGGGAAAAGTGGCCTTTGAGCAGCTGCAGAAAGGAAACCTGATCTTCTACGAGAGTGACCTGAGCGAGTGTGGGCTGGACGCTGCAGCGGCCTCAGTTTACTCCGGAGTGTTCACACAGGTCTTTAGAGAGGAGCCAGGCCTGTACCAGGACAAGGTCTACTGCTTCATCCATCTGAGTGTGCAGGAGTTTCTGGCTGCTCTTCACGTCCATCAGACCTTCTACAGCTCTGGAGAGAACCTGCTGGAGACACCACACTCCTCTGAGAGTCCAGAATCAGTACAGACGCACACATTATCATCCCGATTGAAACTTTTTAAACCTGGTCAAACAAGACAAACAAGTCCTGAGGCCTTCTTCTACCGCTCTGCTGTGGACCAGGCCTTACAGAGTCCAAACGGACACCTGGACCTGTTCCTGCGCTTCCCCCTGGGGCTGTCTCTGCCGACCAATCAGAGGCTGCTGCAGGGTCTGCTGACTCACACAGGAAGTGAAGGGGCCAATCAGGAGACAGTAAAGTACATCAAACAGAAGCTGGATGAAGAGGGTGTGTCTGCAGAGAGAAGTCTGAACCTGCTCCACTGTCTGAACGAGCTGAGGGACCACAGTCTGGTGGAGGAGATACAGAAAATGATGAAAGAAGGAGGTCTCTCTCATAGACACATGTCTCCAGCTCAGTGGTCGGCTCTGTCCTTCCTCTTGCTGTCCTCAGACCTGGAGGAGTTTGACCTGAGGAAATACCAGCCCTCAGAGGAGGCTCTCCAGAGGCTGCTGCCTGTGGTGAAAGCTGCAAACAAAGCAATGTATGTTTATTTTATAAATCAGATCAGATCACATTAAACAAATTCAAATGTCTTTTGGTTTTCAGTCTCTCCGGCTGTAACCTAACAGAGTGCAGCTGTGGTCCTCTGACCTCAGTCCTCAGCTCCTCCAGTCTCACACATCTGGATCTCAGTAATAATGACCTCCTGGACTCAGGAGTGGAGCTGCTGTGTGCTGGACTGAAGAGCGCCTCCTGCAGACTGGAAACGCTCAGGTGAGATGCTTGCAGGCCAACATTTAAATATTAAATGTTCTTAATGTTTTGCCTACAAGAGGAAAGTCAGGTAATAATTCATTTGGTCTTATTTAACTCTAAATAATTTTGTTTTCCTCCAAAGGACTAATTTGTGTATTGTTATTATTTGTTACCTTTACCTGATTCGCTGCTTGTCCACAGTCCTCCTCAGAAGGGTTACGTCATGTTGCTGTGTGATTTACATCGCACCAAAGACACGTCACATATGTCCCACCCACATTTCACGTCAATCAAATTAGTCTTAGGAAAAAAACAAAGTATTGCCTAGTATAAAAGTGGTGTATGTGGTGCGTGTCACTGGCTACATGCTCTGCTGCGACAGCACAGCACGTATATCCCGACAGTCAGCAGGGACTCGGACCCTAACCCTCTCCATAAACCCTAAGGCCGCAGATGCTGATGAAAACTAGCCTTTTAGCTAATTTGGGTACTTTTACATTACAGTAATGTTTATTAATGTACAATGTCCCACTGAAAAGTCAATAAATATAGGACTTTGAGGTGGAAGGGGGCACGCCTCAGTAAAAGCTTTGTCCCTTCTGCCATCACTGCTCTCAACAGCCAACAGAACTTTGGATCTTCAGCAGCATGTTTGTGTTCCTGTGCTGTGTCCATGCGTCTTTATTTGTACCTGTGTTTGACTGTGCCTGTGAAAAAGTGTCTGTGTCTTTAGGCTGTCCGGGTGTCTGGTCTCAGAGAGGGGCGGAGCTGCTCTGGCCTCAGCTCTGAGCTCCTCTTCCCACCTCAGAGATTTAGACCTGAGCTACAACCATCCAGGAGCCTCAGCACAGAGCCTGATCGCTCTACGGGACCACCCCCACCGCCCCCTGCAGACTGTCAGGTGAGATCACTGCTTCCTGGACACGAGAATGATTATACAAAATAAGACTTAAACTGGTGTAGCATAGAGGGATTATCAGACTACATCACTTCGCTCTACTGTCTGTCTGGTATCATGTCAGTGTCTTGTAGGATTTCAGCAGATTTCAGGAGCTCCCGGGGGCGGAGCTAGGTGTATCGATCAGGTATGAGAGGATGTCCAACTACTGAAGTTTGGGACATTTCTTCTCATCATTTACACACTCGCCTGCATTTAACACATACGGGTCATTAAGACGTATCCCACTCACTGATGTTCATTTAGCATCAGAACTTATTTTATCACACAGTAAACTGTTTTAGTGCCGACAACAGCTCGAGCTCTGTAACTTCATGTTACCCACACAGACAGCGGCGCTTTCTGCACTCAGGCTGTGCACATCTACTGTGTTCATAAACTAATAATCTGTCTCAGTTGGTAGAGTCCTCTGATCCAAACAAATGTTTGGATCCTTGACCATTCTTGACATAAACATCATCTGTAGAGCGGTCAGATCCCATAGGTGAATACTGTTGTTGTGTCCTTGGGCAGCAGCAGTACAGAGATGTTTGCTCTGTGGCAATTTAAAGCTCTTTAAAATGACAATAATAAAGTGTATGATAAATGTGATGTGCTTTCCACAACTGCATGATAGCACTGTCCCGGTGAAAAGATCAGCCTGGCCTCAATTTTAACATCCAGGACGATGCACAGTGTTGCTCTTGAACCCTGACGGTATAAAGTACACTGGAGTATGGCGAGTTGGGCTTTTGAAGATAGTCACACCTCATTTATTTAACCGAGCCTGTTGAAAAAGATGCGCTCCTCACACTGCTGTTTGCCCCTTAATGTGCTCTTGGTGTGGTCCTTATGTCTGCTCTGGATCTTCCGCTCTGACTGTACTAGGGGAGTGTGACGTTCAGCTCCAGTCAAATGAAGCTCACAGTGCTAGCAGCTATGGGGTGAATTTGGAGCCAGGCTCCATATTAGGAGTAGGAATTTAATTAACGGATGGAAAATTTTGTACAGGCAAAACTGAATATGTGCAGTTTCTGCTTTATGAATAATCTGCAGTAGTTTAAAATGGCTCATTGACAAAGTGAAAATAATGATGTGTTTATTGGTGTAATGTGCTGTTTTTAGTTTGAGTCCTGCTGGAGAGAGATGGCTGATTCCAGGTCTGAGAAAGTGTAAGTCTCATGTTAACAGAGGAATGTTGAGTTTTACTGAACAACGACCAACTTCAGTGTCCTGTTTATGTGCTGCAGATTTCTGTGAACTCTCTCTGGATCCAAACACGGCCCATAGAAGACTCCAACTGTCTGACAATAACCGTACAGTGAAATATGTGAGCCAAGACCAGCCGCATTCCAATAACCAGCACAGATTTGACTCCTGTCCGCAGGTCCTGTGCTCCACAGTGCTGACAGGGAGCTGCTACTGGGAAATGAAGTTGGATTTGCGCTCAAATGGAAGTGCTTATATTGCACTGAGTTACACTGGGATCTTTTCAAAAGGCCATAATAACAGAGAGTTTGGGGCAGACAAAGAGTCGTGGGCTCTTCAGTTCTCCAGAAGAAGTGTCAGTGTCCATCATGATGGGAAAATGTCTAAACTCTCCTCTGGCTTCAGTCCCAGCTCAGTTAATCGAGTGGCCGTGTACTTGGACCACGCAGCAGGGACTCTGTCCTTTTATGTCGTGTCCTCTGATAAACTGATCCACCTCCACAGTTTTTACACCGCTTTCTCTCAGCCTCTGCTTGCAGGATTCAGACTGCAGAACAGCTCAGTGTCTCTGGTGAGATGTTAGCTGCCCAGTCCTCTGACCCCTATGAACCCCTCTGTGAGTGGTGAGCCCACAGGAGGGATAATTTATCCATCCATCCATCTTCTTCCGCTTATCCGGGGCCGGGTCGCGGGGGCAGCAGTCTAAGCAGGGGCTCCCAAGCTTCCTTCTCCCCAGCCACTTCGTCCAGCTCCTCCGGACGGACCCTGAGGAGTTCCCAGGCCAGCCGAGAGACATAGTCCCTCCAGCGTGTCCTGGGTCTTCCCCGGGGCCTCCTACCGGTGGGACATGCCCGGAACACCTCCCGAGGGAGGCGTCCAGGAGGCATCCGGACCAGATGCCCGAGCCACCTCAGCTGGCTCCTCTCGACGTGGAGGAGCAGCGACTTACCTGAGCTCCTCCCGTGTGACCGAGCTCCTCACCCTATCTCTAAGGGAGCGCCCGGCCACTCTGCGGAGGAAACTCATTTCGGCCGCTTGTATCCGCGATCTCGTTCTTTCGGTCACTACCCAGAGCTCATGACCATAGGTGAGGGGAGGAACGTAGATTGAAGTAAATCGAGAGCTTCGCCTTTCGGCTCAGCTCCTCTTCACCACAACGGTCCGATACAGCGACTGCATCACTGCCGACGCCGCACCGATCCGCCTGTCAATCTCACGCTCCATCCTCCCCTCACTCGTGAACAAGACCCCGAGATACTTGAACTCCTCCACTTGAGGCAGAGACTCCCCACCCACCCGGAGAGGGCAATCCACCTTTTTCCGGTCGAGAACCATGGCCTCGGATTTGGAACAGCTGATTCTCATCCCAGCCGCTTCACACTCGGCTGCAAACCGCCCCAGTGCACACTGCAGGTCCTGGTTTGATGGAGCAGGACAACATCATCAAAAAGCAGCGATGAAATCCTGTGGCTCCCAAACTGGACCCCCTCCGGCCCCTGGCTGCGCCTAGAAATTCTGTCCATAAATACAATGAACAGAACCGATGACAAAGGGCAGCCCTGGCGGAGTCCAACATGCACCGGGAACAGGTCTGACTTACTGCCGGCAATGCGAACACAGCTCCTGCTCCAGTCATACAGGGACCAGACAGCCCTTAGCAAAGGGCCCCAGACCCCATACTCCCAAAGCACCCCCCACAGGGCACCACGAGGGACACGGTTGAATGCCTTCTCCAAGTCCACAAAACACATGTGGACTGGTTGGGCAAACTCCCATGAACCCTCGAGCACCCGATGGAGGGTGTAGAGCTGGTCCAGTGTTCCACGACCAGGCCGAAAACCACACTGCTCCTCTTGAATCCGAGGTTCGACTATCGTGGTCGAACTCTCCTCTCCAGTACCCTGGCATAGACTTTACCGGGAGGCTGAGGAGTGTGATTCCCCTGTAGTTGGAACACACCCTCCGGTCCCCCTTTTTATACAGAGGGACCACCACCCCGGTCTGCCAGTCCAGAGGTACTGTTCCCAACTGCCACGCGATGTTGTAGAGACGTGTCAACCAAGACAGCCCCACAACACCCAGAGACTTAAGGTACTCAGGACGGATCTCATCCACCCCCAGAGCCTTGCCACCGAGGAGCTTTTCAACCACCTCAGTGACTTCTCGCCAGGTGATGGGTGAGTCCGCCTGGGTCCCCAGCCTCGGCCTCCTCTTCGGAGGACGTGACGGTGGGATTGAGGAGATCCCCAAAGTATTCCTTCCACCGCCTCGACAACATCTCAGTCGAGGTCAGCAGTTTCCCCGCACTGTAAACAGTGTTGGTGAAGGACCGCTCCCTCCTGAGGCGCCGGACGGTTTGCCAGAATTTCCTTGGGGCCGTCCGATAGTCCTCTCCATGGCCTCCCGAACTCCTCCCAGACCCGAAGCTTTGCCTCTGCAACTGCCCAGGCTGCAGCACGCTGGCCCGACGGTAGCCGCTGCCTCAGGAGTCCACCGGGCCAGTAATGCCCGGTAGGACTCTTCTTCAGCTTGACGGCATCCCTTACTCCGGTGTCCACCACCGGTTCGGGATTGCCGCCGACAGGCACCGCGAGACCTTACGGCCACAGCTACGAACGGCCGCATCGACAATGGAGGCCGAGAACGGCTTCCACTCGGCTTCATGTCCCCAGCCTCCCTCGGGATCCGGGAGAAGCTCCGAGGTGTGAGTTGAAGGCCGCGACTGACAGAAGGTTCCGCCAGACGTTCCCAGCAGACCCTCACGACACGCTTGGGCCTGCCAGGTCTTTCCGGCTTCCTCCGCCAGCGGACCCAACTTCACCACCAGGTGGTGATCAGTTGACAGCTCTGCCTCTCTCTTCACCCGGAAGTGTCCAAGACACACGGTCGGAGGTCAGATGACACGACAACAAAGTCGATCATTGACCTTCCGCCTAGGGAGTCCTGGTGCCACGTGCACCGATGGACCCCTTTTGTGCTCAACATGGTGTTTGTTATGGACAAACTGTGACTAGCACAGAAGTCCAATAACAGAACACCGCCGGTTCAGATCAGGAGGCCGTTCTCCCAATCACCCCTCTCCAAGTGTCACTGTCGCTGCCCACGTGGGGCGCTTGAAGTCCCCAGTAGAACAACGGAGTCCCCGGGTCGGGCGACTGTCCAGTACCCCTCCCAGAGACTCCAAGAAGGCCGGGTACTCAGCACTGCTGTTCGGCCCATAGGCCGACACCACAGTGAGAGACCTGTCTCGAATTCAAGGCGCAGGGACGCGACCCTCTCGTTCACCGGGGTAAACTCCAACACGCAGCGGCTGAGCTGTGGGGCTATAAGCCCACACCAGCTCGCCGCCGCTCCCCGCGGCCAACGCCAGAGAAATGGAGAGTCCAGCCCCTCTCAAGGAGGTGGGTTCCAGAGCCCAAGCTGTGCGTGGAGGTGAGGCCGACTATATCTAGCTGGTAACGCTCGACCTCCCGCACAAGCTCAGGCTCCTTCCCCCCCAGCGAGGTGACATTCCATGTCCCCAGAGCTAGTCTCCATGTCCGGAGATCTGGTCGCCGAGGCCCCTGCCTTCGACTGCCGCCCAGATCACTCTGCACCCGGCCCCTATGGCTCCTCCCGCAGATGGTGGGTCCAGGGGAGGGCGGTCCTACGTCGCTCCTTCGGGCTGTGCCCGGCCGGGCCCCGTGGGGAAAGGCCCGGCCACCAGGCGCTCGCCCACGTGCACCCACCCCAGGCCTGGCTCCAGGGTGGGGCACCGGTACCGGGATAATTTAATTCCCATCTATTTAATTCAGAATTAATTCATTCAGATTTAAAATTCTCATGTAAACGGGGCCAATGTGAAGCTGTCTTGACACATTTCAGGCTCTGGCTCCTGTAAGAATGAGAACAGCGTGTGAAATGGTCGCACATTTTCGCGCCATTCAGCACCACGTTATAATATCATGCTAACTTGAACATTTTACAATCCAAATAAAATGTACAAACTCAAAATGAGCGCACCACGATACATCCATTACATGTGAAAACGTTGTCTTATCAACATGTGCTCTTGTATTTAAGCTAAAAGTCCATTGTTTTTGTGAAATATATTCTTTTCAGCCCAGACAGAACTCCCCCTCTGCAGTCTCCAGTGCGCTACTGAGAGGGGAAGTGGAACTACCAAAATAAAACACACAGGAGCAACGGGCACTTCCAGGTTTCAAAATAAAATGTCAAAATGATCAAATTCACATATAAATTAGAATCAAACATAAAATACATACAGGGAATAGTAATAAATGCATTTTTAACTCCATTACATATGTCCCGCCCCCCAGCAACAACAACATTCAATCACAACCGAGCATCTCTGCTGTTGCCCTTGACTTACTTTTACTAGAAACCAGAATGTTCTGAGTGCAGCCGATAATGATGAAATAACCCGTTTCTGTGAACCCATGCTGTGAACATAATCATAACCGGAATGTAGTAATGTAAAGGAGTAATAGTAATGTAATGTAATGGAAATATGTGATGGTACAATGCATTATATGTAGACTGCTTAAGGGTTATTAATATTTGTGCACAGATAAAATCACCCAGAGAGTTGCATTAAAAAAAAAGGACGTCTGATATAACACAGGCATCCTTGAGCCTGTGGGGTGATGATGTGGCTATGGGTGTGAAGTGTTAATTAATCAGAATAGACATGCCTTTAAAAATCAAGAAATAAACAAATTATAAACTGTGATTTTTGTCTTTATTTAAAAGTATTCTCTATCTAGAAGCCCTCAGTCAGCAGTTTCAAACTTTATATGGTTAAAATTCTATTCTATTTATTTACTCTATTTGAAAAATCCCTATGAACAATAGAAATAATTCTTTGACCATGACTATATTTTGTTTGAAAAAATTTAGCTTTTCAATGTGTTTAAAGCTCACACATCACAATATAATATAATAAAGAGAAAAAATATAAATGGTAATAATAAATTCTAAATTAGGAGCAAAAAAGACCAAGAGACTGGTGTCAAATAAGACATACTTATATAAATGGAAAAAGACAGAGCAACAATGATATGATGATTGACAGGACACAGGGTTATCTGTTACATAAGGGTGAGTCGTTGTACAGTTGTAGGGAGCATTATCTGTTACGTAAGGCTGAGTTGTTGTAGGGAGGGACAGATGTATGCGTTTTCCCTAATAAAAGCTTTTATTTACAGCTATCTGCAGTTTCTCCTTTTGTTAATTCGCCCTTTAATTATGCCTGTCTGCTTGCCCCGCCCCTTCTGCCCTCAACCACGCCCCCTTCTGCCCTTAGCCACGCCCCCCTATATAAACCTCTGCCCGGCCTCTTCCAGATGTCGGAGCTCCGCGTCTCCTCCAGGCTCCAGGGTCCAGCGGCGGGGACAGACCGCAGTGTAACCCGAGCACCCGCGCCTCCTCTGCCCGCCCGCCTGCGCCGCTCCGCTCGCTGTATTTTTGGGATGTTTTAGCTGCGGGACAAAGACACGTTTCCAGGCGGGGGCACGGTTCCACTTTTAGCGGAGGTTCACGGAGGAAAACGCGGCGGAAAAAACGAGAAGAATGACGGAAAATCTCTGAAACGCGGTAAAAAGTTTCAAGCTAACTCTCCTGTGGTTGTGGTGCTATTTTGAGCGTTTTAGACTGGCATTATCTCAGCAGATAGTTTAGATAAAAGCCGAAATGCAACTTTATTTAACTCCTAACAACTTTGCGGACAAGTTTAGTCGCTGTTTTACGGGTTTACTCTTAAGTTATCGTAATTTAACCGCTATTTTCCATTAATTTGCAACGTTTTCCCAAATCACAGACTCAAATTCCTTCGTTTTTCGTCTCGTACTTTTAATGTGAAGCTCCCCCAAAACAGAAGACACGTGTAAAGACATTTAAGCCGCGTATTTGGGTGTTTTCTGTCCAAAATCTCCACTTGTTTTTGTCATATTTTAGTACATTTTGTTAAACTTTGTGGTCAGCCGTTATAAATCAGCGCAGCGCGAGACGGTCCTCCTCGCCGACCGCAGGTAACCATGGCAACCGCGGCTAACGGAGCTAAAGCTAACCACGGACATCGGCAACAAAAAGCGATTTTATTTGTGATTCTTTGCCAAAATAATGTACGATTTGCGGGCGAAAGTAGCTCAGTTCTCAGTCGTTGGTCCACTGATCAGAAAGTTGACGGTGCGATTCCAGCATCCCGCAGATGAACGCTGTCGTTGTGCCCTTGAGCAAGACACTTAACCAACCGCCCAGACTGGCACAAGGCTAACGGAGGTAAAGGTAAAGCTAACGACAGGCATCGTCAACAAAAAGCGGTTTTATTTGCTAGTTGGTAGAGCGTTTGAATTTTCTCCATGGAGATGTTATTGTTTTGTCCGGAATGTTTCACAGTACGGCATTAAAGCTTTTTATCTTCATGGAGACCAGACGCAGAATGTCTGTTTTTCTGGGTATGTCTGAGTTATAAAACCACCTGCAATTGAATAAATGTCACACTGTGGAACATGCCAGGCACAGCCAACCTGACATCTCCATAGAAACAAACAGGTGACGGACACCTAAGCAAAAAGTTGCACAATGCGCCTTTAAAATTAAGATTTTATTTGGACGTTTATTTAGAACTTTAGTTTTATTTCATCCATGGAATATTGTTTTCTGTTGTCCTTGAATTATATTTTCCAATGTTAAAAAGTTGTGTATTTATTTCCAGTATCATTGTATTACTGAACAAATTAAGCCCCTTTTTAAAAACAAGACAAATAAAATGGAATTAAAAGTCGGGAGGTCAATGCTAAGAGTTTTTCTTTTATTGCACCATTGGTATGCTTCATGTAATGTGTTTAATACTGATCTTTAATTTAATCTTTTGGGTCAGTTCAAAGAGCAGCTCTTTTTTATATTCTTTTATTTTTATTAAATATTAGAATTTATCATTTGAACTCTGGATTTCTCAGTGGTTTTATGTTAAACGCTTTCACCTGTGCTGGTCTTTATCCTTATATTCTGTTCCCTCTGTTTTCTCTGTACAAGTATGTGCGGGTATGTGCGCTTTGTGTGGCGTTTTTTGGATGAAAAGCGCTCTATGAATAAAGTTTGATTTATTGATTGATGGATATGAGCTGACAGAGGGCCTGAGTGCTTTCTACATGTTTAACGCCGTTCCTTATGCTGTTCTCTGTGCTGTTTCTCTGTATTTTCTGTGCAGGTATGTGTGGATATGAGCTGACAGAGGGCCTGAGTGCTTTCTACATGTTTAACACCGTTCCTTATGCTGTTCTCTGTGCTGTTTCTCTGTATTTTCTGTGCAGGTATGTGTGGATATGAGCTGACAGAGGGCCTGAGTGCTTTCTATATGTTCAACACCGTTCCTTATGCTGTTCTCTATGCTGTTTCTCTGTATTTTCTGTGCAGGTATGTGTGGATATGAGCTGACAGAGGGCTTGAGTGCTTTATGTTTAACACTGTTCCTTATGCTGTTCTCTATGCTGTTTTTCTGTATTTTCTGTGCAAGTATGTGTGGATATGAGCTGACAGAGGGCCTGAGTGTGTTGTATATGTTTAATATGATTTCTTATGCTTTTCCTTATACTATTTTTCTGTATTTTCTGTGCAGGTATGTGTGGATATGAGCTGACAGAGGGCCTGAGTGCTTTATGTTTAACACTGTTCCTTATGCTGTTCCTCTGTGCTCTCTGCTTTCTCTGTACAGTTATGTGTGGATATGAGCTGTGAGAGGTCGTATGTGCTGCTGACGCCGCGGCCTGCGTCATGCATCTTCCAGACGGCCGACGAAAAGGACGAGCTCCCTGGAGTCGGGGACGAGAGGTAACCACGATTTAAGCATTTCAAACTTGATATTATGTGGTCCTCGTAGACTATTTCTGGTTTAGCTTAAGATCATCCAAAGACTATTCAGAAAACGCAGACTTTTGTCTCATTAATGCGTTTTTTTGTATTGATACTTCAAATACTAGTTTTAGTATTGATTACAATGTGAGTTATTGTTCTGTTTTTCTTGACAACCTGAGTCAAATGATGAAAACAGGAAGTGAGTTTGCTGTTCTGTTGTCGACTGCTCTAGATGAGCAATGAATATCTAACACTTTTTAAAAGATTTTCAGTTTTGGTTTGTTTAAGATGCATTTAACTGTTTATCATTTTCTTCTGTTGGAGAAATAGGGCTGTCAAGTGCATAAGTGAGACGGAGAAGTGAATGAGTGTGTGTCTGACCTGCACATTTTAACGTATGAGTGTGTTTTATAGAGAGTGAACCATGTGGGAGCGGGTGCTGAAGGTTTTTGTCGTGTTTTCTGAATCGTGTTCGTGACGTGGCCTTGGTCCAGCAGGGACTAAGGATGGAAATGAGCTTTGGCTACAGTCCTGCATATTTACAAGCAGGGCTCTACGCTAACTTTTTTTTTCAGGAGCACATGTGCCCCTAAGTGAAAAATTTTAGGAGCACAGAAAAAAAAATGGGGGCACAAATAGGTTTTCATTTCGAACGATTATTACAGTGCAGAACTTGCGCACACCAACTTATTTGAATTGATGTAATACAAAAAACAAAAGAATTATTATCACTGTACTTTTCCTGCATGAGCGCAGTGGTTTTATAAATATATCTTCATTTTATCTGATTAATAGCCTATTTAGACTTAAAATAAGCCAAACAAACTGTACTGCACTGAAACACTCTGTGGCCCTTTTTTGGACCTTCACCTACAGTTTGAGAACCTCTTCTTTAAGAGAACTTCCACTGGCACTTTACACAAAACTGCTTCAAAGTGAAAAACATAGGTAAGATTTTTAAACCTGTATTTTCAAATTCCTAGGTGAAGTTACATTCTCTTTGTGGTTTTACAGTGGTTTTTAGCCTCTGCACATTTACCAAACTAAACGCACATTGTGACAGAGTTATTTGGCATTTTCTTAGGCAAACTTCAGCCCACATATCACCTGCTCTGTGCTGTAGCTCTGCTCTGTGCGGACACTGACAGAAAATTAGTATTGGCGTATTTGACGTGAGGCGGAAGGATAGGTGGGATACCTGCCCTGTGACGCACGTTGGTACACAAGGGTGCGCGCTGTGGACAAGCCGCGCGCTGCGGAGCCTGTGCTGACGGGCCGCACAGTGTCTGCGGGCTCCAGTGCACAGGCCGCAGAGAGACGTCCCGCGCGGTCACGCACACCGGTACAAGTTTATTGCAGCGGCCGTAATGAAATATGATTACACTCAGTATTCAGACCTTGAAGGTCCGTGATAAGACCGAGTCCAAATGCGCTCGAGACAAGACCAAGACAAAGCTCTCGCTTTAGCTGAGAAGGAAGTTCAGCGGCGTGGGGGTGTTTACTGAGTGGTGGGGCAGGTGTGGGTCCTGCTGCGGGGCGCTCCTCGTTGAAGCTGGGCGTGGGTGTGTTTTGAAGCGGAGTTTGTTCGTATGAGTGATATCGGCCACATGCGGAGCTCATACGCTGGGGTCAGCGCTCGCGCTGGGCAAGCGTGCGGCGCTTTAGGGGTGATCCAGGCTTGGGCACGATTCTGAAGTCCTAGTGTGAGTGCGCCCCTAATGTTTGATACATTTAGAACGTTTAACTTGTCACGTTACGTCTGTGCGCAGTTCTCCTTACTGTGGCTGCAGAAGCACTCGCACTGGTGCGACTGTTTTATTTTCCTCGTTCGCACGACGAAATATTTACTCGCAAATGCGAGTGAAATGGGCGCACTGTAGAGCCCTGTTTACAAGTCCATGTTTGTTTCTTACATTATCCTGTCTTTTTATCTGCACTGTCCCTTAATAATAAATAAATAGAAATACAAACAAGATACTAAAACTAGTCGAGAAACTAGATCCTCATTTTTCGCAGGTGTCGATCCTAAAAAAGTCCCATTGACAGGACAGAGCAGAACCTTTTCTGAAAGGGTTTAGAACAATCTGGAACTGCAGCAGAACAAGTGTAAGAGCAAAGAGACTAATATACACCCATGGGCCTGGTTTAGACTTTGTTTAGTCCTGGTTTAGTCCTGGTTTAGTCCTGGTTTAGTCCTGGTTTAGTCCTGGTTTAGTCCTGGTTTGCTTTCTAATGTTTATGAAATGGTTTCAAACAATCTTGTACCTGTTTTCACTGAGTTTGGAGGTTTAAAATGTTAAAATCTTCCCCACATTATTCACATATTCTCTGTTTGTCCACAGTGTGCTGGAGATGCTGAGTTACTCCAAGTTCTCGGACCTGGAGGCGTGGCTGTGCATGCCCTCCTCTCTGCGTCTGCCTCGCTCCCTGGACTCCTCTTCCTCCTCCTCCTCCTCATCGCAAACGTCCGTGCGATCCTCCAGCTCCGTCCCCGGGTCTGGCTCCTCCGCACTGGCCCTGAAAGCATCACGGCCCCTGAACGCCTCACAGCGCTCGCTCTGCAGCCACAGCGGAGATGGGGACAGGTACATCTGCTTTTGTCAGTTCACTGGAGATTTAAATAGAAAAAGGGATGGAGCCGAAAGCGCCCCCATGACACTCCGTCTGTGGTTAAATCAACGGCTCGTTTAAACACGTTTCTGAAAAAAAAATATTACTCTCATTAGCAGGATATAGATTTTGGTCAATATTGTTCACCCAGAGATTTAGTTTTGTAAAAATAATAATAGCCTGTGGTGGGATTAATAAAGTAATCTGAATCTAATCTAGTGCAGCGTAATGTCTTTGTGCTTTTTCACCGTGTTACTGTAATCTTGAGCCTTATATAAACACACATTCATCTTGTATAAACTGGGGGAAGTGTGTTCTGTGGTCTTTGGCTGTACCTCACTGTGCACTTGTTCCTGTGTCCATCAGAATGTCTCTAAAACGCAGTCTCTATAGAACGCTCTTCTAGATCATTCCATCCTCTCAAAAACAACACGAGAACCCGTGTCTGGATGAGCAGGGAGGGGCCCAGATAAGGTCTAAAGGAACTCACTGTTTGGACAAGGCTCTAAAGTACGGAAACGCTCCAGACGAGCCGCATGGCTAAAAATAAACATAATATTACATCCTCTGACCCTCTCCCCTGCTCCTCTGACCCTCTCCTCTGCTCCTCTGACCCTCCTCTGACCCTCTCCTCTGCGCCTCTGACCCTCTCCTCTGCGCCTCTGACCCTCCTCTGCTCCTCTGACCCTCTCCTCTGCTCCTCTGACCCTCCTCTGCTCCTCTGACCCTCTCCTCTGCTCCTCTGACCCTCTCCTCTGCTCCTCTGACCCTCTCCTCTGCTCCTCTGACCCTCTCCTCTGCTCCTCTGACCCTCCTCTGCTCCTCTGACCCTCTCCTCTGCTCCTCTGACCCTCCTCTGCTCCTCTGACCCTCTCCTCTGCACCTCTGACCCTCCTCTGCTCCTCTGACCCTCTCCTCTGCTCCTCTGACCCTCTCCTCTGACCCTCCTCTGCTCCTCTGACCCTCCTCTGACCCTCCTCTGCTCCTCTGACCCTCTCCTCTGCTCCTCTGACCCTCCTCTGACCCTCTCCTCTGCTCCTCTGACCCTCCTCTGCTCCTCTGACCCTCTCCTCCTCAGACCCTCTCCTCCGACCCCCTCCTCTGCGCCTCTGACCCTCCTCTGCTCCTCTGACCCTCCTCTGACCCTCTCCTCTGCGCCTCTGACCCTCCTCTGACCCTCTCCTCTGCGCCTCTGACCCTCCTCTGCTCCTCTGACCCTCTCCTCTGCACCTCTGACCCTCCTCTGCTCCTCTGACCCTCTCCTCTGCTCCTCTGACCCTCCTCTGCTCCTCTGACCCTCTCCTCTGCTCCTCTGACCCTCTCCTCTGCTCCTCTGACCCGCTCCTCTGACCCTCCTCTGCTCCTCTGACCCTCCTCTGACCCTCTCCTCTGCGCCTCTGACCCTCCTCTGCTCCTCTGACCCTCTCCTCTGCTCCTCTGACCCTCCTCTGACCCTCTCCTCTGCTCCTCTGACCCTCCTCTGCTCCTCTGACCCTCTCCTCTGCTCCTCTGACCCTCTCCTCTGAACCTCTCCTCTGAACCTCTGCTCCTCCGACTGTCTCCTCTGACCCTCTCCTCTGCTCCTCTGACCCTCCTCTGCTCCTCTCCTCTACTCCTCTGACCCTCCTCTGACCCTCTCCTCTGCTCCTCTGACCCTCCTCTGACCCTCTCCTCAGCTCCTCTGACCCTCCTCTGCTCCTCTGACCCTCTCCTCCTCAGACCCTCTCCTCCGACTCTCTCCTCTGCTCCTCTGACCCTCTCCTCTGACCCTCTCCTCTGCTCCTCTGACCTTCCTCTGCTCCTCTGACCCTCTCCTCCTCAGACCCTCTCCTCTGCCTCTCACCTCTGCTCCTCTGACCCTCCTCTGACCCTCTGACCCTCTACATCCTTTTACTTCTGATGATTTATTATGTTGGTTTAGTTTACTGCACCCCTTCTTGACGCATTAGACACATTAGTTTGAAGTTTAGTCTGTCCTGGTTTAGTCCTGGTTTAGTCCTGGTTTAGTCCTGGTTCAGTCCTGGTTTAGTCCTGGTTCAGTCCTGGTTCAGTCCTGGTTCAGTCCCGGTTCAGTCCCGGATCAGTCTTGGTTCAGTCCCGGTTCAGTCCCGGTTCAGTCCCGGTTCAGTCCCGGTTTAGTCCCGGTTTAGTCCTGGTTTTAATTCTGTTTTGTCCCCAGATCCTCAGAGAAAGTGCACTCGTTCTTGAGCCCTACGCTGGTTCGAGACCCTCAGTTCCTCTCCACTCCGGTCTTGACCTCTACGCCTCTGACCTCCCTGACCCCTGCGACCCCCGGCGTGACCTCTGACCTGCTGACCCAGCCCGACACCTCTCCCAGTGGAGTGACCGTGAGGAAGAGGCGGAGACTGGCAGCGAGTCCTGGAGGTCTGCACTGGACCTCAGCAGGTACAAAAACGGAAGTGGTTTAGTCCTGGGTTAGACCTGGTTTAGTCCTGGTTTAGTCCTGTTTTAGTCCTGGTTTAGTCCTGGTTCAGTCCTGGTTCAGTCCTGGTTCAGTCCTGGGTTAGACCTGGTTTAGTCCTGGTTTAGTCCTGGTTTAGTCCTGGTTTAGACCTGGTTTAGACCTGGTTTAGACCTGGGTTAGACCTGGTTTAGACCTGGTTTAGTCCTGGTTTAGTCCTAATTTAGTCCTAATTTAGTCCTGGTTTACACCTGGTTTAGTCCCGGTTTAGACCTGGTTTAGACCTGGTTTAGACCTGGGTTAGACCTGGTTTAGACCTGGGTTAGACCTGGTTTAGTCCCGGTTTAGACCTGGGTTAGACCTGGTTTAGACCTGGTTTAGACCTGGTTTAGACCTGGTTTAGTCCCGGTTTAGACCTGGGTTAGACCTGGTTTAGACCTGGTTTAGTCCTGTTTTAGTCCTGGTTTAGTCCTGGTTCAGTCCTGGTTCAGTCCTGGTTCAGTCCTGGTTTAGACCTGGGTTAGACCTGGTTTAGTCCCGGTTTAGACCTGGGTTAGACCTGGTTTAGACCTGGTTTAGACCTGGTTTAGACCTGGTTTAGTCCCGGTTTAGACCTGGGTTAGACCTGGTTTAGACCTGGTTTAGTCCTGTTTCAGTCCTGGTTTAGTCCTGTTTTAGTCCTGGTTCAGTCCTGGTTCAGTCCTGGTTCAGTCCTGGTTTAGTCCTGGGTTAGACCTGGTTTAGTCCTGGTTTAGTCTTGTTTTAGTCCTGCTTTAGTCCTGGTTCAGTCCTGGTTCAGTCCTGGTTCAGTCCTGGGTTAGACCTGGTTTAGTCCTGGTTTAGACCTGGTTTAGTCCTGGTTTAGTCCTGGTTTAGTCCTGGTTTAGACCTGGTTTAGACCTGGTTTAGACCTGGTTTAGACCTGGTTTAGACCTGGTTTAGTCCTGGTTTAGACCTGGTTTAGTCCTGGTTTAGACCTGGGTTAGACCTGGTTTAGTCCTGGTTTAGTCCTGGTTTAGACCTGGTTTAGACCTGGTTTAGCCCCGGTTTAGACCTGGTTTAGTCCTGGTTTGTCTTGTGTTAGTTTTGGTGTTGTTGGAGTTTAGTCGGTGCTTTGTTTACAGATGGTTCTGTTCTACAGTGTCTCAACAATATAATAAAACATAATCTTATAAAACAATAGAAGAGTTGTTGCTAATTACAAAGAGCAAACAGGAAACACTGAAGCGCTGATCGCAGAGACCAGCTGAATAAGTCTGAGTCCTGTGATAAAACCCTGTGTGATGTGTCCGCTGTGATTAGACGGGCCGCGGTGGCGACGTGCCCGAGCGGAGCGTGGCACCGCTCACAGACACATGTTTACTCAGGGCATTTCCTGACTCCTCTGGACTCCGCCCTCTCAAAGAACGATAATGAGTTTCCTCTTCAACTTCAAAGTGCACAGACACAGGACACAACACACAATAAACCACCGCAATGATCAGGGATGTTTTTATTACATCCACAAGGAAATATTTTAATTCAACAATATCACACGTGTTATAGAGGCGTCATCATCCTCAGAGTTTGCATTCGTTCATGAGAAATATATGACGATGTTGAACTGAAGAGGTTTGTTTTGTGGAAAGAATGGAAGAACATTAGAATTGCAGTGTCTGTGATGTCCACCAGAGGGCGCAGTAACACCAGTGTTATTAGTGCCACACGTTTAAACAGAAGGAAAACATTTGGAAGAGGTTTGGAAACAGAATTAAACAAAACAAACATTAGAAAGAAGTGTATGAATTTATACACTTTTATACCTCTTCTATATTATTCAAAGCTTTTTATGACAACAAATTCACACATTTAGCGTCTTGCCTAAGGACACAACACCACCCCTGCTGCTGCTGCTGCTGCTGCTGCTGCTGCTGCTGCTGCTGCTCTGCTGCTGCTGCTGCTGCTGCTGCTGCTGCTGCTGCTGCTGCTGCTCTGCTGCTGCTGCTGCTGCTGCTCTGCTGCTGCTGCTGCTGCTGCTGCTGCTGCTGCTGCTGCTGCTGCTGCTGCTGCTCTGCTGTTTGAGCTGCTGTTGTACTTTATGCCACATGTAGGATTTAGGGGCAGAATTTAACATTATATTTTTTAAAAGCATTGATGAAATTGTGTTTGTTTGTCTGAACGGTCTGAGGAGCAGCTCAGGTTTCTGTTAGACTCATCAAATAATCATGAGCCTGTTCACTCATACAGCTCTAATGCAGTCTGGCACGGTCTGGTACAGTCTGGCACGGTCTGGTACAGTCTGGTACAGCTCTAATACAGTCTGGTACAGTCTGGTACAGCTCTAATGCAGTCTGGCACGGTCTGGTACAGCTCTAATACAGTCTGGTACAGCTCTAATACAGTCTGGTACAGCTCTAATACAGTCTGGTACAGTCTGGTACAGCTCTAATACAGTCTGGTACAGCTCTAATGCAGTCTGGCACGGTCTGGTACAGTCTGGCACAGTCTGGCACGGTCTGGTACAGCTCTAATGCAGTCTGGCACGGTCTGGTACAGCTCTAATGCAGTCTGGCACGGTCTGGTACAGCTCTAATACAGTTTGGTACAGCTCTAATACAGTCTGGTACAGCTCTAATACAGTCTGGTACAGTCTGGTACAGCTCTAATACAGTCTGGTACAGTCTGGTACAGCTCTAATACAGTCTGGTACAGCTCTAATACAGTCTGGTACAGCTCTAATACAGTCTGGTACAGTCTGGTACAGTCTGGTACAGTCTGGTACAGCTCTAATACAGTCTGGTACAGCTCTAATATAGTCTGGTACAGTTTGGCACAGCTCTAATGCAGTCTGGCACAGTCTGGTACAGCTCTAATACAGTCTGGTACAGCTCTAATACAGTCTGGCACAGTCTGGTACAGCTCTAATGCAGTCTGGCACAGTCTGGTACAGCTCTAATACAGTCTGGTACAGTCTGATACAGCTCTAATATAGTCTGGCACGGTCTGGTACAGCTCTAATACAGTCTGGTACAGTCTGGTACAGTCTGGTACAGTCTGGTACAGTCTGGTACAGCTCTAATACAGTTTGGCACAGTCTGGTACAGTCTGGTACAGCTCTAATACAGTCTGGTACAGCTCTAATACAGTCTGGTACAGTCTGGTACAGCTCTAATACAGTTTGGCACAGTCTGGTACAGTCTGGTACAGCTCTAATACAGTCTGGTACAGTCTGGTACAGCTCTAATACAGTTTGGCACAGTCTGGTACAGTCTGGTACAGCTCTAATACAGTCTGGCACAGTCTGGTACAGCTCTAATACAGTCTGGCACAGTCTGGTACAGTCTGGTACAGCTCTAATACAGTCTGGCACAGTCTGGTACAGTCTGGTACAGCTCTAATACAGTCTGGCTAATACAGTTTGGTACAGTCTGATACAGCTCTAATATAGTCTGGCACGGTCTGGTACAGCTCTAATACAGTCTGGCACAGTCTGGTACAGTCTGGTACAGCTCTAATACAGTCTGGCTAATACAGTCTGGTACAGTCTGGTACAGCTCTAATACAGTCTGGTACAGCTCTAATACAGTCTGGCTAATACAGTCTGGTACAGCTCTAATACAGTCTGGTACAGTCTGGTACAGTCTGGTACAGTCTGGTACAGTCTGGTACAGTCTGGTACAGCTCTAATACAGTCTGGTACAGTCTGGTACAGTCTGGTACAGCTCTAATACAGTCTGGTACAGCTCTAATACAGTCTGGTACAGTCTGGTACAGTCTGGTACAGCTCTAATACAGTCTGGTACAGTCTGGTACAGCTCTAATACAGTCTGGTACAGCTCTAATACAGTCTGGTACAGTCTGGTACAGCTCTAATACAGTCTGGTACAGTCTGGTACAGTCTGGTACAGTCTGGTACAGTCTGGTACAGCTCTAATACAGTCTGGTACAGTCTGGTACAGTCTGGTACAGTCTGGTACAGTCTGGTACAGCTCTAATACAGTCTGGTACAGCTCTAATACAGTCTAATACAGTCTGGTACAGTCTGGTACAGTCTGGTACAGTCTGGTACAGCTCTAATACAGTCTGGTACAGTCTGGTACAGTCTGGTACAGCTCTAATACAGTCTGGTACAGCTCTAATACAGTCTGGTACAGTCTGGTACAGTCTGGTACAGCTCTAATACAGTCTGGTACAGCTCTAATACAGTCTGGTACAGTCTGGTACAGCTCTAATACAGTCTGGTACAGTCTGGTACAGTCTGGTACAGTCTGGTACAGCTCTAATACAGTCTGGTACAGTCTGGTACAGTCTGGTACAGCTCTAATACAGTCTGGCACAGTCTGGTACAGTCTGGTACAGCTCTAATACAGTCTGGCACAGTCTGGTACAGTCTGGTACAGCTCTAATACAGTCTGGTACAGCTCTAATACAGTCTGGTACAGCTCTAATACAGTCTGGTACAGTCTGGTACAGTCTGGTACAGCTCTAATACAGTTTGGCACAGTCTGGTACAGTCTGGTACAGCTCTAATACAGTCTGGTACAGTCTGGTACAGTCTGGTACAGCTCTAATACAGTCTGGTACAGTCTGGTACAGTCTGGTACAGCTCTAATACAGTCTGGCACAGTCTGGTACAGCTCTAATACAGTCTGGTACAGTCTGGTACAGCTCTAATACAGTCTGGTACAGTCTGATACAGCTCTAATATAGTCTGGTACAGTTTGGCACAGCTCTAATGCAGTCTGGTACAGCTCTAATACAGTCTGGCACAGTCTGGTACAGCTCTAATGCAGTCTGGCACAGTCTGGTACAGCTCTAATACAGTCTGGTACAGTCTGATACAGCTCTAATATAGTCTGGCACGGTCTGGTACAGCTCTAATACAGTCTGGTACAGTCTGGTACAGTCTGGTACAGTCTGGTACAGTCTGGTACAGTCTGGTACAGTCTGGTACAGCTCTAATACAGTCTGGTACAGTCTGGTACAGCTCTAATACAGTCTGGTACAGCTCTAATACAGTCTGGCACAGTCTGGTACAGCTCTAATGCAGTCTGGCACAGTCTGGTACAGCTCTAATACAGTCTGGTACAGTCTGATACAGCTCTAATATAGTCTGGCACGGTCTGGTACAGCTCTAATACAGTCTGGTACAGTCTGGTACAGTCTGGTACAGTCTGGTACAGTCTGGTACAGCTCTAATACAGTTTGGCACAGTCTGGTACAGTCTGGTACAGCTCTAATACAGTCTGGTACAGCTCTAATACAGTCTGGTACAGTCTGGTACAGCTCTAATACAGTTTGGCACAGTCTGGTACAGTCTGGTACAGCTCTAATACAGTCTGGTACAGTCTGGTACAGCTCTAATACAGTTTGGCACAGTCTGGTACAGTCTGGTACAGCTCTAATACAGTCTGGCACAGTCTGGTACAGCTCTAATACAGTCTGGCACAGTCTGGTACAGTCTGGTACAGCTCTAATACAGTCTGGCACAGTCTGGTACAGTCTGGTACAGCTCTAATACAGTCTGGCTAATACAGTTTGGTACAGTCTGATACAGCTCTAATATAGTCTGGCACGGTCTGGTACAGCTCTAATACAGTCTGGCTAATACAGTCTGGTACAGTCTGGTACAGCTCTAATACAGTCTGGTACAGCTCTAATACAGTCTGGCTAATACAGTCTGGTACAGTCTGGTACAGCTCTAATACAGTCTGGTACAGCTCTAATACAGTCTGGTACAGTCTGGTACAGTCTGGTACAGTCTGGTACAGTCTGGTACAGTCTGGTACAGCTCTAATACAGTCTGGTACAGTCTGGTACAGTCTGGTACAGCTCTAATACAGTCTGGCTAATACAGTCTGGTACAGTCTGGTATAGCTCTAATACAGTCTGGTACAGCTCTAATACAGTCTGGCTAATACAGTCTGGTACAGTCTGGTACAGCTCTAATACAGTCTGGTACAGCTCTAATACAGTCTGGTACAGTCTGGTACAGTCTGGTACAGTCTGGTACAGTCTGGTACAGCTCTAATACAGTCTGGTACAGTCTGGTACAGCTCTAATACAGTCTGGTACAGTCTGGTACAGCTCTAATACAGTCTGGTACAGTCTGGTACAGTCTGGTACAGCTCTAATACAGTCTGGTACAGCTCTAATACAGTCTGGTACAGTCTGGTACAGCTCTAATACAGTCTGGTACAGTCTGGTACAGTCTGGTACAGTCTGGTAGTTCATCCTTTTGAAGCCTGGTGACAAGCTGAAAACCTTAAAAACACAGAGGACTTTCTGAAGTATCACTTGATGACATCATGAGGTGTAACAGTGTTGAGTGTTATGAGGGACAGAGGGAGACGCACTAAATGAGCAGGATTCTTGAAACACATGTGAATGAAATAAAACACAACTCCAGGGATGTTTCTGATGAGGACACTACATTAGAACAGGGTTAAAGTCTCACTGCGGAACATTTCATCACATTAGATTGGCAGAAGATAGGAGCTTTTAAGCCAGGTCTGAACCAGGTCTAGACCAGGTCTAGACCAGGCCTAAGTCTTGGTCTGTCGACTGCTTCACTTTTGAGTGTTGTGTCTAAAGTTTCATCTTGTGTTTCGGTCTCAGGTTCGGTGCAGCGTGACTTCCTGTCTCCCGTGTCACCTGACCCGTCTCCCATGGCAACAGCAGGTGTGCGAGGGGGCGGGGCCGCGGGTGACAGGTGCGACAGGGTCACTCTGAGGAAGACTTTTTCTGTGGACGACCAGTTTCTCCAGAGCGCTCCCAAACTGAAGCTGCTGAGTCGACTGGAGCGAGGGACACGGAAGCTGCGCAATATTCACGTGAGTCCGACTGAAGTCATACAGAAGAATAGAAGTATAATTGTATCTCTGTGTGTAACTGTATCACTGTGGGCCAGTCGTATTTAGTACAGATGGGGAGCTACCATGAATATATTAAAAATACTGGTGTGTGTTGTTGGGTCTAGTCACTCATCGAAATGATCAGGTTCAGCATTTGTGAAATGACCTTTTGGAGATTTTACATTGTGATCAATAGAAGTGTCTGTGACCTCTGACCCCTGACCCCATCTGAGAGCATGACATCATCACATTCTGGGGTCTGAACAGCACCGTGTGGGGTTTAGATTCATGTGAGTCGGACTAAAATAACAGAACGAGGCCTTTGCTCCTTTAGTTTACTTGATGAATGGCTCAAGGGTGTTTCCGTCGACCAAACTTTACTCTCCGAGGATTTATGTGGGAGAACAGCAGAACATCAGTGTGGAGTGAGTGAAGAGTTGAGACTGAAAAGAGTCCCAGTTGTTTAGTCGAATAACAGTTTCTTTATTTAATCTAACTGTGCACAGCCTAAACACTGAGCAACAACTGATAACATGTAACTCATTCCAGTCATAAGTATTGGAATTTGGTTTGTTTAAAGCTATAGTTAGGGATTTTTGACATGAATCTGTACATCTCTGTCAGCAGCGTCGCGCATCAACACCGACTTCCCTCCCGACAGCGTCTGAGCCGAGTTCTTCCCCAGTTTTGGTGCTGATGAAAGTGTCCGGCAAGTTGGCTGGAGTCATGAAAATAAAGAGTTTTTCTTCTCCAAACAATCTGTGTTCAAAAGAGCGACACATTTACGTCGCACAAAAAAAGTCCAACCTCATAATCTCTTGGTACTATTTTCTCTCTGGTCGCCGCGCCTGTTTCAACGTTTCCTGCTCGGAAAGTTCACGACAACACGTGTGACTACGACAGCGACGATGAAGACGTGGCCTTTAGCACAGAGCCAAGGGGAGATCTTTATGAACCCGAATATCCTGAAGCCCAAATTCAGCAGATGGAGTCAGAACCGCAGAGACAGAGGAGGGACAGAGGGACGAGAACCTGAAGAACCTGAAGAACCTGAAGAACCTGAAGAACCTGAAGAACCTGGAGTTTTGTTGTTCTGGAGAATCACAAGTCTGCACCATTTATATATAGATTCTTCTAGAGCTTCTACAGGCTTATACACTTCTGGCTGTAGCGTCACGTTCGCTCTCTGGCGTCGGGCGTCATCGCTCCGAGCGTAAACTCTGAACTACTGTTGGATTCGTGCGCGCCGCCACCTGGAGGCAGCGCAGTGATACGACCGGAGAGAAAGTAATACCAAGAGATTATGAGCTCTGACTTTTTGTGATGCAAATGTGTCGCTCTTTTGAACACAGATTGTTCTGAGAAGAAAAACTCTTTATTTCCATGACTCCGGCCAACTTGACACTTTCATCAGCACCAAAACCGGGGAAGAACTCGGCTCAGACGCTGTCGGGAGGGAAGTCGGTGCTGATGCGACTCTGCTGACGGAGACCAACAGATTCATGTGAAAAAAAACACAAATTATCCCTTTAATAGATCAAACTTTTACTGGTGTTTTTTAGGCACTCACATTCATATTTTTTTCATGAAGACGGGAAGAAAGGTATTTTTGCTGGTCTGATATCGGTAGTTTCAGCCTTTACGATATCTGCGATTAGTCGAGTCCACACTGAGGCGGATAAACGGATATTTAGAATTTTAATCCATGAGCTCCAGTTACTCGTAATGATCCCAAAGACCCGAGCAGATCAGGTTTGGAGCAGACGCAAGACTTTAGAGGAAGCCTGTGCGATACCTGTTTACCGTATGGCCCGGCCCTAAAGTGATTACACAAAGTACTACACAACCTGACTGAGTTCCTTTTCATTTCCTTTGGTCATTTCTTTTCTCTTATATTTGGTGTGACTTTGGCCTCTGCTTCCTTCCTCTGGTTTTCTCCATTAACACACTGAGAGCCTGCGGTGAGTCAGGGCCTTTTCTCTACAAACTCCTGTACAAAGAATGATGCAGGTTTGACTCGAATCGTCCCCGAGTCTCTTCACTCAGTCTCTTGCGCTTCTGTCGCCGTGGGTTTGTACTCTGCAGAAGCTCCGAGGGACGGAAAGAGCTGTGGAGACTTCTGCCTCTGAAGGATGAACTGCTCTGTCTTTGTGGTGGCTGTTCCAGTGACGTGGGAATCCCCTTTATTTCACTTTAAGAGAAACAGAGAATTTAAAGCCGGTTGATTTGTGTGAAATGTTCAGTGTTCATGTCGGGTCGTGTGTAAAAGTGTCAAATATTAAACTCGATTCTGATACTAAGGAATAGACTCGATACTCAATACTGATTCTGATACCACAATGATGATAGGAAAAAACATGGCAGTACTTTCTTTACTATTCCCATGTGTCCTTATATGTGTAATCTCTCAGTGGTCCAGGTCTAAACCAGGTCTAAACCAGGTCTAAACCAGGTCTAAACCAGGTCTAAACCAGGTCTAAACCAGGTCTAAACCAGGTCTAAACCAGGTCTAAACCAGGTCTAAACCAGGTCCATGGGCGTATACTAGTCTGTGTGCTCTTAGACTTGCTCCAGCTCCGGATCGTTCGTTATTAAGAAAAGGTTCTGCTCTGTCCTGTCAGTGGGACTTTTTATGATGAATACCTGTAAAAATTATGATTTAGTGCCTAATCCTAGTTTTAGTATCGATTAGTATCTGATATTGTAAACTTTTCTCCCCCTGAGTTCATGTGAGCGGCCGTCACACTGTGAGGACTTCTGTGTCACGTCATATTGTGATTCAGTCTAATGCAGCTGCAGCTCAAACACACTTTGCCCCACCCACTTCCCTTATTGATCCTGTGCAGTGACATCATGGCAGGGAGATCTGCATGTATGTTTATGGAGGAATGTTCAGCAAACAATGGTAAAAAAAAAAAAAGTCTGAAAAAAAATTGGTAAAAAAAACAAACAAACACCATTTGAGGAGCGTGTGGTGAGTGTGAGCGCTCATGGTCCCGTTTAGGAGTGAAAAGGTGAGAGGGACTTATTAACAGCACAAATCAGCTCACTGTAGTTTCATCTCATCAGTTCTTTAATAGATAAAAGAAAGAAAAGAAAGAAAGCCTCTGTTGGGCTCTGAGTGAGTGACAGGTGAACTGAACCAATCACAGTGAAGCGTGAACTCAGGAGGATCAGATGGTTCTGTTTGTGTTTGTGTTTGTACCAGTGCAGAGACGGAGCAGCACAATGAGAGGACGGACCGATGGAGTTATGTAGTACTGTGGTACTGTAGTACTGCAGTACTGCAGTATGTAGTTCTGTGGTACTGTAGTCTGTATGTAGTACTGCAGTACTGCTGTATGTAGTACTGTACTGTAGTCTGTATGTAGTACTGCAGTACTGCAGTACTGTGGTACTGTGGTACTGTAGTCTGTATGTAGTACTGCAGTACTGTAGTCTGTATGTAGTACTGCAGTACTGTACTGTAGTCTGCATGTGGTACTGCAGTACTGCAGTATGTAGTACTGTGGTACTGTAGTCTGCATGTGGTACTGCAGTACTGCAGTATGTAGTACTGTACTGTAGTCTGCATGTAGTACTGCAGTACTGCAGTACTGTGTGTATATGCAGAGTGCAGCGTGGTCCTCAGGGTCTATAGTGCCTCTCAGCTCTGCTGTCATTATTCTAAATACTGTCCCCTCTTCTCCTCTCTCTGCTCTCGCTCCTCTTTCTGTTCTTTTTCTCCTCTCTTTCCCGATGCTCTTTCATCAGCCTCTCACCTCCCTCCCTCTCTCCTCCCTCTCTCTCTCCTCCCTCCCTCTCTCCTCCCTCTCTCCTCCCTCCCTCTCACCTCCCTCCCTCTCACCTCCCTCCCTCTCTCCTCCCTCTCTCCTCCCTCCCTCTCTCCTCCCTCCCTCTCATCTCCCTCCCTCCCTCTCTCCTCCCTCCCTCTCTCCTCCCTCCCTCTCTCCTCCCTCTCTCCTCCCTCCCTCTCTCCTCCCTCTCTCCTCCCTCCCTCTCTCCTCCCTCCTCCCTCCCTCTCTCCTCCCTCCCTCTCTCCTCCCTCTCTCCTCCCTCTCTCCTCCCTCTCTCCTCCCTCTCTCCTCCCTCTCCTCCCTCTCTCCTCCCTCTCTCCTCTCTCTCCTCCCTCCCTCTCTCCTCCCTCCCTCTCTCCTCCCTCTCTCCTCCCTCTCCCTCTCTCCTCTCTCCCTTTCTCCTCCCCCTCCCTCTCTCCTCTCCTGTTCCTGTATCCTCTCCTCAGTCAGTGTGAATCACAGTTGTTTCTCTCCACTCTGCCCTCTCCTATTCTCCCTCTCTCCCCTCTCTTCTCTCTCTTGTCTCTTTCCGCTCTCCTCTCCTCTCTCCCTTCATCCATTTCTTGCCCCCACACACACCTCTTACCTCCTCTCTGCTCTCCTCCCTCTCCCTCCTCTCTTCTCTCTCCTCCCTCTCTCCTCTCTCCTCCCTCTCCCTCCTCTCTTCTCTCTCCTCCCTCTCTCCTCTCTCCTCCCTCTCCCTCCTCTCTTCTCTCTCCTCCCTCTCTTTCTCTCTCCTCCCTCTCTTCTCTCTCCTCCCTCTCCCTCCTCTCTTCTCTCTCCTCTCTCTCTCCTCTCCTCCCTTTCTCCTCTCTCCTCCCTCTCCCTCCTCTCTCCTTTCTCCTCCCTCTCTCCTCTCTCCTCCCTCTCCCTCCTCTCTCCTTTCTCCTTCCTCTCTCCTCCCTCTCCCTCCTCTCTTCTCTCTTCTCTCTTCTCCCTCTCCCTCCTCTCTCCTCCCTCTCCCTCCTCTCTTCTCTCTCCTCCCTCTCTCCTCTCCTCCCTTTCTCCTCTCTCCTCCCTCTCCCTCCTCTCTTCTCTCTCCTTCCTCTCTCCTCTCCCTCCTCCCTGCTCTCTCCTCTGTCACCCTCCCTCTTCCTCTCCCTCTCTTCTCCCTCTCCCCCTCCACCCACTTCTCTCTCCTCCCTCTCTCCTCTCTCCTCTCCTCCCTTTCTCCTCTCTCCTCCCTCTCCCTCCTCTCTTCTCTCTCCTTCCTCTCTCCTCTCCCTCCTCCCTGCTCTCTCCTCTGTCAACCTTCCTCTTCCTCTCCCTCTCTTCTCCCTCTTCCCCTCTCCTCTCTTCTCTCTCCTCCCTCTCTCCTCTCTCCTCTCCTCCCTTTCTCCTGTCTCCTCCCTCTCCCTCCTCTCTTCTCTCTCCTTCCTCTCTCCTCTCCGTCCTCCCTGCTCTCTCCTCTGTCAACCCTCCTCTTCCTCTCCCTCTCTTCTCCCTCCTCTTCCCCTCTCCTCTCTTCTCTCTCCTCCCTCTCTCCTCTCCTCCCTTTCTCCTCTCTCCTCCCTCTCCCTCCTTTCTTCTCTCTCCTTCCTCTCTCCTCTCCCTCCTCCCTGCTCTCTCCTCTGTCCACCCTCCTCTTCCTCTTCCTCTCCCTCTCCTCTCCCTCTCTTCTCCCTCCTCTTCCCCTCTCCTCTCCCTCTCTTCTCCCTCCTCTTCCCCTCTCCCTCTCTTCTCCCTCCTCTTCCCCTCTCCTCTCTCCTCTCTTTGTGAGTGAGTCAGAGTGAATCAGAGTCTCTTGTTTCTGTTCGTGTGGCACTAAATGTTCTGAATGTCCTCAACAGAATCCACAGGTCACAAAACTGCAGCACATTCCCCATCTCCCAGGCTCCACGCCATGTTTCAGACCGGGTTCAGTCCTGGTTCAGTCCTGGTTCAGTCCTGGTTCAGTCCTGGTTCAGTCCTGGTTCAGTCCTGGTTCAGTTCTCGGCTAGTCCTTGTCTTACACCTGGTTCAGACCTGGTTTAGTCCTGGTTCAATCCTGGTTCAGTTCTCGGCTAGTCCTTGTTTTAGACCTGGTTCAGACCTGGTTCAGACCTGGGTCAGACCTGGTTTAGACCTGGTTCAGACCTGGTTCAGACCTGGTTCAGACCTGGTTCAGACCTGGTTCAGACCTGGTTCAGTCCTTTTGAGTTTGTGTTTTTCACCACATTTAGAATCTGATGTCATGGCCAAATATGGGGAGTGAGTAATTACCTTTTGTCCAGCTGTGAAGCACAATATGAATCATTATTTTAAGTGTGATTTGAATAGTGTTTGTTCTTTCCTTTTGTGAGAGCTCAATCCAATCAGAAAACAGACTGAGCCTCACATGAGCTGCTCATTTGTGTCGCCACTTCCTAGAAAAAGCTAAAATCCTCTGCAGCCTCAGCCTCTCACTGAGTGAATTCTGGAGCTGATCTTTCACTGTCCATGTTCTGAGGATGAGCCAAAGCTGGACGTGTCCTCCATCTGCAGCTGTGGCGTGTGCTCAGGGCAATCGAGGCGAGCAGTGGTTGACCAATAAAATCTAAAATCATGTGTCAAAAGTTTAATGAAATCATTTTTAATTATATGCAAATAATCCTGTTTTCCCTTGACTTCTCTCCATTTGAAACTGAGCAAATGGCAACAACCACAGTTCTGAGGCCGGGAGGAACATGTTGAGAGCGCAGCTTTCTACATGTGCTCCTACAACAGGAGAGGCCAGCTGTTTACTGAGGACCACCGCCGGCTCAGACAGCACTGAATAAACCCACATCATCTGTGAGAACCTGATGAGAACCAGAGATGTGAAGCAGTTTCTAAGTGCACTTGGCAGCAGGAGACAACAACAGCACTAACACTGACACAAGTGTCTAAGATAAATCGCTTTTAGACAAGTCATTGTTTTTTGTAGTTTTGTGTTTGTAATGATTAAATGTTAGAAACACAGGCCGTCATTTAATGAAACAGTGAAGGATCCGGACAGAGCAGAGGAGTGAGCGGCTGGAGAAGAGCCTCATCTGTGTGTTTATGGAAGAGCCACAGTGTCAGTGGAATAACAGCATTATTACACACACGTGTGTGTGAGTGTGGGACCGTTACACACGTGTGTGTGAGTGTGGGACTGTTACACACGTGTGTGTGAGTGTGGGACTGTTACACACGTGTGTGTGAGTGTGGGACTGTTACACACGTGTGAGTGTGGGACGGTTACACACGTGTGTGTGAGTGTGGGACGGTTACACACGTGTGTGTGAGTGTGGGACCGTTACACACGTGTGTGTGAGTGTGGGACGGTTACACACGTGTGTGTGAGTGTGGGACGGTTACACACGTGTGTGAGTGTGGGACTGTTACACACATGTGTGTGAGTGTGCGACGGTTACACACGTGTGTGTGAGTGTGGGACTGTTACACACATGTGTGTGTGAGTGTGGGACCGTTACACACGTGTGTGTGAGTGTGGGACCGTTACACACGTGTGTGTGAGTGTGGGACCGTTACACACGTGTGTGTGAGTGTGGGACCGTTACACACGTGTGTGTGAGTGTGGGACGGTTACACACGTGTGTGTGAGTGTGGGACGGTTACACACGTGTGTGTGAGTGTGGGACCGTTACACACGTGTGTGTGAGTGTGGGACCGTTACACACGTGTGTGTGAGTGTGGGACCGTTACACACGTGTGTGTGAGTGTTATTGTGCTGTTCTAACCCGTGGAGCTCGAGGTCTCTGATGTGACTCTGTTCTGTTTCCCGGCTCAGTATATTTGCCTTTAGGATGTTAGTAAAAGAAATCCTCATTTACAGTGTAGTTTGCATAAAAACGGGTGTTTTTCAATTGTTTTCGGCTAAATATAAATGTCCACCCCAGGTCTGCTCGGCTCCTCACCGCGCACCACTGATCTGCAGGTTAAAGATATTACGGGACTTTCTCATGTGTAGGGTTATCACAGACCTGGAGTCATGTTTTGTTTCATTCACATGTTTAACACACAAACCTGCAGATTTAGACTGAATTCTTCTTTCAAACAGAAAACACTCTGCTCCACTTTGTGATGTCATGAGGTGATACAGAGAGTGCTCCACTGTGTTTTTAAACTCCACACACCTTCACTAGAATCGTCTGGAAGATTTCAGCCCTGGACTGGCTGATCTCTACTGAGCTAAAGGTAAAATGTAGCTGTAAACTATCACCTCATGACATCATCGGGTGGAACAGAGCATTTGGAGCTGTACAGGTGAATAATAAAGCGTTACTCAAACATGGGAGTGAAACAAAACAGAACTCCAGCTGTGTCCTGTTTGTGAGCAGGACAGGAGTCTGAAGGCTCTGGCTGTGCTCCTGTTTGTGAGCAGGACAGGAGTCTGAAGGCTCTGGCTGTGCTCCTGTTTGTGAGCAGGACAGGAGTCTGAAGGCTCTGGCTGTGCTCCTGTTTGTGAGCAGGACAGGAGTCTGAAGGCTCTGGCTGTGCTCCTGTTTGTGAGCAGGACAGGAGTCTGAAGGCTCTGGCTGTGCTCCTGTTTGTGAGCAGGACAGGAGTCTGAAGGCTCTGGCTGTGTCCTGTTTGTGAGCAGGACAGGAGTCTGAAGGCTCTGGCTGTGTCCTGTTTGTGAGCAGGACAGGAGTCTGAAGGCTCTGGCTGTGCTCCTGTTTGTGAGCAGGACAGGAGTCTGAAGGCTCTGGCTGTGCTCCTGTTTGTGAGCAGGACAGGAGTCTGAAGGCTCTGGCTGTGCTCCTGTTTGTGAGCAGGACAGGAGTCTGAAGGCTCTGGCCTTTAACGCTCCGTTTCTCTTTCTGTTAAACTTGGAAATCTATTTGGTATTTTGCATTGTGCAGAGGCGGTGTTGTCTCGGCTCCAGGTGGGGTCATTTGAATAATTTAGGCTTTAGTTCAGACAGGAACAGACCCCAGAGCATCATGGGTAATTCAAGCCCAGTGCATTGTGGGTAATCCATCTGCGGCCATTCACTGACACAGCAGCTGGTCAGTGCACCGGGCAACTTAGTCTGCTCAGGTTTCTGCTCACTCGGGATACACAAAGCAAGACCAAACCGGGACTAAACCGGGACTAAACCGGGACTAAACCGGGACTAAACCGGGACTAGACCAGGACAAGACCAGGACAAGACCAGGACAAGACCAGGACAAGACCAGGACAAGACCAGGACAAGACCAGGACAAGACCAGGGCAAGACCAGGACTAGACCACGACAAGACTACGACAAGACCAGGACAAGACCAGGACAAGACCAGGACAAGACCAGGACAAGAGCAGGACAAGACCAGGACAAGAGCAGGTCTAAACTGAGACCAAACCAGGAATAAAAAACGGGACTAAACCAGGACAAAAGCAGGAATAAAGCAGTGCTAAAGCAGGACTAGACCAGGACTAGACCAGGACTACACCAGGACTAGACCAGGACTAGACCAGGACTACACCAGGACTACACCAGGACTAGACCAGGACTAGACCAGGACTACACCAGGACTACACCAGGACTAGACCAGGACTACACCAGGACTACACCAGGACTAGACCAGGACTACACCAGGACTACACCAGGACTACACCAGGACTACACCAGGACTACACCAGGACTACACCAGGACTACACCAGGACTACACCAGGACTACACCAGGACTACACCAGGACTACACCAGGACTACACCAGGACTACACCAGGACAAGACCAGGACTACACCAGGACTACACCAGGACTACACCAGGACTACACCAGGACTACACCAGGACTACACCAGGACTGCACCAGGACTGCACCAGGACTAGACCAGGACTACACCAGGACTACACCAGGACTACACCAGGACAAGACCAGGACTACACCAGGACTACACCAGGACTACACCAGGACTACACCAGGACTACACCAGGACTAATTTGCCATAAACCATTTGGATCCTTCTTTAGTGTGGAGTATTTCCTTATTGAGTCTTGCGCTTCAGTAGAAAATAGACCTTCTTCTTGTTCTTGTTCTTGTTCTTGTATCTTGTGTTGTTGGTTGTGTTTGAGGCGAGTGTATAACTGGTGACAGATGCAGATTCTGTGTTTGGAGTTTGAATAATGTATGAAACATGTTTTAATGATACCGGCACAAATGAGCCCAGTGCCACACTGGAGATACCTGGACGTGCCTCAGACTGAGCTCCTCACTCTGTTTGCTTTTATATTCCTCCTCTTTTAGCTTTAAAAGCTCATTTGTGTGGTCGGCCTTTACTGTTCAAAGGCCAGACTCAAAACTGAAGCCAGAGCCAAAAATATATTTTCTTTTTCAGAGAAACTGTGACACATCCTTGAATTAACAAAAAGTCTTTCTAGGAAAGGACGGTTTATGAAACAGTTTGTTTGAAAGCCTCAGGTTTCTGTCCTGTGATGTTTAGTCCTTGTAGTTTGATCTGATCTTAGACCCAGTTCCTGCTTTATTCCTGCTTCAGGACTGGACCAGCTTAGTCCCAGTTTAGTCTTGACTTAAGTCTAGTCTTGAATCCTGGTCTAATTCTTTTTATTCGTACAGCACAATTTGTACATGAAGTAATTCAAAGTGAGCGACAGAATAAGAAATATATTAAAATCACAATACAAACAAATCAAAACAGAAATCATCCTAAAATTAAAAAGAGAGAGACATGGTTTAGTCCTGGTCTGGTCCTGGTCTGGTCCTGGTCTGGTCCTGGTCTGGTCCTGGTCTGGTCCTGGTCTAGTCCTGGTCTAGTCCTGGTCTGGTCCTGGTCTAGACCTGGTTCAGTCCTGACTCACTGTTGTGGTAAAGGTGATATCTGAATAATGCTGCTCTCGTTTGGAGTGTTTGGAGGCGGAGGCTGCAAATGGACCATCGCTGATGTACCAATATATATATATATATATGCACACACACACACACACACCAATATACAGGACCACACACACGTACACACACACACACACACACACACACATATACCAATATACAGGAACACACACACACACATACACACACACACACACACATACATACACACACACATACACACACATACACACACACATACACACACACACACACATACAGGAACACACACACACACATACAGGAACACACACACACACATACAGGAACACACACACACACACACACACATGAACACACACATACACACACACATACTTTTGATACTATGGAACAGACTCGATACTGATTCTGATCCCACGATTCTAATAAAACCCCTTTAGACGCTCTGTGATTTTCCACATAAATGGTGTGTGTCCTTATGTCTGTGTAATCCCACGCCTGCGCTTGTTTTCACTTTCGGTATCTGATTTTTGATCGTTCTGACAGCCCTACACACTGAATATATTTTGGTTCTATCTGTTGCACATTCTCCCTGCGCCCCGTCGTGTGTGAGAGCCGCTCTGTGACGCAGTCTCCGTCCTGTGGCCCTGGTCCTCTCTCCAGGCCTGTTCCCTCCACCTTCTGAGGAGGAGCTGGTATTTAAAGGTCGTGTTCTGCCCCGAGTCTGGTCTGTCAGGCTTCTACACAAGACGCCAGCTCCGAGGTCACACTAAACACACACTTCAATTATCACACATCACACACTGCACCTCCGCTAGTCCGCTTTACATCTGCGACTGGAACGGGTTCAGTCCTGGTTTAGTCGTAGTTCAGTCCTGGTTCAGTCCTGGTTCAGTCTGGTTCAGTGTGTTTCTTCTGGAGTGGATAAAATGGCTGCTGGTCTCTGCGTGTGATTTTGCATGAATCCTGTTCAGCACAAACGAACCGGAGCGTCTGTAGAACCACAGCAGAGCAGAGACGATTAGCACAACATTTACTATAAGTTTAATATCCTGAATATGGAAAAAACTGTGTGATGAGTGTTCAGCTGTTCACCCGGGTGCTGCTGCTGCTGCTGCTGCCGGAGGCCATTAGTTTAACAAAGGTCATTTCTGCCCAATTCTGTCGTCCTGTTAAATAAATATTGTTGAAATGTGCAAAACACTTTAAATCTAGTGGATATTTTAACCTGTTTATTGACTTTTAAGCTGTGATGGACCGACACAACCAGACAGTTTTCCCATGATTCAATATGGATGGTTTTAAAACGCAGAAAAAAACATTTAAATGCAAATTCTCATCATTTTTTCCTGCTAATGAGCGTAGTATAAGTGGACTGGTGTGTTTTGTGATGTGAGTTTTAAGTCTCATGTCAGTGTGTGTTTTATACCATTATGAGCTGCAGGAAAGTCTCCTGTTATAAACTGTGGCGTTCTTCAGTTTCAGTTTCCTCGTATGTGACATTCTGAGGACTTTTCACCATTCCAAAGATTTAGATTTCATTGATTAATTGCTAAACAGCCTATTTTTTCATTATCCCGAAACCCTTAGTACAATAACTGTTGGACTGGAAAAGCAGCTCTATTTATGTAGTCCCATAGAGCAGGGGTGGATGTAACCAGGACTAAACCAGGACTAAACCAGGACTAAACCAGGACTGAACCAGGACTAAACCAGGACTAAACCAGGGCTAAACCAGGGCTAAACCAGGGCTAAACCAGGACTGAACCAGGACTAAACCAGGACTAAACCAGGTCTAAACCTGGACTAAACCAGGACTAAACCAGGACTAAACCAGGACTAAACCAGGACTAAACCAGGGCTAAACCAGGGCTAAACCAGGGCTAAACCAGGACTGAACCAGGACTAAACCAGGACTGAACCAGGACTAAACCAGGTCTAAACCTGGACTAAACCAGGACTAAACCAGGACTAAACCAGGACTAAACCAGGACTAAACCAGGACTGAACCAGGACTAAACCAGGACTAAACCAGTTCTAAACCAGGTCTAAACCTGGATTAAACCAGGTCTAAACCAGGTCTGAACCAGGACTGAACCAGGACTGAACCAGGACTAAACCAGGACTAAACCAGGACTAAACCAGGACTAAACCAGGACTAAACCAGGTCTAAACCAGGTCTAAACCAGGTCTAAACCTGGACTAAACCAGGTCTAAACCAGGACTAAACCAGGACTAAACCAAGACTAAACCAAGACTAAACCAAGACTAAACCAGGACTAAACCAGGACTAAACCAGGACTAAACCAGGGCTAAACCAGGACTGAACCAGGACTAAACCAGGTCTAAACCTGGACTAAACCAGGACTAAACCAGGACTAAACCAGGACTAAACCAGGACTAAACCAGGACTGAACCAGGACTAAACCAGGACTAAACCAGGACTAAACCAGGACTAAACCAGGACTGAACCAGGACTAAACCAGGACTAAACCAGTTCTAAACCAGGTCTAAACCTGGATTAAACCAGGTCTAAACCAGGTCTAAACCAGGACTGAACCAGGACTGAACCAGGACTGAACCAGGACTAAACCAGGACTAAACCAGGACTAAACCAGGTCTAAACCAGGTCTAAACCAGGTCTAAACCAGGTCTAAACCTGGACTAAACCAGGTCTAAACCAGGACTAAACCAGGACTAAACCAGGACTAAACCAAGACTAAACCAAGACTAAACCAAGACTAAACCAGGACTAAACCAGGACTAAACCAGGACTAAACCAGGGCTAAACCAGGACTGAACCAGGACTAAACCAGGTCTAAACCAGGACTAAACCAGGACTAAACCAGGACTAAACCAGGACTAAACCAGGACTAAACCAGGACTGAACCAGGACTAAACCAGGACTAAACCAGTTCTAAACCAGGTCTAAACCTGGATTAAACCAGGTCTAAACCAGGTCTAAACCAGGACTGAACCAGGACTGAACCAGGACTGAACCAGGACTAAACCAGGACTAAACCAGGACTAAACCAGGTCTAAACCAGGTCTAAACCAGGTCTAAACCAGGTCTAAACCTGGACTAAACCAGGTCTAAACCAGGACTAAACCAGGACTAAACCAGGACTAAACCAAGACTAAACCAAGACTAAACCAGGACTAAACCAGGACTAAACCAGGGCTAAACCAGGACTGAACCAGGACTAAACCAGGTCTAAACCAGGTCTAAACCTGGACTAAACCAGGACTAAACCAGGACTAAACCAGGACTAAACCAGGACTGAACCAGGACTAAATTAGGACTAAACCAGTTCTAAACCAGGTCTAAACCTGGATTAAACCAGGTCTAAACCAGGTCTAAACCAGGACTGAACCAGGACTGAACCAGGACTGAACCAGGACTAAACCAGGACTAAACCAGGACTAAACCAGGTCTAAACCAGGTCTAAACCAGGTCTAAACCAGGTCTAAACCTGGACTAAACCAGGTCTAAACCAGGACTAAACCAGGACTAAACCAGGACTAAACCAAGACTAAACCAAGACTAAACCAAGACTAAACCAGGACTAAACCAAGACTAAACCAGGACTAAACCAGGACTAAACCAGGACTAAACATTCCCTCTGCTCCTTTGGCTGTGTTTCATAAGTGTATAATTTGACTTCATTATGCCTGCACCAGTCTCCTGTGGTTGTCCACAGTGGAGGGGCCTGCAGCTGAGAGGGTTGGTTTGATTCGTTCGCCTGTTGATGGCAGGGTGCAGCGCTGCGGGGTGGAAATATGCCCGTCTCCGCGGCAACAAACGCCAGATCGCCACGGAAAGTGCCGTGAGGCGATGACTGCGCGTAGAAGCACAGGGCTGAAGCAGGGAGCGCTCCCACAGGATACGAGCAGCTATAAAACAGCTGGAGGAAAACCATTTGGAAATAAAAACACCAGAGAAGAGAAGAGTGCAGTTTAGCGGGTTATTTAGATCTAAGACGAGCAGTTATATCAAAGCAGCGTATAATGCTGCAGGAGTCTCACAGGTGTCGGAAATCACACACTCGTCCATGTTAGTTTTACTAAAGATACTAAAAAGGCCCATTGACAGGACAGAAATGAACCTTTTCTGAAAAGCTTTAGAACGACCTGGAGCTACATCAGAACAAGTACAAGAGCACACAGACTAGTGTACGTCCAGGGACCTGGTTTAGACCTGGTTTAGCCCTGGTTTAGACCTGGTTTAGACCTGGTTTAGCCCTGGTTTAGCCCTGGTTTAGCCCTGGTTTAGCCCTGGTTTAGCCCTGGTTTAGACCTGGTTTAGCCCTGGTTTAGCCCTGGTTTAGCCCTGGTTTAGCCCTGGTTTAGACCTGGTTTAGACCTGGTTTAGACCTGGTTTAGTCCAGGTTTAGACTTGGTTTAGACCTGGTTTAGACCTGGTTTAGTCCAGGTTTAGACCTGGTTTAGCCCTGGTTTAGACCTGGTTTAGCCCTGGTTTAGACCTGGTTTAGTCCAGGTTTAGACCTGGTTTAGACCTGGTTTAGACCTGGTTTAGCCCTGGTTTAGACCTGGTTTAGCCCTGGTTTAGCCCTGGTTTAGACCTGGTTTAGACCTGGTTTAGTCCAGGTTTAGACCTGGTTTAGACCTGGTTTAGCCCTGGTTTAGCCCTGGTTTAGACCTGGTTTAGCCCTGGTTTAGACCTGGTTTAGACCTGGTTTAGACCTGGTTTAGCCCTGGTTTAGCCCTGGTTTAGACCTGGTTTAGCCCTGGTTTAGACCTGGTTTAGACCTGGTTTAGACCTGGTTTAGCCCTGGTTTAGCCCTGGTTTAGACCTGGTTTAGACCTGGTTTAGACCTGGTTTAGTCCAGGTTTAGACTTGGTTTAGACCTGGTTTAGACCTGGTTTAGACCTGGTTTAGCCCTGGTTTAGCCCTGGTTTAGCCCTGGTTTAGACCTGGTTTAGCCCTGGTTTAGACCTGGTTTAGACCTGGTTTAGCCCTGGTTTAGCCCTGGTTTAGCCCTGGTTTAGCCCTGGTTTAGACCTGGTTTAGCCCTGGTTTAGCCCTGGTTTAGCCCTGGTTTAGCCCTGGTTTAGACCTGGTTTAGACCTGGTTTAGTCCAGGTTTAGACTTGGTTTAGACCTGGTTTAGACCTGGTTTAGTCCAGGTTTAGACCTGGTTTAGCCCTGGTTTAGACCTGGTTTAGCCCTGGTTTAGACCTGGTTTAGTCCAGGTTTAGACCTGGTTTAGACCTGGTTTAGACCTGGTTTAGCCCTGGTTTAGACCTGGTTTAGACCTGGTTTAGCCCTGGTTTAGCCCTGGTTTAGACCTGGTTTAGACCTGGTTTAGTCCAGGTTTAGACCTGGTTTAGACCTGGTTTAGCCCTGGTTTAGCCCTGGTTTAGACCTGGTTTAGCCCTGGTTTAAACCTGGTTTAGACCTGGTTTAGCCCTGGTTTAGCCCTGGTTTAGACCTGGTTTAGCCCTGGTTTAGACCTGGTTTAGACCTGGTTTAGACCTGGTTTAGACCTGGTTTAGCCCTGGTTTAGCCCTGGTTTAGCCCTGGTTTAGACCTGGTTTAGCCCTGGTTTAGACCTGGTTTAGACCTGGTTTAGACCTGGTTTAGACCTGGTTTAGACCTGGTTTAGCCCTGGTTTAGACCTGGTTTAGACCTGGTTTAGACCTGGTTTAGACCTGGTTTAGCCCTGGTTTAGACCTGGTTTAGACCTGGTTTAGCCCTGGTTTAGACCTGGTTTAGACCTGGTTTAGACCTGGTTTAGACCTGGTTTAGCCCTGGTTTAGCCCTGGTTTAGACCTGGTTTAGACCTGGTTTAGCCCTGGTTTAGACCTGGTTTAGCCCTGGTTTAGACCTGGTTTAGACCTGGTTTAGACCTGGTTTAGACCTGGTTTAGCCCTGGTTTAGACCTGGTTTAGAGCGGGACACTATGGAACCTACCTGGACCACTGAGGGATTACAGATTCAAGGCCACGTGGGAAGAGAAAAGAAAGTTCTGCCATTTAAGGTCGAAAATCAAGTTTTGTTGTCTAAAAGTGTTTTTGTTAAAGCCGCATCAGAACTGGTGTTAAGTATCAAGTCTATTTTACAACATCGAAATGGTGTGAGCTGAACCAGGACTAAACCAGGACTAAACCAGGACTAAACCAGGACTAAACCAGGACTAAACCAGGACTAAACCAAGACTAAGCCAGGACTAAACCAGGACTAAACCAGGACTAAAACAAGACTAAACCAAGACTAAACCAAGACTAAGCCAGGACTAAACCAGGACTAAAACAAGACTAAGCCAGGACTAAACCAGGACTAAACCAAGACTAAACCAAGACTAAACCAAGACTAAGCCAGGACTAAACCAGGACTAAACCAGGACTAAAACAAGACTAAACCAAGACTAAGCCAGGACTAAACTAAGTTTAAACTAAGTCTAAACTAAGACTAAACCAGGACTAAACCAGGACTAAACCAGGACTAAAAAGGTGTTTAGTTTAGATGACATAATATCTGAACTAAAGATCTAAAGTGGGTCTAGACTGGGACTAAACCAGGACTAAACCAGAACCAGAAGACGTGTGAACGTGAAATGACTAAATGCATTCTGTCCTTGTGCCATTCAGCTCGACACTTTCCTCCATCAGTGTTATAGAAAGTTTGTGAATCTGTTCAGTCTGGGCACACAACAAATCATTCTGTAAAGATAAATTCTAATATAAAACAAATCATTCTTATTTTTGCCTAATTGGACAGTTATGGTTAAGTTTGTTTTTACCTCCTGGCTGATATGAATAAAGGTAATGTGATAATTGCCTAGCAACCATAATGTAAACAAGACAGACAATAGTTTTATTTGACCAAAAATAAATGACAACACCTTTATTTTCTCAAATGAGGATTTAGAATATATTCTTGTGCGTAAATCGTCTGCATTTTGTGCACTGATGACAGACTGATGTCCTCTGCAGTTTGCATCACTTTTCTTGTCTTTCTTCTCAAAGTGGCTCTTGACTGATGTAAACATATGGAGCATATTTACCACTTTAAATCTGTCAGAGAAAAACGCATTTTCAAAAACTCCATAAAAACTCCACATAATAACACACCTGGACAAAACTGTACAAAGACAGATCTGTATCCTGTCACTGTGAGTTCAGAGGGAGTGACTGACGGGTGGATTAACCAATCAGAGAGATGCACGGTCCATTCACGTCAAAACATACATGCCGGCTCACGTGTAAAGACGGAAAGAACCACACAGACTTCAGCAGAGTCAAACTTGTGTATCTCTGGTAAAAAAAAAAAAAAAAAAATTATTTAGTTGCGAATGATCCAGAGTTTTGGAGAGGAGACGTCTTCTGTATTTGAGAGACACGTGAGACAGACGAGCGTCCCGGGTTTGGACAGAGCTTTGTTGCGCTTCGGCCCCATTACGACACTTCTGATTCACACAGGATGAGGAGGGACCGCTCAGGCAAACAGACCGATATTCCCGACATTTGTGTGCGAAATGTTCAGGATGAATGAATTAAGGCAAACAAACAAAATGCTGAAAATACACAGGAATGACTTTGGCCTGTGGCGTTTTATCTCATGAACTGTATGTGTGAAATGTGGTCCTTAAAGGTCCTGTGGTGCACAAAATTAACGCTTGTTGAGCTTTAATCCTTTATCATTAGTCTGTTTACATCTCCATACCTCAAAACGCCCGATTCCACCTTGTGATGTCATAAAGCAGTGCTTTTCACACTACCTTTTGTCCAGTCGAGATGGGAAAATCCAAGGCAGAGAAGAGCTCATCTTAAATCTGCAGGTTTGTGTGTGAAACATGTGTGAATGAAACAAAAACGCGACTCCAGGTCTGTTTGTGACGAGGAAATGACATTAGAAGTCGATTTATTGGTGGATGGAGCGTTATCGAGTTATTTAGGCGATCGGGTTTTTATGAGACAACAGCAGGAAGGAGAAGAGAGTGAGTGAGCTGAAGAGTTGTAAAGAGATTAAACTCAAGTCTTTACACAGCCGTACATTATTTCCTCGTACTCGCTCTTATAGACAGTTGTTTTTCTTTATCTCCCTGCTGCTTTAGTCTTGTGCAGTTTGGGTCAGAGACACAGAGACATGTAAAGAGTTTTGAGAGATTTTGCCCACACTGGGGTCTGTGGACCATTCGTCCTTCTGAATTTCAATTAAGAATGAAAAACAATAAAATGGAAAAACAGTTTGTCATTTCATTATTTCGTATTAGTGTCAAACAAAAAAAAACAAACCAAAAAAAACATTTATACTTCTATTTCCAATATTTAATTTAAAGTTTATTTCAAATCACACCAATCAAAAAACAGTCTTGTGCCTATTTTAATTTGGATATTTTATTCTCTCTGGTTTATGTGAAGTTCTGTTGGTAGAAGGAATCACTTGAAACGTCGTTGCAGTTTTGTACACAAACATGTCGTCGTCTTTTACAGTGTGATGGAAATTTATATTCTCAATCTGTCTTTGTGTAAATGAACGGGATCTGCCTCAGACCAGAGGAGTCGGTGACATGTAGAAGCTCAGTCTCCAAGTCAGGAAGTCTCAGCTGTCCTCAGATGGAAGTGAAGTTGATGAGCACAAACCGGAGAACAAAAGTCCCTCTGCTCTGATGTGTGTGTGACTATTTCTGTATAAATCCTCAAAGCTCAGATGCTCTGGGGGAGACAGGAGGAGACTCGGGGCAGACAGGAGGAAACGCTCTGGGGTAGCGACTGGGGTCGGGCTGATTAGTCGATTCATTGATCATTAAGAATTTCGTCGATCTCGTTCATTTTAATTGACAAACCGAACGTAGATGTCTGTGTGTAACGTAGCCTGAGGAGTGGAGGTCTGAGCACAAACTCTGGAGCAGTGGTTCTTAACCTTGTTGGAGGTACTGAACCCCACTAGTTTCATATGCGCATTCACCGAACCCTTCTTAATTGGAAAAATAAAATGTTTTTTTTTTTATTCAAAACATAGGTAGATATATTTTATTGGTGCACACATGTGAATCCATATTGTACATATTCGCCCGACCACTTCCTTTTTTTGCTTGACATAGTTAGTATGAAGGGAAAATATTAAGAAAGAAATTACACAACACCATCACGACAGTCACAAGACTATTGCAAGCACAAAATTTCCTGCAGCCAATAACGGCCAAACGGGGCGTGTCATCACGAATCATATGAGTTGGATGTTTGTCTTGACCCCTGCCGAACCCCTGAGATTGACTCACCGAATCCCTGGGGTTCCATCGAACCCAGGTTAAGAACCACTGCTCTGCAGCCTCACAGTCCCACGTCTCGGCTCTGGCTCCTTGGAGATCCCTATATTCCTCAGAGTGTGTTTCCCTGCACATCAGTGTCCCGGGTATGATCGGGTTTTTGAGTGTCCCGGTTTCACATGTTTACGCAGCATCTGCAACGCGACATACGCACAGAACAGACTCAGCACCAGCAGAACATCCTCTGTCACAGGGAGAACACTCATATTCACTGAGTCGTGTCTTTTAGTCCCACAGAAGCTGAACACATCAGCGCACAGGCTTGTGCAAATTAGCCATGTGGTTTTAAGTTTAGTTTCTGTAAAACCTCAACAAATGTGCGCAAAGCTGCATTAAACACATAATCTCACTCGGGCGGTTGAGGCTCTGTGGTGCTGATGTCTTATATGTTGTAAAGTTGAGTTTATTTATGCAGATTAGTAATAGTAATAATAGTGATGATAATTTTAATATAAAATGGTAATGATTTATTGAAAATCGAGCGTTCATTTTCCCGAATGCCCGTCCCTAGTAGAGACTCGGAGAGGCTGTGGGGCTGTGGGCCGGTTCCATATCTGCTGGAACAACCAATAAACCTTTGTCTGGATTCCAAAAATTCATTGGGCTTCACAAATGGATTCATTATTTTTTTCTTCAAGATCGAAATTAATTTTTTTCCCATAACAATAGCGACGCGGTTACTTTGGCGTCTCGGAGAGTAACTGTTGAACTCCATGACGAGAAACGGGAAGCAGCGATAAACTTTGTTCTGTCGACTCCACAGAACTACAATAAAAATAGTTTTAATTATAGATCCAGGGTCGACTCTGAATTCACAGGCGGCGCTGAGCAGCAGAACTTCATATAAACCAGAGAGAATAAAATATCAAAATTTAAGTAGGCGCCAGATTAAATAAACTTTAAATTAAATACTGGAAATAGAGGTTGAAATGCAATAATGAAATAACAAACTGGAGCCACAAGTCTATATTCTTTTTGTTTTTCACAGTCTGATTCTGTGTCCTCCCCGCTGCCTCTCTCCCCACACAAACCGCCTCCATCTTTCTTCCCTTAAACTGTATTTTATTGTGACGTTGCTTTTCTTCTCCACAGACGGGCAGCGCCGCCGGACGCTTCGACTGCAGGAAAAAGTGAGTTTGATTTTATTTCCTCCAAACGCGTGAAACAAACGTGTGAATAAAACATGAGTCGTCCCCGGGCTCGTCCATCACCGAGAAAAGGCTGCGCTGTTTAAGTCCGGCCACACGGGGGACACTGAGATCTATGAGGCAATTCACCTCCGGAAACACGCTCATGAATTATGCATTCAAACGCACTTCAACTGTGCCCCCGAACCTAAACCAGGACTAAACCAGGACTAAACCAGGACTAAACCAGGACTAAACCAGGACTAAACCAGGACTAAACCAGGACTAAACCAGGACTAAACCAGGACTAAACCAGGAGTAAACCAGGACTAAACCAGGTCTAAACCAGGACTAAACCAGGACTAAACCAGGACTAAACCAGGACTACACTTCTAGAGTCTTCAACTGTGCCCCCGAACCTAAACCAGGACTAAACCAGGACTAAACCAGGACTAAACCAGGACTAAACCAGGACTAAACCAGGACTAAACCAGGACTAAACCAGGACTACACTTCTAGAGTCTTCAACTGTGCCCCCGAACCTAAACCAGGACTAAACCAGGACTAAACCAGGACTAAACCAGGACTAAACTTCTAGAGTCTTCAACTGTGCCCCCGAACCTAAACCAGGACTAAACCAGGACTAAACCAGGACTAAACCAGGTCTAAACCAGGACTAAACCAGGACTAAACCAGGACTAAACCAGGACTAAACCAGGACTAAACCAGGACTAAACCAGGACTAAACTTCTAGAGTCTTCAACTGTGCCCCCGAACCTAAACCAGGACTAAACCAGGACTAAACCAGGACTAAACCAGGACTAAACCAGGTCTAAACCAGGACTAAACCAGGACTAAACTTCTAGAGTCTTCAACTGTGCCCCCGAACCTAAACCAGGACTAAACCAGGACTAAACCAGGACTAAACCAGGACTAAACCAGGACTAAACTTCTAGAGTCTTCAACTGTGCCCCCGAACCTAAACCAGGACTAAACCAGGACTAAACCAGGACTAAACCAGGTCTGAACCAAGACTTAAACCGGACTAAACTAGGACTAAACTTCTAGAGTCTTCAACTGTGCCTCTGAACCTAAACCAGGACTAAACCAGGCCTAAACCAGGTCTGAACCAAGACTTAAACCGGACTAAACTAAGACTAAACTAGGACTAAACTAGGACTAAACTTCTAGAGTCTTCAACTGTGCCCCCGAACCTAAACCAGGACTAAACCAGGACTAAACCAGGACTAAACCAGGTCTGAACCAAGACTTAAACCGGACTAAACTAGGACTAAACTAGGACTAAACTTCTAGAGTCTTCAACTGTGCCTCTGAACCTAAACCAGGACTAAACCAGGACTAAACCAGGACTAAACCAGGACTACACTTCTCGAGTCTTCAACTGTGCCCCCGAATCTAAACGAGGACTAAACCACGTCTGAACCAGGACTTAAACTTGACTTAATCTGGACTAAACCAGGACTAAACCAAGACTATACCAGGCTAAAACCATGGCTTCTGCATTTAAACTGCTCGGGTCTTTGAACACAGTATAACCCAGAACTAAACCAGAAATAAAACCAGGATGAAACTAGGATTTAAACAGAAGTAAAGCAGGACTTAAACTGGACTAAAACACATTCAAACCAGAAGAAAAGCAGGATTTTAACAGCTCTGACCCGGGTATAAAGCGGGACATGAACTTGCAGGACTCGACCAGGACCAAAACAGAACTAAACCCAATTAAAATGAGGATCAAACCTGGACTAAACCAGCGAGCCGTGTTTACAAATGGAGATGGAGTTTTTCAGCCTGTATCTGATATTTGTGTCACTGCTGTTGCAGATAAATAATATTTACCAATATCAAGATTTTATTGGTTTAATCCATGGAGAGATTCACAAATGTAAATTATTATAGGGCTGCACTTTATGATTATTTTAACAGTCAACTAAACGGATATTTCTATTGTACAAAGAGACTTCTTAAATATTTTATCAACCAAATAAAGGCTGAAATACTGCGGATGAATGTGCATTACTGAGGAAAATCAGAAAGAGATTGTTCCTTTTTTGACATTTTAAAGCCTGTATAGTCCAGATAACAGTTAATTGAAAATGAAATTAAAAGCCTATGATTATTTTTCATGGTGGACCAGTCATGTTTGGTCGACCATCGCGGCTCTAATGATCAGACACACTCCTCCTGCTCTGTGACCTGAATGTGGAGTTCAGAAAGTGTTTTCACAAACATTTATGCCCGAGCAGACGGATAAAGAGCCGACGCTTCTCTTTGTGTCTGGTCTCCTCTCTGTGTCTTGAATCCTTTTTTTCTGCGTATTGTCGTAGTTAAATTATTGTGATCTTTCAGAAAGCGCTCCGGGTCCATTTAGAATAATGCTGGTTCCGTCGTCATGGAAACCCGAGTCTGAGCGCTCTAATGTAGTTCCCCAGTCTCCCTCCGACGGGTGCGGAGAACAGGGACAATTCAACCTGACAGGCGCAAAACGGAATAACCTGCAGCTTTACAACCCACCGGGGTTTAGAGACAGCCGCAAAATGGAACAGCCCCAAGACGTAATATAACCCAGACACGAGTGTTGTCAGGATATTAAAACTCAAAACTCAAACTCTTCGACACTAAGGAATCTACCGGACACTCAGTACTGATTCCAACACCACAAGGATAATAAAACACACTCTTTCCCACATTACATTTTAGTGCTTTCTTTTCTATTCCTGTGTGTCCTTTTATGTGTGCAATCCCTCAGTGGTCCAGGTCTAAACCAGGTCTAAACCAGGTCTAAACCAGGTCTAAACCAGGTCTAAACCAGTCCCATGGGCGTATACTAAGTACTATGGGAAACATATCGGCTATCGGCCTAAATCTTGCCGATCTGGGCCGATATTCCACGTGGACATGTTTTCCCTTGTTACAAAGCTCAGACTCTATATTCTGTTCATTTAATCCAGTTTACAGACGGATAAATGTCCTGATATGTGGCACACATAGACCGTATATATGAGTGGACAAAGCTAACCCGTTAGCCGCCGCGTGCCAAACAGGAAGTGCTCGTCCGGCTCCTTCTCTCCCTTTTCCCCATTGACTCACACTGAGATCTTATCGCTCCTCTCTCTGTAACTCCTGCTGTGGCCTCGTCCTTTTGGTCTTAAAATGTTCCTATGAACCCGCGACACAGGATCCTGAATTTCTTTACACTATTTTGTCCGTCAAAAAATCCATATTCATAACATAGAGCCTGGCTCCAGATTCGCTCCTGTAATCGTGGCATCAGGAGCCTCCACATTGTGGAGACGTCACACTCACTTAGTCCCCTTTTATATATGGTCTGTGGTGGCACAGCATCAATATTTATCTGCGGAGTCATTTGTCTGTGTCCGTCCCGCCCCTGAACGCATCACCGTGTGTGTTTGTTTCCAGCTGCAGCCTCAGATCCACCTGCACAACACTGAGATTCTCTTGTTTTTGCGGCCGCTCAGTGTGAGTCTGGATTAAAGGACAGTTCTTAGTGCTGATCTGAGAGGAGCCTGTGTGACGCTGAGTGTTGAAATGTGTCGGTTTTGAAGCTCGTTTTGATTCTTTCTCATTGGTTAGCGATTAGCTGCTGTAGCTCGCACACATAAACAGGCTGTTTCCTCTTCTGTTAGCGACTGTAAAGTGACTATAGTGGCCGTATATATGTTACTGGACACACACTGATATGGAAATGAGCTGTGAATAGAGATGTGAATTATCGGCATTTAGCAGATCATTAATTACACACACGCATTTACCGCTAAAGGCTAATAGCTGTAGTTTACTTACAGCACTTTCTTTACTGGCTAGAATATCGTACAAAAACACTATTAGGCCGACTGACTCTTTAAATATGACGTAAAGAGGCCGAAGAACAAGAAATGTCGCCTAAATAAACCCAACTGAAAATCCAATAGAGCCAAACCCACGTTCCATAAACAACTGAAGATTTACAGTTAATTTTTATGTCATAAATAAATCGGTATAATTATATCGGTATCATACCGGCCACAACAAAATCCATATCGGTCGGGCCCTACTAAGTGCTCTTGTACTGCTCCAGCTCCAGATCGTTCTAAAGACACTCAGGAAAGGTTCTGCTCTGTGCTGTCAGTTTTTTTTTTCATTTTTTGTATCATCTGTGAAAAATGTGGATCTAGTTTGGATATGAGCTCGTACTAGTTTTAGTATCGAGTGTCCCGGCACAACAGTGAGAATACAGCAGTGCGAGTCTGCGTTTGGTCTGAGTGAAAACACAGGCCCGGTGGAACAGCACACGACGGGCCGGGAGATGATCGATGGAGCCATAATCACAGATGGAAGCGCGGAGCCCTCGGAGTTTCCTGATCATGGGCAGTCGTGGCGGGCTTCTCGTGGGAGCCCCTAACTCTTCTGTGGTGCGGTATCGACGCTCTGCCCAATGGTCTCAGGAAATCACTCGTTTTCATTTCACATCATCAGCGATTTGTTCCTACAGGAGGATCAGAAGTGCCGAGTACGGAGGTCAAAAGTGAAACATGATTATGAGACCGAGGTGCAGAGGAACAGAGGAACAGAGGAACAGAGGAGAGGAACAGAGGAGAGGAACAGAGGAACAGAGGAGAGGAACAGAGGAACAGAGGATGAAGAGGAGAGGGACAGAGGAACAGAGGATGAAGAGGAGAGGAACAGAGGAACAGAGGATGAAGAGGAGAGGAACAGAGGATGAAGAGGAGAGGAACAGAGGAACAGAGGATGAAGAGGAGAGGGACAGAGGAACAGAGGATGAAGAGGAGAGGAACAGAGGAACAGAGGATGAAGAGGAGAGGGACAGAGGAACAGAGGATGAAGAGGAGAGGAACAGAGGAACAGAGGATGAAGAGGAGAGGAACAGAGGATGAAGAGGAGAGGAACAGAGGATGAAGAGGAGAGGAACAGAGGATGAAGAGGAGAGGAACAGAGGAACAGAGGAGAGGAACAGAGGATGAAGAGGAGAGGAACAGAGGAACAGAGGAGAGGAACAGAGGAGAGGAACAGAGGATGAAGAGGAGAGGAACAGAGGAACAGAGGAGAGGAACAGAGGAGAGGAACAGAGGAACAGAGGATGAAGAGGAGAGGAACAGAGGAACAGAGGAGAGGAACAGAGGAGAGGAACAGAGGAGAGGAACAGAACAGAGGAGAGGAACAGAGGAGAGGAACAGAGGATGAAGAGGAGAGGAACAGAGGAACAGAGGAGAGGAACAGAGGAGAGGAACAGAACAGAGGAACAGAGGAGAGGAACAGAGGAACAGAGGAGAGGAACAGAGGAGAGGAACAGAGGAGAGGAACAGAGGAGAGGAACAGAGGAGAGGAACAGGGGATGAAGAGGAGAGGAACAGAGGAGAGGAACAGAGGAACAGAGGAGAGGAACAGAGGAGAGGAACAGAGTGTAACATATGTGTTATTGAATTCCAATCCAATGGCTGGTAGTGATATTGGAATGTAATATCCCAGTGATCAGAAGTCCAGGGGTCGGCTACAGAGAGAGTGACAGAGACTGAAGTTTGCAGTTGGGGCGACACATGTATTGACAATAAAAAAAAAAAAAACACAACATACTGAAAAACACCCTGTGCGAATGGCCATTCAAAAATATAGGTAATATTAAAGACAAATTGTTATTTCAAGATTCATTCAATAAAAATTTGACACAATCTTCTGCAAAGCTCGTACACAGCAATGCAATGATCAATAGGTACAAGATGAACCAAAACATCGAGAAGTCCATACCCTCAACCCACCCACAGTTCACTGAATTACCCACGTCTGGGTGATAAAGGAAATCCAACGGCATTTTAGGTGAAAGAGTTTCGGCAGTTCATATTGCAGTAAAAGATGGATGTGAGTGAGTGACGTGTGTGGGGTGAGAGATTCCCCGGGCTACAGGAGCCCCCTACTGGTCCGGCAGAGAGGTAGTGGCTCTCCCACAGTTCAAAAAAAGTCCTTAGGCTCAAAGCCGCTCCTTAGCTCGCCATCGGGTTGGTAACTGGGAAACCTGGCCTGGATCAATAAGCAAAGGCCCCAATGAATCATATGTACATATCAAATAAAGTCAAGTGCTAATAAATTGTAACATTGGTGTGCGCACAGTTCAGTTCAGCACTAACTGCACTGGAAGCTCTTCAGCATAAATAAAATTTATATCAAATAATATTTGTCATATGCTAATTATCAATAATCAATAAAGTGCATTAATCGCATAAGATAGCAGCAACTCGATGAATAAAGTCAAGCACCGTTAAGTGTTAAAGTGCTAAGATAAAGTGCATGGGTAATGAATACTAATGAAATAACCTTATGCTCAATCCAAAAATATTCAGTGAAATAATCACTTAAAATGACAATAAATAGATTTGACATCGTTCTATCTCCATGGAAATAACATTTGCACATTTAATATTTGGTGTCACTTAGAGAAATAGTCATATTTGAGAGAACAAGGTACAAACTCTGTAGGAAAACAGTAGGCTAACCGCTCCTATCTAAATGTATGGAAGCGGCTAGGCTACCTCTCCTGGAACAGAGGAACAGAGGAACAGAGGAACAGAGGAGAGGAACAGAGAGGAGCAGAGGAGAAGAACAGAGGAGAGGAACAGAGGAGAGGAGCAGAGGAGAAGAACAGAGGAACAGAGGAGAGGAACAGAGGAGAGGAACAGAGGAGAGGAACAGAGGAGAGGAACAGAGGAGAGGAACAGAGGAGAAGAACAGAGGAGAGGAACAGAGGAGAGGAACAGAGGAGAGGAACAGAGGAGAGGAACAGAGGAGATGAACAGAGGATGCAGAGGAGAGGGAGCAGGATTCAGTGGTGTTAGACGCAGTTTAATTTCCGAGATGACAAACAGCAAAAACTTTTTAAAAAATTCTGTCCCTGAAATGTACAACACATTTGAATCTCTGTTTCTCTTTTGTTTTGCATAATTTCACTGTGTTGTTTTTCCGACTCCAGACTTCAGTGTAACAAACACTTGCACAGATTCGCTGATTAACATTAACTTATGTTCTTTAGTTTTTTCTACTGACTCGTCTGCTGGGTCTGTTTGAAACGTAGAAGTACTGTAGAAGTACTGTAGTAGTAGTAGCAGTAAAAGTAGTAGTAGTAATAGTACTATCAGTAGTATTAATTTCATGTTGTGCTACAGGTTTCGTTGTTTGCTGCTGCGGGTAAAGATTCTGACACTTTTTGTCACTTTCCTCAGTTTGAAGAATGAACTGAATTTGAGTAAACACATATTTAGTTCCTGTCAGTTCTTGGTCATTTCCTTCCTCACACAGAACTTTACCAAAATTCCACAAATGGAAGATCGACAAAGTTAAAGTTAAGCTGTAGTGTTTTTCTTACATGTTGTTGCTACAATCTTCTTAAATCCTTTGTACGTTTTCCTTTTGACCTTAAACCCGGCTCCATCTGTTCTTTTGGTTGAATCACTGTTCCGTAGGCTGCAGATGAATCACAATCAAAACAGAATCGCAGTTTGAATGGCACTTTTCTTTCACATTTCCGTGTGGAGTCTGGACGTTCTGCCCGTATTTGTGTGGGTTTCCTCCGTCTAAGGTCCTGACCGAGACCAGCTCAAGATCTGGAGAGTCCACCGCTCCTGACAGGTTTAACCCAGAGACGCTAAAGTTTGGCTCAAAAGACACATTTTCCAACAAGCACAATATAGTCTAACGTAGGGGTGGGCGATATCTTTGAAACTATTTTTGAAACTAGATATGAATTCTGACATATCGATATATCGCTATAATGCTTATGTTTACTTCTGATTTCGCCGCTTCGCTTCTTTGCCTTCTCTGTGCTGCCCTCGCCCTCCTCGCTTTTGCCCTTCCTGAGCTCCTCCTCGGAGTCCGGAGCTGGCCGCGGACTAAACCAGGACTAGGACTAAACCAGGACTAAACGCGGCCACAGAGCCCGGGGCACGGGGGAAAACAAAACAGGCGCAAATGTGCAAGTGCTTCTGCAGCGCAGTAAGGAGAGCTGCGCACAGACGCGAGTTAAACGTTCTAAATGCACCTGCCCAGCACGAACACAACCGAACCGTGCTCGGGCACGACACCTCTGACCGCGTACGACCCCAACATACGACTCCGCGTGTGCAGCGATATCACTCATACGAACAAACTCTGCTTCAAAACAAACCCACGCCCACATTAAACGAGGAGCGCCCCGCAGCAGGACCCACACCTGCCCCACCACTCAGCAGACACCCCCACGCCGCTGGACTTCCTTCTCTGCTAAAGCGAGAGCTTTGTCCTGGTCTTGTCTCGGACTCGAGTGCATTTGGACTCAGGTCTGGATACTGAGTGCGGTCATATTTCATTAGTGCCCATAGGCTCCTCCACAGTGAGCGCTGATTAGAAGAGCAGGACGAAACCTGAAGCAAAAACTAATGTTATGTCCGTGTCCGCACAGAGCAGAGCTACGGCACAGAAAAGGCTAAAGTTTGCCTAATAAAATGCCAAATAAATCTGTTTGTCACAATGTGCATTGGTAAATGTGCAGAGACTAAATACCACTTTAAAACAAGAGAATGAAACTCCAGTTAGGAATTTGAAAATACAGGTTTAAAAATCCTAAAAATCGTATATCGAGATACAGCAAAATATATCCAGATATATTTTTTGGTCCATATCGCCCAGCCCTAGTCTAACCTAATCTAACAGACTGCATTTTTAAAGTCTTCCACAAACAACAAAAATCTCCTGTGTTTTTCTGCATAAAAACTGCTTATCCTGTAGTTTGTTTCTTGTATTAGACTTAAACAAACTATATTGATCCACAAGAGAATTATTTGGACACAGTAACTCACACATCACAATATATGATAAAGATATGATACGCCGGCTCAATTCAGAGAGAGATCAGGACCTGGTTTCTTACATATGAATGTCCATAGTTTAGTACCAAAAATGGATTTTATTTGCATTTGGGCTGATTCCACTAATGCTGATGTTATAGTTTTGAGTGAAACATGACTTATGAAATCAATTAGTGATAATGATATTCACATTCAAGGGTACAACGTTTTCAGAACTGACCGACCCAGAAGGGGTGTTGCCATTTTTGTGAAAAGTAAGTTCCAGGTGAATGTCTTAATGTCTAAATCTGTGGTTAAACAGTTTGAATTTTTAGCCCTTGATCTTGAAATCTCAAAGAACCTGCAGTTAGCGGTTGTTGGTTGTTACAGAATGCCTTCTGCTGTGAGTGAGGCTTTACCCTCGTTAATACAGCTCCTATCCGAGATTAAATCAAAAGAAACTGTTACATCTGGAGACTTGAATTGGAATTGGTTGTTACCAGTGGCAGATGAGTTTAAAGCAAATTGTGATGCACTAAATCTTACACAATTGGAAGAAGCCCCCACAAGACCTAAAAAACCCTGATAAATCTACTCAATTCAATTTCAATTCAATTTATTTTGTAGCACCCAAAATGGCAACAACAGTTTCCTCTAAGGGCGTTCCAAGATATGGATGAGTAAAACATACACACAGACATATCAAAACAGGAAAAAACAACATTCATGTAAAGCAGCAAATGAAACATTGTCCAGTCATCCCCTGTCCTTAGACCCTCCTTCTCAGCAAGGAAAAACACCAAAAAACCCAGGGTCCTGGGAAAAAGAAGAAACCTCAGGGAGAACTACAGTGAAGGAGGGATCCACTCCCATGGACGGACAGGCTATAGATGTCCAGGCCCGTGGGCCAGTTCAGTATGACCACAGCTACCCAGGTGGGGAAGAGCCGGGCGAGGAGGAGGAGGCCGGGCGAGGAGGAGGAGGCCGGGCGAGGAGGAGGAGGCCGGGCGAGGAGGAGGAGGCCGGGCGAGGAGGAGGAGGCCGGGCGAGGAGGAGGAGGCCGGGCGAGGAGGAGGAGGCCGGGCGAGGAGGAGGAGGCCGGGCGAGGAGGAGGAGGCCGGGCGAGGAGGAGGAGGCCGGGCGAGGAGGAGGAGCCGGGCGAGGAGGAGGAGCCGGGCGAGGAGGAGGAGAGAGGTCCAGCTGCCATCAGGTGTCTGAAAGAGTTCCACTCCACAGGGGGAGTGGGACAGGGGACAACATGTGAATAGCAATGAACAAACTACAGATGAGAACATCGTGAGTGATGCTGATGAGAAAATAGGAGGAAACAGAGGACAGTGCTCAGGTTGCCACACTTCCCCCAGCTTGTTATCTCCTGCAGCAGCTTATCTTAGTGACATCAACTCTGATTGACTTAATTTTAACTAATGCGCCTCATAAATAATCTACTGCATCTATATTTGCTAATGATATTAGTGATCACTGTGCAGTTGCTACAGTCCGAAGTGCTAAATTGCCTAAAACAAAACCAAGAATTATCTTGAAGCGCAACATGAAAACATTTTCAGAGCAGGTTTTCTTTCATGACCTTTATAACTTTGAATGGAGCAGAATTGAGCTCATAAGTGACGTTGAATCTGCTTGGAAGTTGTTTTATGATAGTTTTAGTAATATTATAAATAAGCATGCGCCTTTTAAAAGAACCCGTGTTAAGGGCAGGGATAATCCCTGGTTTACGCCTGATCTTGCAGCCCTGTTGCACGAACGCAACGTCGCCTGGGCGAAAGCAGAAGATCAAATTTAAATCTTGATTGGCTACATTTTAGAAAACTGCGAAATTTGTGCACACTTGCAATTAGAAATGCGAAAGCTAATTACTTTCTTTTGCAAACAACTCGTAATCTTAATAATCCGTTAAAATGTTGGAAGACTATTAAGTCTATTGATCAAACAAATAATCATTTGAATCTACCTTCAGACATAATAAAGGATGGCAAGAAAAGAACAAATTCTCAAGAAATGTTTGACTGTTTCAATATTCACTTTATTGAATCTGGATCAATGTTTGATTCAACTCATAGTAAACTGACAGCCACAAACTTTTATAACCCTATTGTAAATAATCTGTTCTGTTTTTCTCCTTTCTCTGTTGTTGAGGTACACAAAGCCCTCAAACTCCTCAGTATCCAATCATCACCAGGACCAGACAATCTTCAATCTTATTTCTTAAAATTAGCAGCAGATTTCATTGCCGCTCCACTGGTCCACCTTTTTAATCTTACAGTAATCACAGATGAAATTCCCTTGATCTGGAAATCTGCTTTTGTTACCCCTCTATTCAAAGGTGGTGATATATCAAAATTAAATAATTATAGGCCGATTTCTGAATTATCTCCC
>CM068360.1:34082820-34225320 GCA_034769755.1 Odontamblyopus lacepedii | reverse complement strand
TCTTGAATTTTATCTGAGGACACAGAGAAGTGCACACATCCCAACGGAAGCTCTTTATGGTTTAACCAACACGGCCTGCTCCTGTCTGCTCCTGTCTGCTCCTGTCTGCTCCTGCCTGCTCCTGTCTGCTCCTGTCTGCTCCTGTCTGCTCCTGCCTGCTCCTGTCTGCTCCTGTCTGCTCCTGCCTGCTCCTGTCTGCTCCTGCCTGCTCTTGTGGCTCTGAGGTTCTGCACGTTTAGGTCGTAGAATGTGACGATGTCAAAGGCGCTTTTCCTGTTGGTTTTATGGGATTAAAGGGCCTCGTGCTTAAGCTGAATGTGTCCTGCTCCAAGTTCACTGTGGAGCATCTGCATCTAATCATGAAGCATTTTATTGTTCCATAATCAGGAGGTGCATTGTTAGTGTGCTAGTTGTTGTTAGCATTACCGTGAGGGAAAACTTCACTCATCGTGGTGAAAAATGAGGACACTCTGAACGCTAACTGTTTAAAATGAACTAGTTCTGTTTCTCATGTTTTTAAGACAAAAATCAGGTACAGCTCCTTTATAACACCCCTGATCACGCCTCTATTTACACCTCTTTTAACACGACAGGGTTTCATGTTGTGTTATTTATATGTTTAACTTCCTGCTTCAGGACACAGTGAACATTTACGAGCAGATTTGAGTTTGTGTCGATGTGGCCTCAGTCAGTCTACCGCACGTCTTTTAACCGGCACATGTCACAGAGAACACATCACACCTATTTTATCTTCACAGCGGCTCCTCATTCATTTAGAGCTGATTTTAAAATGAAAAGCACCGGCCTCAAACTCAGACCTCATTGTTCCTACTCCTCCTGCTCTGAGGTCTGAGGGTCAGATCCAATGTGTCGTGCTAAAAACATGACTCAAAAGCCAAGGTGACCCTGAGGTGACCTTGGGGTGACCCTGAGGTGACCTTGGGGTGACCCTGAGGTGACCTTAGGGGTGACCTTGGGGTGACCCTGAGGTGACCTTGGGGTGACCCTGAGGTGACCTTGGGGTGACCCTGAGGTGACCTTGGGGTGACCCTGAGGTTATCCTGAGGTGACCTTGGGGTGACCCTGAGGTGACCTTGGGGTGACCTTGAGGTGACCCTGAGGTTATCCTGAGGTGATCCTGAGGTGACCCTGAGGTGACCTTGAGGTGACCCTGAGGTGACCTTGGGGTGACCTTGAGGTGACCCTGAGGTGACCCTGAGGTTATCCTGAGGTGACCCTGAAGTGACCTTGGGGTGACCTTGGGGTGACCTTGAGGTGACCCTGAGGTGACCCTGAGGTTATCCTGAGGTGACCCTGAGGTTATCCTGAGGTGACCCTGAGGTGACCTTGAGGTGACCCTGAGGTGACCTTGGGGTGACCTTGAGGTGACCCTGAGCTGACCTTGGGGTGACCTTGGGGTGACCCTGAGGTGATCCTGAGGTGATCCTGAGGTGACCCTGAGGTGACCCTGAGGTGATCGGGCCTTTTCTGTGGTTGGCCCCAAACTTTAGAACACTTGAGTCTTGTTTAAAACACAGTTTTACTCAGCGGCTTTTAACACGGCGTGGCACTTCTGTGGTCCTCTGATTGTCTTTTATTGGTTTTATTATCTATTAGGGATGTGCCAAATATTCGGCAAACAAATATATTCGGCCGTATCTTGCAAAAAAAGTCACATTCACAGCCACACAAACGACTCCTTGACCCCTGGTCGAGCCTAATCTGAATGAAAAACTTACTGGTGCACTTACTAGAAAGACTGCTGGAATATTTAAAGAATATTAAATAAACATTTACTTTCTTGTAAAACATGTCTAACATTTTATGCTAGGCTATTTATGCAATATTTAAAAAATTGTGAAAAACCACATTTGATATTCAGTTTCTGTTTCAGGATTCAGCATTTCATTTCTATTCAGTTTTGGTTTCAACTGCAAAGTTTCATTTTGGTGCATCCCTATTTGCCATTTTTCTATTTGCAAATGTTAGTATTTTTATGTTTTTTATTGACTTGCTTGTTTATTTCTTTTAATGCTTTATTTTATTTAATGTGTTCATTTATATTGTGCTACTCTGTTCAGCACTTTGGGGACTTTGTGTTGGTAAAATAAAGTTGGATTTGACTGGATGGAGGAAAACTACCCAGAACCCACTGGTCTGGCGCATGTTACAGGCCTGAGGAAACACAGATGTGGATGGGACCAGATCTCAGGAAATAAAATGCCACAAATTCATGCAAAAGAAAGGATCTTGTGAGATTTTTTTCTGCATGTGGCTTGAACAAAGAACTTGCTGAGTCACGTTTCTTGAGGAACTGTATTTCCGAAAAGCCGTTCTACAGTGACAGCAAAAATATGACATTGAACACGGCCGGAACTAATGAATCAATTAACTGGACAGAGCAGAACACATGAAACTGACCCGGGGCCTGTGTACAAACCAAACCACCAGACGCTTTCACTCCAGCCACATGATCGCTGGTTGTAGCTCTGATATTGAATAATTAAAAAACGTGAAGCCAAAATTGTGAACGAAACCGCAATTTATTGACTTTAAAAATGATTTGTAACGTCAAAATGTCACATGATGTTTTGTCTCGTGCAGATTATGTGTGTGTTAGTTGGATTGGGCGGTAATACGGTGTCCTGTGGTATCAGAAGTATCATCAGTTTCATCACCGTCATTAAAAAATCTGCACAAGGAGCTAAACCCACAGCAGGACTTCCTCCCTCCGCTCTCTCTCCTCTTCAAACGTGGTTCCGCTCGGAGATTTCCATCCACACGCAGCGAGGAAGAAGAAAAAAACCTGACTGACGCTTCGTGTGCGACGCTGAGCCCAAAAGTTTGTGACGGAGACGTTTTACTGAAGCCGAGAGTCGAGAGGGGACGAGGCTGAAGAGGAGGAAGTTCCCGAGGGCGAAGTCAGACTTTCACGGAGGAGACGGTGAAGTCCAATTTATGGTTCTGCGTCCGACCTGCACCTCCCAAACTTTCTAACGACGCCTCAAAACGCCGCAGACATAAGGGCTGTGATTGGTCCTCTGCACCGCTCTACATTTCCTCCTCATTCTAGACTTTGAGGAATAATGTGTTTAATGCAGCTTTGGCACATTTGTTTACGTTTTACACAAACCAAATGGCTCATGGCTCATTTGCATACAGCTCATTTGCATACAGCTCATTTGCATACAGTATAAGTGCTGATTAAAACGGCTCGGGCGCTGATGCGATCGAACGCGCTGCAAAGTTTGGTTTGATCAGAACTTGTGCCTCATCTTCAAATCTAAAGCTGCGACTCTGTTTCTGAAGGGTTTAGGTGCAGCTACAGAATAATTCTGAATCAGTCACAGTAAAACCGTAAGACAGTTTAACGGGATCAGAATGTAGGTACCACCCAGCCCTAATGTTCGTGCTGTTAATCTGGTGTGGTCAGGTCTGAACATGACACTGGGCTTTTCTAAACAGAACAAACCTTTGCTTCACACAGTCCTTCTCATTGTCCTTAGTTTAAACGTGTATTTGAGAATCTTGGGGCTTCTGTGTTTGGTCATGTGAGGTTTGGGTTTGTGTCCGGGCGGATTCCCGTGTCTCTCCGAGCGACGTTTATTTCCATTCAAACATGTGGCTCCTGTTTACAGCCCAGTGGAAAATCACCGCACGGAACTGCAGTGTGTCAGATGCCCTCCCGTCCCCCTGTATCCCTGTGGTGATAAACGGAGATGCGAGGAGGAGAAATGTCTAAGTTAAAGGGCCCATAAACACCATATTTACTGTTCTGTGTTCTAATGTCGTTTCCTGATCACAAACAGACCTGGAGTTTTTAACTTGTGATGTCATGTTTTAATACAGGAAGTGCCCCACTGTGTTTTTAAACTCACTTTCATTAGAATAAGAAGAAGATTCTTTCAGCCAACTCTGCTGAACTAAAGGCACTCTGCAAAATTCTGCTCTGGCAAAGATTTGAAAACTTCTATCGGGTTCTTCATTTTGTTTTCAGGTTTATCATCGACTTACTCGTTCTGAGAGCTTCATTCTCATCTGGAGGTCGTTTATTTTAAGAGAACTTGTCCAGTAAAATGATCTTGCTGCGTGGAAAAATCCTTTCACTACTTTTAAGTCATTTTCTGATAGATTTAAGTGTTTAGATCTTACATTTTGGTCAAACTTTTGCACTGAAAAAGGAGCCGTCCACTTGAAAACGATGGGGATTTATTTATTACCACAGCAATAAATAGTCGATGCTCCATTTCCTCTTTTCTCTCCTGAAGTTAAACATTTCTCAGACTCTAAAATGAAGGATTGACGTGTGACATTTGCTCAGAGTCCCACCGGTCCGAGTCTGATCTGCTCCGACCCGAGTCTGTTTACCCACCCAGACTGACCTCTTTAAACACACTGTGCCCTCCTCCTCCTGTTGCTTAGACCTGCTCTAAACCCCAGGCCTTAAATGTCCCGCACTGTGCTTTACTCGGCCTCTGTCCCTCCTCCATTGTAATCTTTATCTGGAGTAAACACTGTGTTCCACCGTGTGATGTCGTGTAGTAACACAGGAAGTGTTTTTAAACTCCACACACTTTCTCGAGTAGTGCTGGGTGATATGGAAAAAAATGATCCACGATATGGAATATTTTATATCACGATAACGATGTATATTATGATATACCACAATAAATTACGTTTTCAGTTATTTTCTGAAAAAATCAAACCTTTAGATGATAGAAGAGGTTTGTTGTGTTGGCATCGCAGGAATGTTCTTGTAGCACAGTTTGCATTTGGCCGTCTTCTGCTCCGTGTCGAACGTCTTGAACCCAAAATGTGACCAAATTACAGACGTACCTCCTGGAGATGTTAACCAGTAACTGTTTGACTGCCGGGTGACCGACTCAACATTCACCGGTCAAAATGTTTTGACTGTGGGTCAAATGAACCCTACGTACTCGAGCTTGAGCACAGCACGGTTCTACAGTCCGAGTGTGAGTCGCCTTAAATGATCACAGACCGGAGCCTAAACGCACATTTATGTGGCACGATCCGTGCGTGTCCGTGTAGAAACGTGTCTTTGGAGCGGACATTTTCTAAAATGAGCCACAGCGATGTTTTAAATGTAATAATTGATTAAATTAGGTTAGAAATGATCAGTGGTGGGCGGTCAGGGCCTGCAAGGCCTTCTCTGCTGGCCTAAAAAAATATCTGAATCACAGACTGATGTTAATTATATTTTGTCCATGAATATTTATTAAATAATTCCAAATGGTCTGTCCTTCCCTTCAGAGCCTTTACCCTGGTTGTGCTGCTTCCAGGCATGTATTTTCATATTAAAGCGTTTAACCAATCACATTTCAGCCACCATTTGTTGCCAGGCAGGGTCAAAGTCAAAGAAATCTGCCTGAGGCCTTCACAATCAGTTCTGCGGACCCTCTAGTTAAAAAATAAGTGTCGGGTGAAACTATTGCTTCAGCCAATCAGATTTTGAGTTGGCGACACCAAGGCCTTTAGCAGGCCTACGGTAACGTCAGCGTATTCACACCCTTTGATTGGCTCGTCAGAGAGCGAACGAGCCGGAGCAAACTGCATCTGTAGCTACACAGACAGAAATATAGTTGTGTTGATTTAATAGCTGTTTTTTCAACCCACAATGGCTGAAGGAGGAGAAGAAATTGATTTGGTTGCAGATTTATTGTCAAAGTCATTTTCAAGACGGACTTGCCAAGAAAAGCTGGACATTGTTAAGAAAGGTCGGGCAAGCCTGTCACAACTGGGAAAAGGATTTGTCCGTCACTTTCAGTCCACTAACTACGAGCGGTGCCCCTGGCTCACAGGCTCTGAGGAACACAGCAGACTGTATTGCTGGGAGCGTGTTATTTTCCTCTGATACCGTTGAGCGAGAGAGAAGCCGATACAGGAGCTCTACAAGGCGCTGAACGCAGCGGTTGGCGGGTTTAGAGGCGCACAGGTCCACGCAGCGAATGCAACAAGACACGATCCACGCGCGGTGTCCACGCCGTACAAGAGGAGATGCGGCGCGCACGCTACGGAGGAGGTGCGGGGGGCAGCTCACTACATATACTTGGCCGCAGTGCTTTATGGGAAGGTTTTCGGACCGTCAGTGAGGAAGACGTGTTCAACATATAGTTCTACCCCTGAGCCGTGTGCTGAGGCCCATATGGGTAAAGTGGTTTTATGTATCAATGGATCTAGATTGTGCCATCTATTGGTAAACGCTAGAATTGCAGGGAAAATAAAACTTGCTAAGTTGTATTAAGGTTCATTCAAGTTTGGTGCGGTGTTTCCTTTCTTTATGTCAGAGCAACTGCCCCTCAAAATTCCTGTGCACGTCCCTGCACCCCGGGTTTGTTTCTTCAGTAAAGGCATTTATTGTGGCTACACGCGTCTATCTGCGATGCAACGGCCCTTCATACTGCATTTCTGCATAAGGAGATAGTTTTTATATTTATTGATAAGTGGATTGATTCAGACATGGCACTACTGAGGCCGAGGTGTGAAATGCACGGCCACTGATAAAACAGAAATGGCCCTATAGACACTTTTCTATTGTCATATCGCCCAGCACTGTTCTCTAGGATGTGGGATTGTAATCTCTAGACTCATATGTTTATTTTAGCTTTGGAGGGTGGAGGGGAAATGTGGGACTGTTCTTTTTTTAATCACTGTAAAGTGCTTTGTGTTGCATTTTAGTATGAAAAGCACTCTGTAAATAAAGTTTGATTGATCGATAGGATCATTTGGATCATTTCATCCCTGGAATTGTCGATCTCTAAGGAGCTGTCAACTTGAAAACGACCACTTCCTGACATCACAAAGTGGAACAGAACATTTTGAGCTTTGCAGATGTAGACAGACGAATAATAAAGAGTTACTCAAACATGTGAATGAAAAAAACACAACTCCAGGTCTGTTTGTGAGGAGGGAACAACATTAGAACATGACTTAAAGCTCACAAGAGTCACTTTTGCATCATGTAGAATCTTTATATCAAAATAGAATAAACTATTTCAGTTTTTCTATCAATAATACTGTTTATTCAGTGGAGATGGTGTTGCTTTGTCTGGAATGTCCCACAGTGTGACATTAAACACATCTATCTTGCATTTATTTTAATTACAGGTGAAAGTGCATTCCTGCTGAGAGCGGGGGCGCCCCTCCACAGATCTGAGCGATAACTTGGCCTGGTGATGCCTACGTGTTTCCATGGAGACAGATCAGTTTACACGCCGCATTCCAGGGAAACCAATAGCGTCTCCATGGAAACAAGCAGAGAGCAAACGCTCCGTCAGAAAAGTTACATAGTGCAGTTTAGAGGATTTAAGCAAAAATCAACCAAGTCTAAACCAGGTCTAAACCAGGTCTAAACCAGGTCTAAACCAGGTCTAAACCAGGTCTAAACCAGGTCTAATCCAGGTCTAAACCAGGTCTAAACCAGGTCTAAACCAGGTCTAATCCAGGTCTAAATCAGGTCTAAACCAGGTCTAAACCAAATCTAATCCAGGTCTAAACCAGGTTTAAACCAGGTCTAATCAGGGTCTAAATCAGATCTAAACCAGGTCTAGTCAAGGTCTAAACCAGGTCTAAACCAGGTCTAGTCAAGGTCTAAACCAGGTCTAGTCAAGGTCTAAACCAGGTCTAATCCAGGTTTAAACCAAATCTAATCCAGGTCTAAACCAGGTCTAAACCAGGTCCAAACCAGGTCTAAATCAGGTCTAAATCAGGTCTAAACCAGGTCTAAACCAGGTCTAATCCAGGTCTAAACCAGGTCCAAACCAGGTCTAAATCAGGTCTAAATCAGGTCTAAACCAGGTCTATACCAAATCTAATCCAGGTCTAAACCAGGTCTAAACCAGGTCCAAACCAGGTCTAAATCAGGTCTAAATCAGGTCTAAACCAGGTCTATACCAAATCTAATCCAGGTCTAAACCAGGTTTAAACCAGGTCTAGTCAAGGTCTAAACCAGGTCTAATCCAGGTCTAATCCAGGTCTAAACCAGGTCTAAACCAGGTCTAGTCAAGGTCTAAACCAGGTCTAAACCAGGTCTAAACCAGGTCTAAACCAGGTCTAGTCAAGGTCTAAACCAGGTCTATACCAAATCTAATCCAGGTCTAAACCAGGTTTAAACCAGGTCTAGTCAAGGTCTAAACCAGGTCTAAACCAGGTCTATACCAGGTCTATACCAGGTCTGAACTGTAACATAACCTGGCTCTCGATCTACGACAGGGGTTTTACTGTCATTTCCTTTCTAACGAGCTGCAGTCCAGCGAGCGTCACGTCTGCAGTGTGAAAAAATGAAATTTCATTTCAGATTAGTAGAAGGAGAATTTCTGTAGGTTTGTTTGTTTATAGATTTGTTTATGGATCCTTTTCGTCTCATTAAGTCCTTTTATGAGCGGCTCCTTCTGCAGAGGCTTTATTGTCTCTGTGCAAACGCACCCTCCCCCTCCTCTTCTTCACTTTCATCCGCTCTGCCTCTCCTCTCACTCCTTCCTCCAGCTCTCTCCCCTCTCATCTCTCTACTCCCTTACTCCCTCTCTCCTCCCTCTCTCATCCCTTCCTCGTGCTCTCCTCCCTCCCTCTTGCCTCCCTCCGTCTCTCCTCCCTCTCTCCTCTTTCTGTTCCCTCTCTCTCTCCTCCTTTCCTCCTGCTCTCCTTCCTCTCTCTCCTCTCCTTCCTCCCTCTCTCCTCCCACTCTCCACTCATCGTTCCTCCCTCTCCCCTTCCTCTCTCCTCTCTTTCCTCTCTCTTTCCTCGCTCCTCTCTCCTCCCTCTCTCTCCTGTCTCTCTCCTCTTTTCTCCCTCTCTCCTCTCCTCTCTCCTTTCCTCTCTCCTCCCTCCTCTCCTCTCTCCTTTCCTCTCTCCTCCCTCCTCTCTCCTCTCTCCTCCCTCTTCTCTCCTCTCCTCTCTCCTCCCTCTCCTCTCCTCTCCTCTCTCCTCCCTCCTCTCCTTCCTCCCTCTCTCTCTCCTCCCTCTCTCTCCTGTCCCTCTCCTCTTTTCTCCCTCTCTCCTCTCCTCCCTCCTCCCTCTCTCCCTCCTGCATGTACGTGCACGCCCGGCCGTAGTGAGCGCGTGCACACTCGTTCTCGCACACTCGTTCTCGCACACTCGCTCTGGCACGCGCTCACTCGCTGTAGTGAGTAACAGGTGCGATGCGCTCGCTGCTCAGTGCCGCGGTGGAGGCTCCGGAGAGAGGCAGCTGTGTGGCCGTTTCACACCCAGGGATGAGAGTCCGTTCCTGGGCAGCCGCGTGCTCTCTGCCCCCCGTGGATATGGAGAAGAACCAGGGACTTTTGTGAGAGCTTTAACCCGCAGAAGGCACCTTTGATCTGGGACTAGACTCTCCTCCTGTGAGTACCTCCTCCGGATGCAACAAGCGGGACTATGGGATTCATCACTTTTTTTTTTAAATCAGCATTATTATTGTTTATTGTGTTGTATTTGACTTTTGTGCATTTTCTATTAGAAAAGCTGAGGTTTTATAGAAATGCATCAATGCCTGGTTTCATTAAAAAAACAAAAAAACTTTGATTTGACCAGGACTAAACCAGGATTTAACAAGAACTAAACCAGATTCAAACCAAGACTAAAGACCTAACCTGAAGACCTTAACGAGGACTAACCCAGGCTAAACCCAGGCTTTACTGGGACAAAATCAGAACTAAACCAGAACTAAAAAGGGACTAACCAAGAATTTAAGCAGGACAAAGCTGGAAAAAAAAACACTGAGGTTATAATAAATATGTCAGACATAACAAAACCTTTATGAAAAACCTTTATGAAACCAGGACTAAACCCAAGGACTCGACCTGCATGAAATCGTGACTAACCCTGAACCTCAACAGGAGCCTGAAACCAGGACTAAACCAAGACTAAACCAAAACTAAACCAGGACTAAACCAAGACTAAATCAGGACTAAACCAAGACTAAACCAAGACTAAACCAGGATTTACGCAAGACTGTCAAAACACCACAATTTTATGATGATTTTAATCCCAGGTTTTAATCCCCAGTTTATAAATTTTTTTCTTGTTTTTGAATTTGTCTGCGTGCGTTCGGCTGTGACAGGTGCGACAGGTGCGACAGGTGTTCTCTCTCACCTCCGTCTGAAAACCACATCTTCCTCGTCCAAAGCCCTCATCACCATCATCATCCTCACACATTTAAATCACACCTCGGACTCGGCCGGGTCCAGAGTCTGGAGCCAAATGAGTGGAGCCTCCTGCCACTGTTCAGTCAGAACGTCTGAACGAACATTTATCTTTTTCACAGGTGTTTTATAACCGAGGTGGTCAGAAATATAGGAAACCAGATACGGATCGGTACTAAAACTACATACTCATTTCAGCAGGAATGGGTACTAAAAAAGTCCCATTAACATCTAAATTTTGATCCCGTTAAACCGTCTCACATTTTGCCCGGGTTTACGGTTTTACTGTGACTGATTCAGAATTATTCTGTAGCTGCACCTAAACCCTTCAGAAACAGAGTCGCAGCTTTAGATTTGAAGATGAGGCACAAGTTCTGATCAAACCAAACTGCAGCGCGTTCGATCGCATCAGCATCAGCGCCTGAGCCGTTTTAATCAGCACTTATACTGTATGCAAATGAGCTGTATGCAAATGAGCTGTATGCAAATGAGCTGTATGCAAATGAGCCATGTGGTTTGAAGTTTGGTTTGTGTAAAACGTAAACAAATGTGCCAAAGCTGCATTAAACACATTATTACTCAGAGTCTAGAATGAGGAGGAAATGTAGAGCGGTGCAGAGGACCAATCACAGCCCTTATGTCTGCGGCAGAGGACCAATCACAGCCCTTATGTCTGCGGCGTTTTGAGGCATCGTTAGAAAGTTCGGGAGGTGCAGGTCGGACGCAGAACCATAAATCGGGCTTTACCGTCTCCTCCGTGAAAGTCTGACTTCGCCCTCGGGAACTTTCTCCTCTTCAGCCTCGTCCCCTCTCGACTCTCGGCTTCAATAAAACGTCTCCGTCACAAACTTTTGGGCTCAGCGTCGCACACGAAGCGTCAGTCGGGTTTTTTTCTTCTTCCTGCTGTGTGTGGATGGAAATCTCCGAGCGGAACCACGTTTGAAGAGGAGAGAGAGCGGAGGGAGGAAGTCCTGCTGTGGGTTTAGCTCCTTATGCAGATTTTTTAATGATGGTAACGAAACTGATACCGATGCTACTTTATGATACCGCGGGACACCGGATTAACGCCCAACCATTACATAGAATCGTATACGCCCATGGACCTGGTTTAGACCTGGACCACTGAGGGGTTACGCAGATACAAGGACACATGGGAATAGAAAAGAAAGTACGACCATTTAATCCTCAAAATTACATTCTATTTTTAAATGATCATCGTGGGATCAGAATCAGTATCGCATATCAAATCTAATCCCTGACACTGAAATTTAAAATTTTGGTATCGTGACAACTCTACTTATAACTAACAAAACTTAAAACTTAAAAGTGCTTGTGACGGGTCAGCTCACTAAAACATAACATCATCATTTAAGATTTTTAACTAAATCTGTTTATATCTTCTATTGTTTAATTTGAATAAAGTTTATCATTTTTACTTCCTGATTGGACACACAGAGGCAACTCCTGTTACCGAGCAACCATAACATAAACAAAGGCCAAAGCTCGTCTGAATTACACAATAAATCTGATTAGACGAACATAAAAAGACAACCACTTTATTTAGTTAAATGAAGGTTTAAACAGTCAGAAAAAATGTCCTCCCTGTGCGTGAACTGTCTCTGCTTTTTAGATTTAGAGTTTTCCTGATGACGACACAGGGACACGAGGGATTCTGTTTTCTTCCTGTTTTTTTTGTACTTTTTCTCTTTTTTTCCACAAAGAGCTGCTTAACTGACGTAAAACTATGAAACATGTTTACCACAGGTACCATCCACTGAACTGACGAATAATTAGAAAAACATGAAATCCCATAATCCCACCGCATGATGTCATCAGGTGGTAACCCAGAGCCCCCTTAAAGCAAACCTACTGTGCCTGTGTGTGTAGTTATAATCTATGCCCCCTGTGGATCATTATGTTATCGTTTGGACATTTTAAATCAGAGAAAATGGGAATTTGGAGAATAAAGATGACTCAAACATGCATGAATCACTCTAAATGCGACTTTTAGACGGGAAGTGGGAAGGGAAACAATTCTATCATGGTTCATTTGTCTAATTCGGCTCCTTAAAGTCCATTTACCGTCACCCGTCTCTGTTCAAGTCATTTCAGTGCCTAAACTGTCCTCGCTAAACACTAAACAACTGTTGCACTGATTCAAGATGCTTCCCGTCTGACTGTGGGGTCCTTGTGCCCCCTGCTGGCAACCGCTGAATCTACGCGCGAACCTCAGGGCTTCACTGTCAGAGCAGAAATGATTTGGGTATTTCTGATTGTTCCGATTGTTTTGAATCCTGAGTGACCGATGGCCGATAAACTCCGCCGATATTTTTGAGCTGATATTTTGGGCTGAACACAAACCATAGTCCGTGTATATGAGTGGACAGAGCTAACCCGTTAGCCGCCGCATGACAAACAGGAAGTGCTCCAGGAGGCTCTTCCGGCTCCTCTCCCTTTTTTCCCATTGACTCACACTGAGATCTTCTGGCTCCTCTGGACCTGCTGCTGTGGCCTCGTCATTTTGGTCTTAAAATGTTCGTATGAACCCGCGACACAGGATCCTGACGTTTTCATTTCTCTGTTTTGTTCCTGAATCAAGATCTGAACATAAACAACGGACCAATCAGACGCCTTCATTCCCCGAGGTCCCTCCCCCTAGCGTTAGCAAAAGGTTTGATTGACAGCTCGTTGTTGTTGGCACATAACAGGACACAGAACATAAATCAGCGACTTAAACTATTTAAAGTTTTATAACAAAAGCTAAAAGTTTCCTTATTATTCTCGGCGGGAGTCCCCGGTGAGGAGGGCGGCACATTTAACCACCTCAGTCGTGATTGGCTCTTGTGGTTGCTATGATACTTGCGGTCAGTGTTAAAATAACTTTGTGTGTTTTTAGGCAGCAAAAACAAAACAAAATACCGGCCTGTGCTGCAGATTTAAGGTCGATAGCAGATGTGCCAAAAGTCCAAATGTTGGCGCGATATATCGTTGTGTCACTAGTATCAGTGTTTGGTCACTGTGGTTTCTTATATCGCCCTCAATGTTTAATTTACCAAAACGACATATAAACATGACTTATACATCTGGGAGAGATCTCTAGATCGCTCAAACATGCATGGATGACATCTAAAAGTCTTAATAATAACATTATACCCCCCAACATTCTTATAGACCAGTTTAAAGGCCTTCTGTCTCCTGTAGGGGGCGCTGCACAGTGGCTCAGAGATCATTCACATTTGTTAAGATGAGTAACGGTGTTTTTAAATCCTCAGGTTGTTGCTCTGATCTCCGGCTGTTCAGAAATGTAAATTAGTGAAAAGTGCCAGACATGACGCAGCCACGAGCAAGAGGCCAGAGGGAAATATACTGAAAAATACTTTTAAAATACTGAAAAAATACTGAAAAAAGACAAAACGGGGCCTTCAGATGGTCAGTGATCAGCATGGGTGTTTATAATGGGGAGCTGTCAGTAAAAGTCACAGGGTTTATTTTTGTGAAATTTAACACAAAAAATAGTATTTGTGTAAACGAATAAAGATCTGGGTTTCAGAGTCGTGTTGTAATACGGCGAGTTCTTGGGTCCAGTCACTGAAACGATCAGGTCAATATTTGTGAATTTACCTTTCGGAGATTTCACGGTAATGTACGGTGGTGCAATGCTAACTGCGGCACTGCTCTGTCTGAAGCTGTCACTCAAGTTAGACTTTAACCTGAGCTTCATTTTTACCTTTTTCTTGAAAATCAAACTCCTAAACAGAACCGCGAACGGACTGATCACTCCTGAAAATGTGCTGTTTGAATCCGTTTGTATTATGTAGAGTTTTCTTTAAGCTTTTTTGGCTGCGTTTGTGAATGTGCGCGTTGTGTTTCCATGGCAACTCCTGAACAGTTTGCCATAGAGACACATGTAGAACCATGCCAGGCCAGCGTGTCAGTTTGGTAAAGTCGTGGTTTAGGTCTGGTTTAGTTCTAGAAACCTCTTCCTTATTTTATAATATTAAAAATGTCCGGTTCAATTCAAGGCCAACTCTTCTGTTGTTTGTTGTAATAAATTTGAGAAACAAATGTGTAAATAAAGGATTGACTGGGTTGAACTTTTACTCTGGTGTTTTCTTGCGCCTCAGACCTGAAGGGGGCAGTATTGGTCGCCTGGCTCAGAGGTGGAAGCGCTGGTCTTTAGGAGATGGTCTAAACACAGAGTTCACATCTCTGTTCTACTCAGGACTCCACCACTCCTCCGGCAGCCTCGACAGGTAAGCACCTGCCACTTATACACCTGCCACTTATACACCTGCCACTTATACACCTGCCACTTATACACCTGCCACTTATACACCTGCCACTTATACACCTGCCACTTATACACCTGCCACTTATACACCTGCCACTTATACACCTGCCACTTATACACCTGTCACACCACAGAGCCAATGATAACGCTTCATTTATTCACCTGTGAGCAGTGAGCCAATCACAATATAGGAGAGGTGCGGGAGAGGGGGCGGGGCTGGAGGTGGGATGGGGCTGTGGGTGGAGATAGGGGGAGGGGATAGGGGTTGTGGGCAGGGGGAGGGGATAGGGACTGTGGGAGGGGATAGGGGTTGTGGGTGGTTATAGGCGTGGAAACTGTGGGCAGGTTAATTGAAACACAGGGTTAAAGGCTCCTGTGCTTTAGAACGTCCTTCTCCCTGTTCAGGGCCAACGGGTCAGAACCGAACACAACAAACTGTTTGTGTATGAATGGATTCTATTATAATGTGTCTGTGTGTGTGTGTGTGTGTCTGTGTGTGTGTGTGTCTGTGTCTGTGTTTGTGTGTGTGTGTGTCTGTGTGTGTGTGTGTGTGTCTGTGTTTGTGTCTGTGTGTGTGTGTTTGTGTCTGTGTGTGTGTGTTTGTGTCTGTGTGTGTGTGTTTGTGTGTGTGTGTGTGTGTCTGTGTTTGTGTTTGTGTGTGTGTGTCTCTGTGTGTGTCTGTGTGTGTGTGTCTCTGTGTGTGTCTGTGTGTGTGTGTCTGTGTCTGTGTCTGTGTTTGTGTGTGTGTGTGTGTGTCTGTGTTTGTGTTTGTGTGTGTGTGTCTCTGTGTGTGTCTGTGTGTGTGTGTCTCTGTGTGTGTCTGTGTGTGTGTGTCTGTGTCTGTGTGTTTGTGTCTGTGTGTGTGTGTGTCTGTGTGTGTGTGTGTCTGTGTTTGTGTCTGTGTGTGTGTCTGTGTGTGTGTGTTTGTGTCTGTGTGTGTGTGTTTGTGTCTGTGTGTGTGTGTTTGTGTGTGTGTGTCTGTGTCTGTGTCTGTGTTTGTGTCTGTGTGTGTGTGTCTGTGTTTGTGTTTGTGTGTGTGTGTCTCTGTGTGTGTCTGTGTGTGTGTGTCTCTGTGTGTGTCTGTGTGTGTGTGTCTGTGTCTGTGTGTTTGTGTCTGTGTGTGTGTGTGTCTGTGTGTGTGTGTGTCTGTGTTTGTGTCTGTGTGTGTGTGTCTGTGTTTGTGTGTGTCTGTGTTTGTGTCTGTGTGTGTGTGTCTGTGTGTGTGTGTGTGTTTGTGTGTGTCTGTGTTTGTGTCTGTGTGTGTGTGTGTGTTTGTGTCTGTGTGTGTGTGTCTGTGTTTGTGTGTGTCTGTGTTTGTGTCTGTGTGTGTGTGTCTGTGTGTGTGTGTCTGTGTTTGTGTGTGTCTGTGTTTGTGTCTGTGTGTGTGTGTGTGTGTTTGTGTCTGTGTGTGTGTGTCTGTGTGTGTGTGTCTGTGTGTTTGTGTCTGTGTGTGTGTGTCTGTGTTTGTGTGTGTCTGTGTTTGTGTCTGTGTGTGTGTGTGTGTTTGTGTCTGTGTGTGTGTGTCTGTGTTTGTGTGTGTCTGTGTTTGTGTCTGTGTGTGTGTGTCTGTGTTTGTGTGTGTCTGTGTTTGTGTCTGTGTGTGTGTGTCTGTGTTTGTGTGTGTCTGTGTTTGTGTCTGTGTGTGTGTGTGTGTGTTTGTGTCTGTGTTTGTGTCTGTGTGTGTGTGTCTGTGTGTGTGTGTCTCTGTGTGTGTGTGTGTGTGTGTGTGTCTGTGTGTGTGTGTGTCTGTGTTTGTGTCTGTGTGTCTGTGTTTGTGTGTGTCTGTGTTTGTGTCTGTGTGTGTGTGTCTGTGTTTGTGTTTGTGTGTGTGTGTCTCTGTGTGTGTGTGTGTCTGTGTTTGTGTCTGTGTGTGTGTGTGTGTGTGTGTGTGTGTCTGTGTGTGTGTCTGTGTGTGTGTCTGTGTGTGTGTGTGTGTGTCTGTGTGTGTGTGTGTGTGTGTGTGTGTGTGTGTGTGTGTGTGTGTGTGTGTGTGTGTGTGTGTGTGTGTGTGTGTGTGTGTGTGTACAGTTAAACCCAGGATGTTCTGTACATTTGTGAAAAGCAGCAGACCTTGAACACTGTGGCCTCACTACAATCCCCATAACACAAATAATCCTGTTACACAGGTTCAGACCTGGTTTAGACCTGGTTTAGACCTGGTTTAGACCTGGTTCACACCTGGATCAGACCTGGATCAGACCTGGATCACACCTGCTTTAGACCTGCTTTAGACCTGGTTTAGACCTGGGTTAGTCCTGGTTTAGTCCTGGTTTAGACCTGGTTTAGACCTGGGTTAGACCTGGGTTAGACCTGGGTTAGACCTGGGTTAGACCTGGTTCAGACCTGGTTCAGACCTGGTTCAGACCTGGTTCAGACGTGGATCAGACCTGGTATAGTCCTGGTTTAGACTTGGTTTAGACCTGGTTTAGACCTGTTGTAGTCCTGGTTTAGACTTGGTTTAGACCTGGTTTAGACCTGGTTTAGTCCTGGTTTAGACTTGGTTTAGACCTGGTTTAGACCTGTTGTAGTCCTGGTTTAGACTTGGTTTAGACCTGGTTTAGACCTGGTTTAGTCCTGCTTTAGTCCTGGTTTTGTCCTGGTTTCGTCCTGGTTTAGTCCTGCTTTAGTCCTGGTTTAGTCCTGCTTTAGTCCTGCTTTAGTCCTGGTTTAGTCCTGCTTTAGACCTGGTTTAGACCTGGTTTAGTCCTGGTTTTGTCCTGGTTTCGTCCTGGTTTAGTCCTGCTTTAGTCCTGGTTTAGTCCTGCTTTAGTCCTGGTTTAGTCCTGCTTTAGACCTGGTTTAGACCTGGTTTCATCCTGGTTTAGTCCTGCTTTAGTCCTGCTTTAGTCCTGCTTTAGTCCTGGTTTCGTCCTGGTTTCGTCCTGGTTTAGTCCTGCTTTAGTCCTGGTTTAGTCCTGGTTTAGACCTGGTTTAGACCTGGTTTAGACCTGGTTTAGTCCTGGTTTAGACCTGGTTTAGACCTGGTTTAGTCCTGGTTTATACCTGGTTTAGACCTGGTGTAGTCCTGGTTTAGTCCTGGTTTAGACCTGGTTTAGACCTGGTGTAGTCCTGGTTTAGTCCTGGTTTAGACCTGGTTTAGTCCTGGTTTATACCTGGTTTAGACCTGGTGTAGTCCTGGTTTAGACCTGGTTTAGTCCTGGTTTAGACCTGGTTTAGACCTGGTGTAGTCCTGGTTTAGTCCTGGTTTATACCTGGTTTAGACCTGGTTTAGTCCTGGTTTAGACCTGGTTTAGACCTGGTGTAGTCCTGGTTTAGACCTGGTTTAGTCCTGGTTTAGACCTGGTTTAGACCTGGTGTAGTCCTGGTGTAGTCCTGGTTTAGACCTGGTTTAGTCCTGGTTTAGACCTGGTTTAGACCTGGTGTAGTCCTGGTTTAGTCCTGGTTTATACCTGGTTTAGACCTGGTTTAGTCCTGCTTTAGTCCTGGTTTCATCCTGGTTTAGTCCTGTCTTAGACCTGTTGTATTGCACTCGTGTCAAAGCATCTCACCTGTGTTTCCATGGCGACATAATGAGGCCCACAGCTGCGCTCCAATTGGCCGGTTTGAGTCGTGACAAACCTTTGATGTGACCTTATGGACCCTGTGCCGTCGGCCAATCACACGCCTCCGTTTCACAAGAGGGAATCATGAGAGCTTCAGCTCCGTCCTGGACCGTTCTGCTCACCACAACCCCACAACCCCGAACTACCGAGACCTGGGATAGACCTGGGCTAGACCGGGTCAGTCCTGGGCTAAACCTGGGTCAGACCTGGGCTAGATTTAGGCATGTTTTAGACTGGGTTAAATCCTGGTTTAGCCCTGGTTTAGTCCTGGTTTAGTCCTGGTTTAGTCCTGGTTTAGTCCCTGGTTTAGAACTGGTCTAGTCCTGGTTTAGTCCCTGGTTTAGTTCCTGGTTTAGTCCTGGTTTAGAACTGGTCTAGCCCTGGTTTAGTCCTGGTTTAGAACTGGTCTAGCCCTGGTTTAGTCCCTGGTTTAGTCCTGGTTTAGTCCTGGTTTAGTCCCTGGTTTAGAACTGGTCTAGTCCTGGTTTAGTCCTGGTTTAGTCCCTGGTTTAGTCCCTGGTTTAGTCCTGGTTTAGAACTGGTCTAGCCCTGGTTTAGTCCCTGGTTTAGTCCCTGGTCTAGTCCTGGTTTAGTCCTGGTTTAGTCCCTGGTTTAGAACTGGTTTTGCCCTGGTTTAGTCCTGGTCTAGTCCTGGTTTAGTCCTGGTTTAGTCCTGATTTAGTCCTGGTTTAGTCCCTGGTCTAGTCCTGGTTTAGCCCTGGTTTATACCTGGTTTAGTCCTGATTTAGTCCTGGGTTAGTCCTGATTTAGTCCTGGTCTAGTCCTGGTTTAGTCCTGGTTTAGTCCTGATTTAGTCCTGGTTTAGTCCCTGGTTTAGTCCTGATTTAGTCCTGGTTTAGTCCTGATTTAGTCCTGGTTTAGTCCTGGTCTAGTCCTGGTTTAGTCCTGGTTTAGTCCTGATTTAGTCCTGGTCTAGTCCTGGTTTAGTCCTGGTCTAGTCCTGGTTTAGTCCTGGTATAGTCCTGGTTTAGCCCTGGTTTATACCTGGTTTAGTCCTGATTTAGTCCTGGTTTAGTCCTGATTTAGTCCTGGTTTAGTCCCTGGTCTAGTGCTGGTTTAGTCCTAGTTTAGTTTCTAATCCTCTTTCATATTTCCAGACTGAGGGTAAAATGGAGACTGCAGTGATAATTGCCACAAACAACATTTGAAAGAAAATCCAGTGGAGCCGCGGCGTCAGTGGAGCATTTGTGCTGAAAACACTTAAACAGACATTAACCCTGCAAATCCACTCACAATTATCAACATGTAAAACTCTGCAGCCTCTTCTCCTAAAGCCAAGTCAACAAAGGCGTGTTCCGGTCTGTCCTGTGTCACTGCGTCATATTTCTGTGAACAAGAAAGGCACCGGTTCTTTTCTCTTCCTGAATTGTGTGTGTTTAAATTACCGTCACAGCAGTGAACAACTGAAACAAACAATCAAATATTAAATAAACCACCACTAACAAGGACCTAGTTTCAAAATGTCTTCAGTTTTTTACAGGAGAAAACATGGTCTAGTCCTAAATCCTGGTTTAGTATTGGTTTAATCCTGGTTTAATCCTGGTTTAGACCTGGTTTAGTCCTGGTTTAGTCCGGATTTAGCCCTGATTCAGTCCTGGTTCAACCCTGGTTTGGTCTTGGTTTAGTCCTGGTTTGATCCCTCCTCCTTTTATAGATGTTAGTGTAGCACTTAAGGTGGTTTAGTCCTGGTTTAGTCCTGGTTTAGTCCTGGTTTAGATCTAGTATAGGCCTAGCAGTTGATTTGGTTTAGTCTTGGTTTAGCCTTGGTTTAGCCTTGATTCAGTCCTGGTTTAGTCCTGGTTTAGTCCTGGTTTAGTCCTGGTTTAGTCCTGGTTCAGTCTCGTTCTTTCCAGTTTACACACACACTTTCATAACGAGCCAATCAGCTTCAGCGATCGCCTCCCGCTGAGATAAACGGCCAATCACAGCGGACCCTCCCTCCGCTTAAACACGCTTGTACTACACTCCGCCAACAGCAGGGGGCGACGCTTTTATCGCTGTTTAACTTTGGAACGCCGCCGCCGAGCTGAAGCAGGGATTCACTTCGACCTACTTTAAAATCACACGTTTTTCAGCCCGTGCAGCTAAACTCGGTTAAACTCCACCGTGACGGAGCTGACTCCACGTTGTGACGACGAGCGGCGACGTGGCGTGGGGGAACGTCGCCTTTTTGTGTTTGGAAAATACCAAATTAGCCCGAAAAAACGTATGAACACACATCCCGATGCTCATGAAACTCCTGCACATCACGTCAGGTTTGTCCAGTCGCTGTGCACAGTTTTGTATCGTGTTTTTGTGTATTTATGGAGACTTGTCGTGTGGACTCATGGGTGACATAGGCATGTGGGCGGAGCCTCGTACAGGACAGTTTGAACAGGGCCCGTGAGAGATCGCTGGATTACTCAAACATGCATGGATGTCATGAAAGATACAGAAGAGTTTTGAGAGCTTTTACCTCACTGCAAATTCCTATGATCTACCCCAGATTTTCAAACTTATATCAGTGTATTCGTCTTGTTTTCAGATTCATCATCGACTTAACAGTTCTGACACATTCTCGTCTAGAGGTCGTTTAGTTTAAGAGAACTTGTCAAGGTAAATGATCTGTCCCTGCAGAGAGATAATTTCACTACTTTTAAGTTATTTTCTGATAGATTTAAGTGTTTATATCTTAAGCTTTTTTACAGTGGTCACCCCCTTTTTGATTCTTGCTCTTATTTTATTTGACTAGTTTTTTGTCTTAACGAGGAGTTAAATAGAGCTTTATTTTATACTTCTATTGGACGTGTTTTATTTGTATTGTGCAGCACTTTGGAAACTTTTTTTAATGAAATGTGCTGTAGAAATAAAGTGGGTTGGACTGAGCCCTAACCCCGAGTCTTTAGTCCACAGCCTTATTTTAATTCTTCTTCCGTCCTCTGACCCTCTGGTGTCCCTCCTCCTCCAGGCGCTCAGAGGGAGCCATGCAGCAGATGCAGAGTCTGCAGCTCACCCCCAGGGGGCGCTGTCCTGGGCCCACGTCTCCAAACGCCGCCAAACGCCTTTATCGAAACCTGTCGGACAAACTCCGAGGAAGCACCTCCTCCTTCGAAGACACCTACTTCTTTGGGAAGTCCGACCGCCTCCGCAAGGCCTCCGTGAGTACAGACCAGAGACCGGACCAGAGACCGGACCAGGGACCGGACCAGAGACCGGACCAGAGACCGGACCAGGGACCGGACCAGAGACCGGACCAAGGACCAGAGGCCAGGGACCAGAGAACAGGGACCAGAGAACAGGGACCAGAGAACAGGGACCAGAGAACAGGGACCAGACCAGGGACCAGAGAACAGGGACCAGAGAACAGGGACCAGAGAACAGGGACCAGAGAACAGGGACCAGAGAACAGGGACCAGACCAGGGACCAGAGAACAGGGACCAGAGAACAGGGACCAGACCAGGGACCAGAGAACAGGGACCGGGGTTTCAAACACAGCTGAACTTGGGGCTCAGAGTGGGTCTGTGCCGTGTGAAGCTCCTGATCAGTTAAAGTGCATATGACACATTTATGATTCTCTCATTTAATTTGGGGGGATTATAACTCTTGTAAATATTCTTTTTCTTTACTCCAATCAGGAATCAGTTTCTGAGGAAGAGCTGTAAAATAAGTCGATAATTACAGGAAGTAGAGTTCATGTTTTGTCCGATTATAAAGTCCGTGAACATTAGAGCAGTTTTCCTCGGTAAAAGTTACGGATTTCACTAGTTCAATGTCACAATTTACAACCAGGAAGTCAAACTTTGAAACCTAAAAAATGGATGTGACCCTGAGTGAATGTTTTTGCTAAAGTTTTAAATAAATAAAATGATCTGAGCTGTTTTAGTGAAATGGCTCAGACCTGTCGCAGGTGCTTTGATCATCACATTTCCACAAACAGTTTACAGTTTGGTTCTAGAATAACGAGGAAACTACTTTTGACTCACGGATTGTGCCGACCTCTGCTCTTTCTAACTCCATTTCGATACAAAGGAATAGATGATCATCAGGAAAATTAACGATCAATTTTCGATTAATCATTAACATTTTATATTAAATGATCATCACTATTATTCCTGTTCCTAATCTGCATAAATAAACTCCACTTTACAGCATCTAAAGCTCCTGACTCCAGAGCCTCATCAGTGTGAGGTCAGAATGAGTTTAATGCAGATTTAAACATTTGTTTATGTTTAACAGAAATGAAACTTAAAACCACATGACTCATTTGCATAAACTGTAAGTGCTGAAAAAAAGCAGCTCTTTCCTTGTGCTGCTGCTTCAGCTTCTGTGGGACTAAAGGACTCGACTCAGTGAATATGAGTGTTCTCTCTGTGACTCAGTGAATATGAGTGTTCTCTCTGTGACTCAGTGAATATGAGTGTTCTCTCTGTGACTCAGTGAATATGAGTGTTCTCTCTGTGACAGAGGATGTTCTGCTGATGCTGAGTCTGTTCCGTGCGTATGTCGCGTTGCAGATGCTGCGTAAACATGCGCCAGGACCAAACCAGGACACTCTAAAACCCGCTCATATCCGGGATAGTGATGTGCAGGTAAATGCACTCTGAGGAATATAGGGATCTCCAAGGAGCCAGAGCCGAGATGTGGGACTGTGAGGCTGCAGTGGTTGTGCTCAGACGCAGCCTCGACTCTTTAAAATACGTTACGCACAGCAACCTACATTCGGTTTGTCGGTTAAAATGGAAGTCCATCCATCCATCTTCTCCCGCTTAATCCAGCTGAGTCGCAGGAGCAGCTGTGCTGCCCAATCCTCACAGCACCTGACCCCCCTTAACCCCTCTGCAGGTGGTGAGCCCACAGGAGGGTGGACAACATGGTCCTTGATGTTAGTTCATAGGGGTTAAAATGGAAGTGATCAACAAAATTCTTAATGATCAATTATCAATTAATCACCTAATCACGCCCATCCCTAGTACCTAATTTGCATTTAAATTGCCAAAAAAGGACTAGGGGCCATAGATCCATCTTCTTCCGCTTCATCCAGCTGGGTGGCGGGGGCAGCACGCTGCCCTGTCCTCTGTGCACCTGACCCCCCAATGGACCCCTCTGTGAGTGAAACGCCATACACATTTTAGGAGCAAAAAAGTGGATTTAGAGTTTAGTTTCACTTTAAATGTGAACAAACCAAAACTAATAATTCCACGTTTCTTTGTCTCCTGTTAAAGTATTGAACTGTGATTGATCCATAGATTCTCCACGTTCGAAACGACGTCTGAGCCGTGTCCTGTGCACAGCCTCTCCTCATTACCCCGGTGTAAACGCCTCCTCCAGCGAGGGGCATTTTGGGTCGATACAGATCCGGTTAGACCAATTCAGTTAGCAACATCATAATCCTGTTAGCATCTGTTAGCAGTCATGTTTTCTACACATCCGCAAATGTTTTTATCCCTGATGCAATGAAGGACACGAGGGCTATTTTTAAAGCCACGTCCAGGAGAACCACTGTGCCTCAGGAACACAGGGAGCACATGCAAACTGCCCTGGGATCAGGAGTTTAACCCACAACCTCCTCCCTGACAGGAGTTGACAGGGGCACCCTGCCTCAGGAACACAGGCAGAACGTGTATGGAAGGTCATTTGGTCCATTACAGTTTGAATTTTAAACACCGCTGATGTTTTTAACTCTGAAAAAAGATGCTTGAAGACATTTTAGTTGCTGAAATTTTAAGTGTATTTTTTCAATATGTTTCAAATTCAAAATAAAAATTCATAGCACCTGAAGCCCTCCTCTGTGCTCTGTGGCCCTGTGGCTCTGTGGCCCTGTGGCCCTGTGGCCCTGTGGCCCTGTGGCTCTGTGGCCCTGTGGCTCTGTGGCCCTGTGGCTCTGTGGCCCTGTGGCCCTGTGGCTCTGTGGCCCTGTGGCCCTGTGGCTCTGTGGCTCTGTGGCCCTGTGGCCCTGTGGCTCTGTGGCTCTGTGGCCCTGTGGCCCTGTGGCTCTGTGGCCCTGTGGCCCTGTGGCTCTGTGGCCCTGTGGCCCTGTGGCCCTGTGGCCCTGTGGCCCTGTGGCTCTGTGGCCCTGTGGCTCTGTGGCCCTGTGGCTCGGTGGCTCGGTGGCCCTGTGGCCCTGTGGCCCTGTGGCTCTGTGGCCCTGTGGCTCGGTGGCTCGGTGGCTCGGTGGCCCTGTGGCTCGGTGGCTCGGTGGCCCTGTGGCTCGGTGGCCCTGTGGCTCGGTGGCCCTGTGGCTCTGTGGCCCTGTGGCTCTGTGGCTCTGTGGCCCTGTGGCTCTGTGGCTCTGTGGCCCTGTGGCTCTGTGGCCCTGTGGCTCGGTGGCCCTGTGGCTCGGTGGCCCCGCGCTCTCTGGGGCCGTGCTGATAATCACACGTTGGGTAATTGCTGAGCTCTGGCGTTTCATTATGTTTCTCTGCTCCATCTGTGCTTCAGGGCACAAAGGCGACGTGTGATCACGATTTTACACTAATGCTCCTCAGAACATCACCGAGAACAGCTCGAGCTTCAGAATATGTTCAGCTGAGAAACAAGAGGGGCAGAGGAACAGAGGGGCAGAGGAACAGAGGGACAGAGGAGCAGAGGGACAGAGGGGCAGAGGAACAGAGGGGCAGAGGAACAGAGGAACAGAGGAACAGAGGGGCAGAGGAACAGAGGGGCAGAGGAACAGAGGGGCAGAGGAACAGAGGGGCAGAGGAACAGAGGAACAGAGGAACAGAGGAGCAGAGGAACAGAGGGGCAGAGGAACAGAGGGGCAGAGGAACAGAGGAGCAGAGGAACAGAGGGGCAGAGGAACAGAGGAGCAGAGGAACAGAGGGGCAGAGGAACAGAGGAACAGAGGAACAGAGGGGCAGAAGAACAGAGGGGCAGAGGGACAGAGGAACAGAGGAACAGAGGGGCAGAGGAACAGAGGGGCAGAGGGACAGAGGAACAGAGGAACAGAGGGGCAGAGGGGCAGAGGAACAGAGGAACAGAGGAACAGAGGAACAGAGGGGCAGAGGAACAGAGGAACAGAGGGGCAGAGGGACAGAGGAACAGAAGGGCAGAGGGACAGAGGAACAGAGGAACAGAGGGGCAGAGGAACAGAGGGGCAGAGGAACAGAGGGGCAGAGGAACAGAGGGGCAGAGGAACAGAGGGGCAGAGGAACAGAGGGGCAGAGGAACAGAGGGGCAGAGGAACAGAGGGGCAGAGGAACAGAGGGGCAGAGGAACAGAGGAGCAGAGGAACAGAGGGGCAGAGGAACAGAGGAGCAGAGGAACAGAGGGGCAGAGGAACAGAGGAACAGAGGAACAGAGGGGCAGAGGAACAGAGGGGCAGAGGAACAGAGGAACAGAGGGGCAGAGGAACAGAGGGGCAGAGGGGCAGAGGAACAGAGGGGCAGAGGAACAGAAGGGCAGAGGAACAGAGGGACAGAAGGGCAGAGGAACAGAGGAACAGAGGAACAGAGGGGCAGAGGAACAGAGGGGCAGAGGAACAGAGGAACAGAGGAACAGAGGGACAGAGGAACAGAGGAACAGAGGGGCAGAGGAACAGAGGGGCAGAGGAACAGAGGGGCAGAGGGACAGAGGAACAGAGGAACAGAGGGGCAGAGGAACAGAGGGGCAGAGGAACAGAGGGGCAGAGGAACAGAGGGGCAGAGGAACAGAGGGGCAGAGGAACAGAGGAACAGAGGGGCAGAGGAACAGAGGAACAGAGGAACAGAGGGGCAGAGGAACAGAGGGGCAGAGGAACAGAGGGGCAGAGGAACAGAGGGGCAGAGGAACAGAGGGGCAGAGGAACAGAGGGGCAGAGGAACAGAGGGGCAGAGGAACAGAGGAACAGAGGGGCAGAGGGACAGAGGAACAGAGGAACAGAGGGGCAGAGGAACAGAGGGGCAGAGGAACAAAGGGGCAGAGGAACAAAGGGGCAGAGGAACAGAGGGGCAGAGGAACAGAGGGGCAGAGGAACAGAGGGGCAGAGGAACAGAGGGGCAGAGGAACAGAGGGGCAGAGGAACAGAGGAACAGAGGGGCAGAGGAACAGAGGGGCAGAGGAACAGAGGGGCAGAGGAGCAGAGGGGCAGAGGGACAGAGGAACAGAGGGGCAGAGGGGCAGAGGGACAGAGGAACAGAGGGACAGAGGAACAGAGGAACAGAGGGACAGAGGAACAGGGGCAGAGGAACAGAGGAACAGAGGGGCAGAGGAACAGAGAGACAGAGGAACAGAGGAACAGAGGGACAGAGGAACAGAGGGGCAGAGGAACAGAGGAACAGAGGAACAGAGGGGCAGAGGAACAGAGGAACAGAGGAACAGAGGGGCAGAGGAACAGAGGGGCAGAGGGGCAGAGGAACAGAGGGGCAGAGGGGCAGAGGGACAGAGGAACAGAGGGGCAGAGGGGCAGAGGGACAGAGGAACAGAGGGACAGAGGAACAGAGGAACAGAGGGACAGAGGAACAGGGGCAGAGGAACAGAGGAACAGAGGGGCAGAGGGGCAGAGGAACAGAGGGGCAGAGGAACAGAGGGGCAGAGGAGCAGAGGGGCAGAGGGACAGAGGAACAGAGGGGCAGAGGGGCAGAGGGACAGAGGAACAGAGGGACAGAGGAACAGAGGAACAGAGGGACAGAGGAACAGGGGCAGAGGAACAGAGGAACAGAGGGGCAGAGGAACAGAGAGACAGAGGAACAGAGGAACAGAGGGACAGAGGAACAGAGGGGCAGAGGAACAGAGGAACAGAGGGACAGAGGAACAGAGGGACAGAGGAACAGAGGGGCAGAGGAACAGAGGAACAGAGGGACAGAGGAACAGAGGGGCAGAGGAACAGAGGGGCAGAGGGACAGAGGAACAGAGGGGCAGAGGGACAGAGGAACAGAGGGGCAGAGGAACAGAGGGACAGAGGAACAGAGGGGCAGAGGAACAGAGGGGCAGAGGAACAAAGGGGCAGAGGAACAGAGGGGCAGAGGAACAGAGGGGCAGAGGAACAGAGGGGCAGAGGAACAAAGGGGCAGAGGAACAGAGGGGCAGAGGAACAGAGGGGCAGAGGAACAAAGGGGCAGAGGAACAGAGGGGCAGAGGAACAGAGGGGCAGAGGTTGAACATGACAAGACCCCGTGGACATATGGGGAGGGCATCTGACACACTGGGAGGGCATCTGACACACATGGGCAGGGCATCTGACACACGGGGAGGGCATCTGACACACGGGGAGGGCATCTGACACACGGGGAGGGCATCTGACACACGGGGACATTCAGTCCTCTAATTCCGGCCATTAAAAAGGTTTTGAGTCTGGTAATACTTTGTGTCCGTTGTACAGAGGAGCTGGGAAACCCTGGAGCGTGGGAGGAGAGAGAGACGAGGAGGAGGAGAGAGTGTGAGGGAGGAGGAGGGTGAAAGAGAGAGAGAGGGAAAGAGAGGAAAGGTGAGAGAGCGGTTGGGGAGATGGAGAGATGAAGAGAGAGAGCGAAGGGGTGAAGGAGGAGAGCGTGTCACGACAGAACGGCCAACTGTTCATCGCTGCATCGTGGACCTGTCATTCACATGATCACATTTACACGAGCACGAGTGTGTCAGATGCCCTCCCTGTGTGTCAGATGCCCTCCCTGTGTGTCAGATGCCCTCCCTGTGTGTCAGATGCCCTCCCTGTGTGTCAGATGCCCTCCCGTGTGTCAGATGCCCTCCCGTGTGTCAGATGCCCTCCCGTGTGTCAGATGCCCTCCCCGTGTGTCAGATGCCCTCCCGTGTGTCAGATGCCCTCCCCGTGTGTCAGATGCCCTCCCGTGTGTCAGATGCCCTCCCTGTGTGTCAGATGCCCTCCCTGTGTGTCAGATGCCCTCCCCGTGTGTCAGATGCCCTCCCGTGTGTCAGATGCCCTCCCTGTGTGTCAGATGCCCTCCCTGTGTGTCAGATGCCCTCCCCGTGTGTCAGATGCCCTCCCCGTGTGTCAGATGCCCTCCCTGTGTGTCAGATGCCCTCCCTGTGTGTCAGATGCCCTCCCTGTGTGTCAGATGCCCTCCCGGGGTAGTTTAAACTTCTACAAACATGTTCTGAAAAGCGTGGGATTGTAGCCATGCATAAACAGGTCACACAAGGTTTTCTTTTCTGTATTTAAAGGAAAGGTCAACAAGCTGCGTATAAACTGGCCAGACTCTGTTCAAGAACTGTTTTTCAGCCGGTTTCTATTACAAAATTACACGACTACAAATACACAACAAGTACTTTGAGGACGTAGACAATTACAAAGTGCATATTTAGCAAGACACGGGTGCATGAGATGATAAAATTTAATAACAAAGTGCATATTTAACAATATATGAGTGTATGAGATGATAAAATTCAGTAATCAGAATCAGAATTACTTTTATTCATCCCCGAGGGGAAATTTTCTTTGTTACAGATGCAACCGACCAAGAGCATGTACATCGAACAAGTTACAAAATAAGCTAAATACAATAAGATAAAAGATAAAAGATAAAATAGCTCTCTCTGGGAAATTATTTACATCATTGACATATTTATGACTATACACATGTGTGAGCAGGAACAGGATGAAAAGGATTGAGTAGTTTGTGAGTTAAAGTGCAGAGTTCAACAGTTTGATGGCGACAGGACAGATTTCCTGTGTCTCTCAGTGGAGCAGCGGCAGCCGCAGTCTATGGCTGAAAGAGCTCCTCTGATTGGCCAGCACCTTGTGGAGGGGGCGGGAGGGAGAGTCCAGAATAGTCCAGATTTTGTCCAGTATTCTCCTGTCCAACACCACCGCCAGAGAGTCCAGCTCCTCCCCCACAACATGTCCAGCCTTCCTAATGATCTTAATGAGTCTGTTAGTGTCCCTCAGGCGCAGACTGCTGCCCCAGCAGACTACAGCGTACATGATGGCACTGGCCTCCATAGACTCGTAGAACATCCTGAGCATTGTCCTGCAGATGTCAAAGGACCTCAGCCTCCTCAGGAAATAGAGGCGGCTCTGGCCCTTCTTGTAAACCGCGTCCACGTTCCTGCCTAATAAAGTGCCTATTTAACAAGATACGAGTGCATGAGATGATAAAATTCAGTAATAAAGTGCATCGTGGACAATAACGGGTGCAGGTTCGATTTGTTTTTAGATAATATGTGTAAAGTCGTTTAAACGGTGTGGCGGAGGGAGCCCATCTTATTTATTTTGGGGGGTAACTCGTTCCAGGTCAGAATGGATTTGCGTGTGAAATATCTAAAGCCACAGTTGTGTATCTGTACGCCGGGGTTCGGAGGAGGTCCTGTGTAACCGAGCGGGTCGGTCTTTCTCTGCGTTCTGGGATGAGTGAAGGAACTGTAGGTGCGAGACATTTGGTGAATAGGTGAGAGAAGAGTTGTGTAATTCTGGAGTGTTAGTGCTCTGGAGCAGGTAAAGGGTCCAGATTGTCTCCCGTGTATTTTGTTTGCTCTGTTGTAGAATCTGACTAGAGGATCCACACGATGACAGGTTAGACAGAATGACAGAATCTAAGTATTTGAGGTTCTGTTGGGAGTGTGGCTGTAACGACATCCAAGTCTCACGATATCGTCACGGTCTGAACCTCACGGTACGATATTTATTGCGATATTGTGGCAAAACTCACGATATTACAATATTCTACTGAATAACAAGAACGACATTCTAAAATGCTTTCACCAGGACTAAACCACGATTAAACCAGGACTAAACCAGGACTAAACCAGGTCTAAACCAGGTCTAAACCAGGACCAGACCAGGACTAAACCAGGACTAAACCAGGACTAAACCAGGTCTAAACCAGGTCTAAACCAGGACCAGACCAGGACTAAACCAGGACTAAACCAGGTCTAAACCAGGACTAAACCAGGACCAGACCAGGACTAAACCAGGACTAAACCAGGACTAAACCAGGTCTAAACCAGGACCAGACCAGGACTAAACCAGGACTAAACCAGGACTAAACCAGGTCTAAACCAGGTCTAAACCAGGACCAGACCAGGACTAAACCAGGACTAAACCAGGTCTAAACCAGGACTAAACCAGGACCAGACCAGGACTAAACCAGGACTAAACCAGGACTAAACCAGGTCTAAACCAGGTCTAAACCAGGACCAGACCAGGACTAAACCAGGACTAAACCAGGACTAAACCAGGACTAAACCAGGTCTAAACCAGGTCTAAACCAGGACCAGACCAGGACTAAACCAGGACTAAACCAGGTCTAAACCAGGACTAAACCAGGACTAAACCAGGACTAAACCAGGTCTAAACCAGGTCTAAACCAGGACCAGACCAGGACTAAACCAGGACTAAACCAGGACTAAACCAGGACTAAACCAGGACTAAACCAGGATTAAACCACATCTAAACCAGGACTAAACCAGGTCTAAACCAGGACTAAACCAGGTCTAAACCAGGTCTAAACCAGGTCTAAACCAGGACTAAACCAGGACTAAACCAGGACTAAACCACATCTAAACCAGGACTAAACCAGGACTAAACCACATCTAAACCAGGACTAAACCAGGACTAAACCGGGACTAAACCAGGTCTAAACCAGTGTCCTGATGATGTCATTTGGTACATTTATTGTCATTAGGGATGGAACGAAATCCAAATCTCTCTGTACCAGATTTTCACCATAAACATCTCACTGGACCAGATTTATTACAATATAAAACTGTGAATCTGAGACTTTTTCCTCTAAAAATGCTTCACAGACTTAATCCAGAGAATGAAGATGTAAAAGTGCTTAGAACAGTTATTTCTTCATGTCGTCTGCACTGAAACGGAGCAAAGGATCATGGAGCAAAGGTCTATGTAGTTCCCTCTGTTTTTTTTTTTTACCTATTTCTGCATCAGAACTGTTCATTTAAGCAAAGAGACCTGAGATTCCAGATAATGTGACGCTCCACGATATTATTGGTTATTGTCACATCCCTATTACTATATTACTATTTAGTGCATGAATTTGTGAAGTTAGATTCGGGGTCCCCAGCCTGTAGCTCCCAGTTCTACCAGTGCCTCCTCTCCCCTTCCAAGTGCTCAAATCTGATTAGTTTCTGTAGTAAAAGTATCATATTGATGCCTGAACTTGGCGCTGTAATAAATGGATAATGGTTTGTGTCGACTCTAACTTTATCTAAGGCCGTGGCTCTTATACTTTTTTACTTATATATACACTCCATTTCTGGCAGCGGCTAAAACGAGAAGCTCTGTGGCAGCTTTGTTTCATGAAGGAGCTCGGTGGAGGAAAGGTTGGAGGCCTCTGCGTGACATGAACAAAAGAAACAGGAGGGAACGTGGTGCTTCTGTGTCCTGCTGCTCACACACAGAATGTTAAAGACAAACTGAATCATCTCCTCCTCTGAGATGCTTTAAACCTTCTATAAATGTTTATCATAAATAGATCTGTATTTAGACCTGGTTTAGTCCTGGTTCAGTCCTGGTTTAGTCCTACTTTAGTCCTGGTTGAGTCCTGATTTAGTCCTGGTTCAGTCCTGGTTCAGTCCTGGTTTAGTCCTGTCTGAGTCCTGGTTCAGTTCTGCTTTAGTCCTACTTTAGTCCTGCTTTAGTCCTACTTTAGTCCTACTTTAGTCCTGCTTTAGTCCTGCTTTAGTCCTGCTTCAGTCCTGTTTAGTCCTGGTTCAGTCCTGCTTTAGTCCTGTTTAGTCCTGGTTCAGTCCTGGTTCAGTCCTGGTTTAGTTCTGGTTTAGTTCTGTCTGAGTCCTGGTTCAGTTCTGCTTCAGTCCTGCTTTAGTCCTGGTTTAGTCCTGCTTTAGTCCTCGTTGAGTCCTGGTTTAGTCCTGGTTGAGTCCTGGTTCAGTCCTGATTTAGTCCTGGTTCAGTCCTGGTTTAGTTCTGGTTTGGTTCTGCTTTAGTCCTGCTTTAGTCCTGCTTTAGTCCTGGTTGAGTCCTGCTTTAGTCCTGCTTTAGTCCTGGTTCAGTCCTGATTTAGTCCTGGTTCAGTCCTGGTTTGGTCCTGGTTGAGTCCTGCTTTAGTCCTGCTTTAGTCCTGGTTCAGTCCTGATTCAGTCCTGGATCAGTCCTGGTTTAGTCCTGGTTTAGTCCTGGTTCAGTCCTGGTTTAGTCCTGGTTCAGTCCTGGTTCAGTCCTGGTTCAGTCCTGGTTCAGTCCTGGTTTAGTCCTGGTTCAGTCCTGGTTCAGTCCTGGTTCAGTCCTGGTTCAGTCCTGGTTCAGTCCTGGTTCAGTCCTGGTTCAGTCCTGGTTCAGTCCTGGTTTAGTCCTGGTTCAGTCCTGGGTCAGTCCTGGTTCAGTCCTGGGTCAGTCCTGGTTCAGTCCTGGTTTAGTCCTGGTTCAGTCCTGGTTCAGTCCTGGTTCAGTCCTGGTTCAGTCCTGGTTCAGTCCTGGTTCAGTCCTGGTTCAGTCCTAGTTTAGTCCTGGTTCAGTCCTGGTTCAGTCCTGGTTCAGTCCTGGTTCAGTCCTGGTTCAGTCCTGGTTCAGTCCTGGTTTAGTCCTGGTTCAGTCCTGGTTCAGTCCTGGTTTAGTCCTGGTTCAGTCCTGGGTCAGTCCTGGTTCAGTCCTGGTTCAGTCCTGGTTCAGTCCTGGTTCAGTCCTGGTTTAGTCCTGGTTCAGTCCTGGTTCAGTCCTGGTTTAGTCCTGGTTCAGTCCTGGGTCAGTCCTGGTTCAGTCCTGGTTCAGTCCTGGTTCAGTCCTGGTTCAGTCCTGGTTTAGTCCTGGTTCAGTCCTGGTTTAGTCCTGGTTCAGTCCTGGTTCAGTCCTGGTTCAGTCCTGGTTCAGTCCTGGTTTAGTCCTGGTTCAGTCCTGGTTTAGTCCTGGTTCAGTCCTGGTTCAGTCCTGGTTCAGTCCTGGTTCAGTCCCTGGTGTCTGTACCTCTCTGAAGCACATTTCCTCGTCTGTTACATAACAGTCTGGAGTCTGGTGGGTCCAGACTGTGAATCACGTCTTTGTGTCCGTCTTTTTTCTGACTGACGCCTCTGGATGAAAATCCTCAAGTGAACCTGATGTTTAAAGCAGAATCTGCACAGAGGGGGGTCTGTGTGTGTGTGTGTGTGTGTGTGTGTGTGTGTGTGTGCGTGGGTGTGCGTGTGTGGGTGTGCGTGTGTGTGTGTGGTGTCTGTGGTGTGTGTGTGTGGTGTCTGTGTGTGTGTGTGTGTGTGTGTGTGTGTGTGGTGTCTGTGTGTGTGTGTGTCTGTGTGTGTGTGTGTCTGTGTGTGTGTGTGTCTGTGTGTGTGTGTGTCTGTGTGTGTGTGTGTGTGTGTGTGTCTGTGTGTGGTGTGTGTGTATGTGTGTGGTGTCTGTGGTGTGTGTGTGTGTGTGGGTGTGGGTGTGTGTGTGTGTGTGTGTGTGTGTGTGTGTGTGTGGTGTGTGTGTATGTGTGTGGTGTCTGTGGTGTGTGTGTGTGTGTGGGTGTGGTGTGTGTGTGTGTCTGTGTGTGTGTGGGTGTGTGTGGTGTCTGTGGTGTGTGTGTGTGTGTGTGTGTGTGGTGTCTGTGTGTGTGGGTGTGTGTGTGGTGTCTGTGGTGTGTGTGTGTGTGTGTGTGTGTCTGTGTGTGTGTGGTGTGTGTGGTGTCTGTGGTGTGTGTGTGTGTGTGGTGTGTGTGTGTGTGTGGTGTCTGTGGTGTGTGTGTGTGTGTGTGTGTGTGTGTGTGTGTGGTGTGTGTGTGTGTGTGTGTGGTGTCTGTGGTGTGTGTGTGTGTGTGTGTGTGTGTGGTGTCTGTGGTGTGTGTGTGTGTGTGTGGTGTGTGTGTGGTGTGTCTGTGGTGTGTGTGTGTGTGTGGGTGTGGGTGTGTGTGTGGTGTGTGTGTGTGTGTGTGTGGGTGTGGTGTGTGTGTGTGTGTGTGGTGTCTGTGTGTGTGGGTGTGTGTGTGGTGTGTGTGTGTGTGGGTGTGTGTGTGGTGTCTGTGTGTGTGTGTGGGTGTGTGTGTGTGGTGTGTGTGGTGTCTGTGGTGTGTGTGTGTGTGTGTGTGTGGTTGTGGTGTGTGTGTGTGTGTGTGTGTGTGTGTGTGTGTGTGTGTGTGTGTGTGTGGGTGTGTGTGTGTGTGTGTGTGTGTGTGTGTGTGTGTGGGTGTGGTGTGTGTGTGTGTGTGGTGTCTGTGTGTGTGGGTGTGTGTGTGGTGTCTGTGTGTGTGTGTGGGTGTGTGTGGGTGTGGTGTGTGTGTGTGTGTGTGGTGTCTGTGTGTGTGTGTGTGTGTGTGTGGGTGTCTGTGTGTGTGTGTGGGTGTGTGTGTGTGGTGTGTGTGTGTGGTGTGTGTGTGTGTGCGTGTGTGGTGTGTGTGTGTGGTGTGTGTGTGTGGTGTTTGTGGTGTGTGTGGTGTGTGTGTGTGTGTGTGTGTGTGTGTGTGTGTGTGTGTGTGTGGTGTGTGTGTGTGGTGTGTGTGTGTGGTGTGTGTGTGGTGTGTGTGTGTGTGTGTGTGTGTGTGTGTGTGTGTGTGTGTGTGTGTGTGTCTGTGGTGTGTTTCCTCTGGTTTCCCCATCGACCCAAAACACGCACAACTAAACCTGGACCAAACCTGGACTCAACCTGGACCAAACCTGGACTAAACCTGGACTCAACCTGGACCAAACCTGGACTAAACCTGGACTAAACCTGGACTAAACCTGGACTAAACCTGGAATAAACCTGGACTCAACCTGGACCAAACCTGGACTAAACCTGGAATAAACCTGGACTAAACCTGGACTAAACCTGGAATAAACCTGGACTAAACCTGGACTAAACCTGGACTAAACCTGGACCAAACCTGGACTAAACCTGGAATAAACCTGGACTAAACCTGGAATAAACCTGGACTAAACCTGGACTAAACCTGGACTAAACCTGGACTAAACCTGGACTAAACCTGGACCAAACCTGGACTAAACCTGGACTAAACCTGGACTAAACCTGGACTAAACCTGGACTAAACCTGGACCAAACCTGGACTAAACCTGGACTAAACCTGGACTAAACCTGGACCAAACCTGGACTAAACCTGGAATAAACCTGGACTAAACCTGGAATAAACCTGGACTAAACCTGGACTAAACCTGGAATAAACCTGGACTAAACCTGGACTAAACCTGGACCAAACCTGGACTAAACCTGGACTAAACCTGGACTAAACTTGGACTAAACCTGGACTAAACCTGGACCAAACCTGGACTAAACCTGGACTAAACCTGGACCAAACCTGGACTAAACCTGGAATAAACCTGGACTAAACCTGGACTAAACCTGGAATAAACCTGGACTAAACCTGGACCAAACCTGGACTAAACTTGGACTAAACCTGAACTCAACCTGGACCAAACCTGGAATAAACCTGGACTCAACCTGGACCAAACCTGGACTAAACCTGGACTAAACCTGGACTAAACCTGGACCAAACCTGGACTAAACCTGGACTAAACCTGGACCAAACCTGGACTAAACCTGGACTAAACCTGGACCAAACCTGGACTAAACCTGGACTAAACCTGGACTAAACCTGGACTAAACCTGGACCAAACCTGGAATAAACCTGGACCAAACCCAGACTAAACCTGGACCAAACCTGGAATAAACCTGGACCAAACCCAGACTAAACCTGGACCAAACCCAGACTAAACCTGGACCAAACCTGGAATAAACCTGGACTAAACCTGGACTAAACCTGGACCAAACCTGGAATAAACCTGGACCAAACCTGGACTCAACCTGGACCAAACCTGGACTAAACCTGGACCAAACCTGGACTAAACCTGGACTCAGCCTTGGCCAAACCTGGACAAAATGTGAAACAAACCTGGACTAAACCTGAACCAAACCTGGACCAAACCTGGACTCAACCTGAACCAAACCTGGACCAAACCTGGTCTCAACCTGAACCAAACCTGGACCAAACCTGGTCTCAACCTGAACCAAACCTGGACCAAACCTGGTCTCAACCTGAACCAAACCTGGACCAAACCTGGTCTCAACCTGGACTCAGCCTTGGCCAAACCTCGACCAAACCTGGACAAAATGTGAACAAAAACAAACCTGGACAAAACCTGGACTAAACCTGAACCAAACCTGGACCAAACCTGGACAAAACCTGGACTAAACCTGAACCAAACCTGGACCAAACCTGGACTAAACCCAGACTAAACCTGTCCTTGTCTCTCCTAGTTTCCCTCCCTCCTGCTCCATCTCTCCTCGTCAGTCTTACTCTAACTCTCCATCCCCGAGTGTCTTTAGTTTGATTGTATCTTTCTCTCTCTTCATTGCGGCTCAAATCAATACGACGTTTACTCAAAGACGAACATGTTCTGTCCTTTTCCTCTCGCCGCGTTGTTTCCACGGCAGCACAATGCTACGCTAACAAGCCAACGAGCTAACAAGTGCATCCATTATTTTACTCACACCGTTACGTAAGTGCTCATGTCAGTCTATACAACAGCTCTGCTCCAGCACCGTCTGTGGGATCACAGATTTATACAAACTGTTTTCTTCGACAAATACACCAGTCAAATTAAAGCCCCACTATGTAACTTTTCTTCTTTTTTTTTTTTTCGTTATGGTTGTGTTTATTGCACTGAAAAACTTAACTGTGAACGTCTCATCTGAACTACGAACGCTGCGATTTCAAAACAGAAATCACAGCGAGTCAGGTAGTTGCAGTAGTAGTAGTAGCAGTAGTAGTAGTAGTAGTAGTAGTAGTACTAGCAGTAGTAGTAGTAGTAGTAGCAGTAGTAGTAGTAGTAGTAGTACTAGCAGTAGTAGTAGTAGTAGCAGCAGCAGTCGTAGTAGTACTAGCAGTAGTAGTAGTAGTAGTACTAGCAGTAGCAGTAGTAGTAGTAGTAGTAGCAGTAGTAGCAGTAGTTGCAGTAGTAGTAGTAGTAGTAGTAGTAGTCGCAGTAGTAGTAGTAGTAGTAGCAGTAGCAGTAGTAGTAGTAGTTGTAGCAGTAGTAGTAGTAGCTGTAATAGTAGTAGTAGTAGTCGTAGTAGTAGTAATAGTAGTAGTAGTACTAGTAGTAGTAGTTGAACAATATTATTCAGTTCTTCAGGTCCATATGGTGACAGAAATCATTTCCTCTTGAATACAGTTGTTTCTCGTGTCGTCGGCCTGGTCAGTGAGTGAAATCTGGATTTAAAACGTGTCGTCTTCAGTGAGCAGAGCTGCCTCAGAGCGTCATGTCTCTGTGTACACAGAGACACAGAGCTGCCTCAGAGCGTCATATGCCTCTGTGTACACAGAGCGGTTTAGCAACGCTCTGAGTGAGTCACATTAAGGTTTACAACTGCAAAGGCCTGTGGACTTTGAGATATTCACCTCCACCACGCAATATAAATAAGACCCTTCAGTTTTGATACAGATTCCATTACTATGGATTTAAGGATCTGTGGATACTCGATATCCACCGAGACCAGAGCAGAGACCAAAAATAAAATGAGACAAAACTGATCCAAATGTGTTGGCGCTGTTATTTATCTCTTAAAGTTAAACTTGGGCACGTTTGAAGCTAAAGTCTATGTCTAGAGGAGGAGGAAATCTGTCAGAAGCCAAAAATCGAGATCTCACTGTGGCAGTGAGTCTGTCAAGGCAACAAACTAGTGCAGTGATGGGGGCAAGTTCTGAACTAGTGCAGTGATGGGGGCAAGTTCTGAACTATTGTAGTGATGGGGGCAAGTTCTGAACTAGTGTAGTGATGGGGGCAAGTTCTGAACTAGTGTAGTGATGGGGGCAAGTGCACATGCCAAAGCCCAAAAGACTCGATTGTCGACTCGGTTGCTCAAAGAAAATGGTTCGGGAATGTATTTTTTAGCGTTTTTCAAAAAATATAATTCACCGGTAAATTAATGGAAACGGCATCGACGATCGAGTCTTTTGGGCTTTGGCCTGTGCAGTGGGAAATCAACAGAGGGAAGTGTGAGGTGCTTCTAAAGTTGTTTTCTAACGTTTCCAGACACTAATGAGTGAAGCAGGCAGAGCGTTTTGTTTGTCAGACTCGTGGCTGTTGTCAGATGGGTTAAAGTGGTGTTCAGCTTCTTCAGTCTGAAGCAAATTGGCGTTTTACGTGGAAGTTCAGAACTTGCCCCCATCACTGCACTAGTTCAGAACTTGCCCCCATCACTGCACTAGTTTGTTGCCTTGACAGACTCACTGCCACAGTCAGAGCTCTGCCGAGGAAACACTGATCTGTGCTGTTTTTTGGCTTCTGACAGAATTCCACCACCTCTAGACACGGACTTTAGCTTCAAACGTGCCAGAGTTCATCTTTAAGTAACCACAGAACAACTTTGTATAAATAAAAGTTCAAACAATGAGACTTTTTAGGCCGTCGACGACCAGTAAACTGTTTTATTGCATCACTGAATATGTCCAACCAGAATATCGACTGAACTGATATTTGGAAGAAAATTTCTCAGTATCAGCACCGATAGCTGATACCAGTGTTGCATCCCGACTAAACGCGTGATGCGCATGTTTTGGCGTATCACCACCTTCATTCCACGCCCCGGAAACCCTGGAAATATTCTGGAAACGTCTTCTTTCTGTTCAGACTCGGAGCGTTCCACTCTGAAGCCCTCACATCTCACATCTGTCTGAACTGTCGTGTAAACGCCACAGACTCATCGATTAGAGAAGTACATCTGCACAAACTTCGCACTTTGATGTAACAGAACTTCTAATTTTGTAGTCGTTTTTAACCCAGCTTTGGAGGAATAAGTGCGTCTGTTTTTTGAGTTGACACCGGTCGGTTTTCTCTGTCTGAGCAGCAATCACTGTTTGAATGGACGCAATTAGCCGAGCTCAAAGTCCATCATTTCCTCCACACACCAAATCTCCTCTTATTCTGCTTAAAACCTCTAACCCTGTCGTTCAGATCTGTACAAACATGTTCTGAAACGTGCTTCATGTGTCAGTTCAGAGTTCACTCTTTCTGTCAGTTCTTCTGAACGAGTTTCAAATGTGAAACTTTGAACAGAAACCACAGGGCGGTGAGGTTAGTGTAGCGGGAGTAGTCAGGAGTTGTAGTAGTAGTAGCAGTAATAGTAGTAGTAGTAGTGATAGTAGTAGTAGTTGCAGCAGTAGTAGTAGTAGTAGTAGTAGTAGTAGTAGTAGTAGTAGTAATATTTATAGTAGTAGTAGTTATAGTAGCAGTAGTAGTAGTAGCAGTAGTAGCAGGAGCAGTAGTAGCAGTAGTAGTAGTAGTAGTAGTAGTAGTAGTAGTAGTAGTAGTTATAGTAGTAGTAGTAGCAGTACTAGCAGGAGCAGTAGTAGTAGTAGTTATAGTAGTAGTAGTAGCAGTACTAGCAGGAGCAGTAGTAGTAGTAGTTATAGTAGTAGTAGTAGCAGTACTAGCAGGAGCAGTAGTAGTAGTACTTATAGTAGTAGTAGTAGTAGTAGTAGTAGTAGTAATATTTATAGTAGCAGTAGTAGTAGTAGCAGTAGTAGTAGTAGCAGTAGTAACAGTAGTAGCAGTAGTAGTAGTAGTAGTAGTAGTAGTTATAGTAGTAGTAGTAGCAGTACTAGCAGGAGCAGTAGTAGTAGTAGTTATAGTAGTAGTAGCAGTACTAGCAGAGCGAGTGGTAGTAGTGGTAGTGGTAGTTATGGTAGTAGTAGTAGCGGTAGCAGGTAGTAGTAGTAGCAGTGGCAGCAGCTGGTGGCAGTAGTAGTAGTAGTGGTAGTAGTAGTAGTGGTTATGGTAGTAGTGGTAGCAGTGCTAGCAGGGCAGTAGTAGTGGTAGTTATAGTAGTAGTAGTAGTAGCAGTACTAGCAGGAGCAGTAGTAGTAGTAGTAGTAGTAGTTATAGTAGTAGTAGTAGCAGTAGCAGTAGTAGTATTTATAGTAGTAGTAGTAGTAGTAGTAGTAGTAGTAGTTATAGTAGTAGTAGTAGCAGTACTAGCAGGAGCAGTAGTAGTAGTAGTTATAGTAGTAGTAGTAGTAGCAGTACTAGCAGGAGCAGTAGTAGTAGTAGTTATAGTAGTAGTAGTAGTAGCAGTACTAGCAGGAGCAGTAGTAGTAGTAGTAGTAGTAGTTATAGTAGTAGTAGTAGTAGCAGTACTAGCAGGAGCAGTAGTAGTAGTAGTAGTAGTAGTTATAGTAGTAGTAGTAGCAGTAGCAGTAGTAGTATTTATAGTAGTAGTCATATCTAACGGTGTGCGCCTCTCTCCTCCAGGCGATGCAGTACAGTGAGGTTTTGTTCGAGGCCGTGGAGCAGCAGGACCTGGACACAGTTCAGATTCTTCTGTTTCAGTTCAGCCCTGAAGATCTGGACCTGAACACCCCCAACAGCCAAGGCCTCACCCCCCTGGACATCTCCATCATGACCAACAACGCCCCCATCGCCAAACTGCTGCTGAAGGCCGGCGCCAAGGAGAGTCCTCACTGTGAGTAACCGACCAGAACACACCAAACACCGCCAAACATGACCAAACACCAACAATGCCTAAACACGACCAAACACGACCAACAACTCCCAAACACGACCAAACACGACCAACAACTCCCAAACGTGACAACTCCCAAACACGACCAAACGCGACCAACAACTCCCAAACACGACCAAACGCGACCAACAACTCCCAAACGCGACAACTCCCAAACATGACCAAACGCGACCAACAACTCCCAAACATGACCAACAACTCCCAAACACGACCATACGTGACCAACAACTCCCAAACACGAGCAAAAATGTCCAAACATGACCAAACACCAACAATGCCTAAACACGACCAAACACGACCAACAACTCTCAAACACGACTAACAACTCCCAAACACGGCCAAACGTGACCAACAACTCCCAAACGCGACTAACAACTCCCAAACACGACCAACAACGACCAAACATGACCAAACACGACTAACAATGACCAAACACGACCAAACACGATCAAACACGACCAACAACGACCAAACACGACCAACAACTCCCAAACACGACCAACAACTCCCAAACACGACCAAACATGACCAACAACTCCGAAACGCGATTAACAACTCCCAAACACGACCAAACATGACCAACAAAGCCCCCATACAAATCAGATACAGCAGGTTTAAAAGTGTTAGAGCCAAAATGGAGCCCGTGTTTGTCTGCGTTTGTGTCCATTTAGATCTGTTTGTGTCCGTTTGTGTCTGTTTAGCTGTATTTGTGTCCGTTTAGCTGCGTTTGTGTCCGTTTAGCTGCGTTTGTGTCCGTTTAGCTGCGTTTGTGTCCGTTTAGCTGCGTGTGTGTCCGTTTAGCTGCATTTGTGTCCGTTTCAGTGGAAAGTCCCCGGGGCGAGTTCTGCCTGGACCTGGAGGAATGTCACTTTACGATGTTTAAAGTCGCGTGTTTACATCTCAAACCTGAGAGACGCTGTGAGGCGGAGTAATGAGGCAGAATGAACACATGAACACAGAGAGAGGAGGAGGAGGTGCTGAGGACAGAGACACCAGATTCACTCTCACTGCAGCGACACGAATCACAATCACATCCAAATCACTCTTAATGGACCTAATTGGCCAATCCCTACGGCCGCAGATTTTCAAGTGCTCTAATTTCCTCCTGAAACAACACGATTTATCCTGCTTACAAACATCTAACACTGAAGTTTACACCTGTGCACACATGCTCGAAAGTGTCCCTGTGCGTCAGATGCCCTCCCCGTGCGTCAGATGCCCTCCCCGTGCGTCAGATGCCCTCCCCGTGCGTCAGATGCCCTCCCCGTGCGTCAGATGCCCTTCCTATGTGTCCATGGGGTCTTATTGTCCATAAAAACGTCTAACCCTGTAGTTTAGTTCAGTCCTTGTTTAGTCCTGTTTGAGTCCTGTTTCAGTCCTTGTTTAGTCCGGGTTCAGTCCAGCTTTAGTCCGGGTTTAGTCCTGTCTCAGTGCTTGGTTATTTCTGTTTTAGTCCTACATTAGTCCTTCTTTAGACCTGCTTTAGTCCTGGTTTAGTCCTGGTTTAGACCTGGTTCTGTGCTGTTTTAGTCCTGGTTTAGTCCTTGTTTAGTCCTGGTTTAGTCCTGTTGTAGTCCCGATTTAGTCCTTTTTTAGTCCTGGTTTAGTCCTTGTTTAGTCCTGTTTCAGTCCTGTTGTTTAGTCCTGCTTTATTCCTGTTGTATTCCTGTTTTAGTCCTGTTTAGTCCTGGTTTAGCCCTGGTTTAATCCTCATTTAGACCTGCTTTAGTCCCGGGTTAGTCCTGGTTTAGACCTGGTTCTGTGCTGTTTTAGTCCTGGTTTAGTCCTTGTTTAGTCCTTGTTTAGTCCTGGTTTAGTCCTGTTGTAGTCCTGTTTTAGTCCTTGTTTAGTCCTGTTTCAGTCCTGTTTAGTCCTGCTTTATTCCTGTTGTATTCCTGTTTTAGTCCTGTTTTAGTCCTTGTTTAGTCCTGCTTTATTCCTGTTGTATTCCTGTTTTAGTCCTGTTTAGTCCTGGTTTAGCCCTGCTTTAATCCTCATTTAGATCTGCTTTAGTCCCGGGTTAGTCCTGGTTTAGCGCTGGTTCAGTCCTGGTCTAGTCCTGGTTCCTGCTCTTCCCTCGTCCCGTCTGTGTTTAAATGTGTTTAAATGTGATTATTTGTCTAATTGTTTTTCATTGAGCCTCAGACTGAGCTGTTTGTATCCGAGCCGCTCTAATCCACTTACGCACGACGGACACTCACCGCTCACACTCACCACCGACATAATGAGGAGAGAGGGGGAGCAGAGGGAGGAGAGGGACACTCATTACTGCGCTAATTACGGGGGAGGGGGATGAGAGGAGCGAGAGAAGAAGGGAGGAACACCCGCTACTGTGCTTCACGAGAGGAGGGAAGGACGAGAGATGTGGAGGAATGGGAGAGTGGATATGGAGAGAAAATACATGAAAAAGAGGAGAGATAGAAAAGACAACAGAACAGACAGAGGTGCTGAAATAAAAACACTTGATTCTGAATGAGGGGTGTGAAAAATGTATTCTGGCAACGGACGTGTCATTGTTGCCCGTTCATTCTCATTCATTCAGACTGAACACGGAGATAAAAAACATTTCCAGCTCCAAAACGTCTGGTTCTGTCTGCGTTTGTCAGAATCCATATTCTACCAGCGGACTAAAGTTTGAAAGTTTTACTCGCTGATCGCACGAGGACCTGGCAGTCGGACACAGTTTGTCAAAGTTCAGCTTGTTGAGGAAATATTCTCGATCTTTTGACGATGATCCTTTTGCAGAGCTTGACAAGCTGCTGAGTTCTGCTGTACTTCTGTTGCCAAAAAGCGCAACCGAACCACTGTTTACGAACACTAAAAGGGTCAATAATCCAACTAAACCTTCTTTTATATACAGAGAATCAGAAATGAAAATAGAATAAAGAGCCTGAGCTACAACAAATAAACCGAATGAACTGATAATTAGCTGTAAAAGTCACTTATTCACCCCCTGCAGCCCAAATATTCCTCTGATCAGGCCAAGACTTTAAAACTTATATCAGGTTATTCATCTTGTTTTTATTTATACTGAACAAAAATATAAACGCAACACTTTTGTTTTTGCTCCCATTTCTCGTGATTTTTCGACTCAAAGATCTAAACTTTCTTGATCTTCTGCAGACATAAAAGGCCATTTCCCTCCAATACTGTTCACAAATCTGTCTAAATCTGTGTTAGTGCATTTCTAATCCATCCCACCTCACAGGTTTGGTATATCAAGATGCACATTAGAGCACGATTAGCGCACAGATGTGCCTTAGGCTGGCCACAGTAAAAGGTAAATGGGAGCAGAAACAAAAGTGTTGCATTTAAATTTTTGTTCAGCGTATGTTTATTATGCTGCTTACTCGTTCTGAGTCGTTTATTTTAAGAGAACTTGTGCGGTAAAATGACCTTGCTGCACGGACGGATTATTTCACTACTTTTCATACTTGTCATTTTCTGATAGCTTTAAGTGTTTAGATCTTAAATTCTGGGCTAGCACGATAAACACTGACCCCCAGGTTCCATTTATCACATAATAAGTGGGTACAGTGATTATCGTGATGGGCAAAGCCGTTTTATAAATGTGCAAAGTAGAAACTTTCTTTCTTTGTGACTCAGGGTTTTATAAGAGCAGCTGTTTACTCTGAACTCACAGCCCTTTACCAACAACAGCTCTGTGTCCAGCTGTGGCCTTTGTCTGCTCCTCCTCCTCCTCCTCCTCCTCCCTTCTTATCGTACTCATCTTGCTATCTCTCCTTCTTTCTCCACCTTTCTCCATCTCCTGTTCTTTCTCTTATATCTTTACTAGTGCTGTCAAAAATATCGCGTTATTAATGAGTTAACGCAAAACCATTTTAACGGCATTCCTTTTTTTTAATCATGAACTAGTTTTTTCATAAGCTGTGACCACTGCAGTAACGTTAGAGAAACTACAGGATCCAGCTGTAAACAGAGAAGGAAAACAATTTGTATGAAACAGAGAAGCCCTGTGTGTGCGCTGATGCTATCATAGGGCTGGGCGGTGATCTGGTTTCCCACTGTATCAAAAGTAGCATCGGTATCAGTTTTGTTACCATCATTAAAAAATCTGCATAAGGAGCTAAAACCACAGCAGGACTTCCTCCCTCCGCTCTCTCTCCTCTTCAAACGTGGTTCCGCTCGGAGATTTCCATCCACACGCAGCGAGGAGGAAGAAAAAAACCTGACTGACGCTTCGTGTGCGACGCTGAGCCCAAAAGTTTGTGACGGAGACGTTTAATTGAAGCCGAGAGTCGAGAGGGGACGAGGCTGAAGAGGAGAAAGTTCCCGAGGGCGAAGTCAGACTTTCACGGAGGAGACGGTAAAGAACAATTTATGGTTCTGCGTCGACCTGCACCTCCCAAACTTTCTAACGACGCCTCAAAACGACGCAGACGTAAGGGCTGTGATTGGTCCTCTGCACCGCTCTACATTTCCGCTGCTCCGCTCATTCTACACTTGGAGTAATAATGTGTTTAATGCAACTTTGGCACATTTGTTTACGTTTTACACAAACCAAACTTCAAAGTGCATGGCTCATTTGCATACAGTATAAGCACTGATAAAAACAGCTCGTGCGCTGATGCTGATGCGATCGAACGCGCTGCAAAGTTTGGTTTGATCAGAACTTGTGCCTCATCTTCAAATCTAAAGCTGCGACTCTGTTTCTGAAGGGTTTAGGTACCTTATACCCCGGGAAAATGCTGAGATGGTTTAACGGTATCAACCCGAGAAAACATGAAATAAAGTCGCTCCAAAACAAACATCAAATCCACGTTGACCTTCGATAAGGACTGTGACAGAAGTTTTGCAGCCTCCTCCTCCTGTCCTCACTCCTCCGAGCTGCTGTTGTCTCCATAAACTCGGAGCGTGAATCGCAGCAGGACTCAGCACGGTTTCACTGTGTAACAGATATTTCCGCCGCTGGACTTATTTTCTCCACTAAACCGTTCGCTCTGCCGCGCCACATGTAAACAAACAACGCCGTGTGATCACGTCCTCGCCCTGAGTACGACAGGCGACAAAAACGGTCACAAACACTTAACACAATTAAAAAAACAAAGACTCTAAACTTTTCTGCGTTAAGAGGATTTAAATGACGATTCAAGGGGATTAATCGCAACTTGACTATGACCTTCATGAGATTAATCACAATCGAATGTTTTTACCAATTGACAGCACTAATCTTTACCTCTGTACATGTTTTCCCCTCTCTCCTTTCGTCTCCTCTCCTCTCTTCTTCCCTCTCTCCTCTGCTCCCTGCCGCTCGTTTTCTTTCTCACTCTGTGTCTTTTCTCTGAGGAACCACTGCAGCCTTGAACAAAGTGTCTCTACAAACCAATGTTCCCTCCGACGCAGGAACAAGACATCAGCAGAGACGCAGAGAGAAAAGGAGCGAGAGGAAAGAGAGAAAGGGAAGAGAGAAAATGGAGAAAGGATGGAGAGATTCTAAAGAAACGGGGAATAGTGCAGAAGTCAGATGTGCAGTGATGAGCACAGAGCTTCAAGGATTTTTATTTTTCTGTAAAATTCAACATGAACACGACAAAAAGCACGTCCACAAGACTCAATTTATGCGTTATTATAAAAACTAGACCCACCACAGCAAAATGAGGTCATGGACTGAAATTTAGTCCTGCTCTAGTTCTGGTTCAGACCTGGTTCAGTCCTGGTTTAGTCCTGTTGTAGTCCTGCTGTAGTCCTGGTTTAGTCCTGTTGTAGTCATGTTGTAGTCCTGGTTTAGTCCTGTTGTAGTCTTGGTTTAGTCCTGTTGTAGTCCTGTTGTAGTCCTGTTGTAGTCCTGTTGTAGTCCTGGTTTAGTCCTGCTGTAGTCCTGCTGTAGTCCTGCTGTAGTCTTGTTGTAGTCCTGCTGTAGTCCTGGTTTTGTCCTGGTTTTGTCCTGCTGTAGTCCTGGTTTTGTCCTGGTTTAGTCCTGCTGTAGTCCTGCTGTAGTCCTGTTGTAGTCCTGTTACAGTCCTGTTGTAGTCCTGCTGTAGTCCTGCTGTAGTCCTGCTGTAGTCCTGTTGTAGTCCTGTTGCAGTCCTGTTGTAGTCCTGCTGTAGTCCTGTTGTAGTCCTGGTTTAGTCCTGCTGTAGTCCTGCTGTAGTCTTGTTGTAGTCCTGCTGTAGTCCTGGTTTTGTCCTGGTTTTGTCCTGCTGTAGTCCTGCTGTAGTCCTGGTTTTGTCCTGGTTTAGTCCTGCTGTAGTCCTGGTTTATTCCTGTTACAGTCCTGTTGTAGTCCTGCTGTAGTCCTGCTGTAGTCCTGCTGTAGTCCTGTTGTAGTCCTGCTGTAGTCCTGTTGCAGTCCTGTTGTAGTCCTGCTGTAGTCCTGGTTCAGTCCCCCTGTAGTCCTGCTGTAGTCCTGGTTCAGTCCCGCTGTAGTCCTGCTGTAGTCCTGTTTTAGCCCTGGTTTATTCCTGTTGTAGTCCTGCTGTAGTTCTGTTGCAGTCCTGCTGTAGTTCTGCTGTAGTCCTGGTTTAGTCCTGGTTTATTCCTGTTGCAGTCCTGTTGTAGTCCTGTTGCAGTCCTGTTGTAGTCCTGCTGTAGTCCTGGTTCAGTCCCCCTGTAGTCCTGCTGTAGTCCTGGTTCAGTCCCGCTGTAGTCCTGCTGTAGTCCTGGTTCAGTCCCGCTGTAGTCCTGCTGTAGTCCTGCTGTAGTCCTGGTTCGGTTGTTTCCTGATGTGTGATATTTCGGTGTGTTTTCAGTCACCTCGGTGGAGTCCCGGGAGGCGCACCTCTCGTCTCTGGTGCTGGAGGCGGAGCGGAGGGCGGCGGAGCTGGCGGCTCAGGCCCAGAGAGAGGGTCTGTCCCTGGACGCGTGTCACAACAACAAGGCCCTGAGGAGCTGGGAGTGGAGGAGCCGCCTGTACGCGCGCATGAGGACCGGCTTCCAGCACGCACGTGAGTTCCAGGGGTCTGGACTGGATCGGGACTGGACCGGGACTGGACTGGGACTGGACTGGGACTGGACCGGGACTGGGACTGAACCGGGACTGGGACTGAACCGGGACTGGGACTGGACCGGGACTGGGACTGGACCGGGTCTGGACCGGGACTCGACTGGGGCTGGATTGGGACTGGACCGGGACTGGACTGGGACTGGACTGGGACTGGACTGGGACTGGACTGGGACTGGGACTGGGACTGGACTGGACTGAGACTGGACCGGGACTGGACTGGGTCTGGACTGGGTCTGGACTGAGACTGGACCGGGACTGGACCGGGACTGGACCGGGACCGGGACTGGGACTGGACCGGGACTGGGACTGGACCGGGACCGGGTCTGGACCGGGACTCGACTGGGGCTGGATTGGGACTGGACTGGGACTGGACTGAGACTGGACCGGGACTGGACTGGGTCTGGACTGGGTCTGGACTGAGACTGGACTGAGACTGGACCGGGACTGGACTGGGTCTGGACTGGGTCTGTAGAAGCATCTCTGTGCCAAAATGAGACCGTTATAATAATAATAAAGTATTTTTATTTCTCACCAAATCCAGCGCTGTGATTGGCTGAGCCTGAGTGGTCCCTCCCACTTTCACAGGCTGTTCTCAAACCGTGTTCACGCCTGAAATCTAAAGTTTTAGGGAGTTTGGGAAGAGTTAGACAGATTTAAATCCTAACCTTCCTTATCATAATGTATATTTCATATTTAACACTTTTTTCCCGTCCGTGCCTCTGCTCAGGGCCCCCAGAAGCCCCGACCCTGGTGCGTCTGAGCGTGAGCAGCAGCTCCTCCCTCAGCGTCAGCTTCCAGGAGCCTCAGAGCCTCAACGCCACAGTGGTCACCAAGTACAAAGGTACACACAGTACTGCAATACTCAGCAAACAAGTACACACAGTACTGCAATACTCAGCAAACAAGTACACACAGTACTGCAATACTCAGCAAACAAGTACACACAGTACTGCAATACTCAGCAAACAAGTACACACAGTACTGCAATACTCAGCAAACAAGTACACACAGTACTGCAATACTCAGCAAACAAGTACACACAGTACTGCAATACTCAGCAAACAAGTACACACAGTACTGCAATACTCAGCAAACAAGTACACACAGTACTGCAATACTCAGCAAACAAGTACACACAGTACTGCAATACTCAGCAAACAAGTACACACAGTACTGCAATACTCAGCAAACAAGTACACACAGTACTGCAATACTCAGCAAACAAGTACACACAGTACTGCAGTGGTCATATAATAATTATAACACGGCTGATATTTCACTTTATGTGAAACATGTTGTGGCGTTAAACGGTTTAAAGTGCAAACTGAATAATGAAGGAACGGCTCCTCCACAGTTTGCCTCAGGAGTCAATAATAATTCCTCCTTGGTTCATTTCTCCTGACGGAGCAGAGGCTGAACTTTGTGTTTTAGTTTCATGTGGAGAGTCGCAGTAATTACAGAGAAATGAACCATAAACCGGGTCACTGAATCTGATTATTAGAGTCAAAGCCCCAGAGCAGAATTCTGCTGTTTCAGAGTCTCCCACATTTCCACTATTTCAGTCTCATTCTGAAAACCATTTACTCCTCTTCCGCATCTCCACCGAACAACTCAACAATAACTCGGGCACAAAAGAAAATCACGCTCATTCAAGTGGAAAGAATCCTGTTGAATGTTTTCAGGTAACCCGCCATTTTAGTCTGAACAGGGTCAAAGACTCTGGGTTTAAGGAGGATTTTAAAAGTCCTGGATTAGACAAAATGGCCTCCTGAGCGTTCAGCCTCCTCCTCCACAACACACCTGGAGCCGTGTTTGTGTCCTCCACACGTTTGAGTCTCTTTATTGTTGGTCTGTCTGCACCTCCAAAGCTGCAGACGCTCTGTTCCACCTTGTGATGTCATGTTTTCCAGTGGAGTGGAGCTGTCTGAAGGACTTCTCTCTTCTCGTTGGAGACGCCGTTTTGGACAATCTGCAAAGCCTCAAGTTCTCCATCACTGGACTCAGCACGGTAAAAACTCTGAACTCCTGAACCCGTGTGTGTCAGATGCCCTCCCCGTGTGTGTCAGATGCCCTCCCCGTGTGTGTCAGATGCCCTCCCCGTGTGTGTCAGATGCCCTCCCCGTGTGTGTCTGATGCCCTCCCCGTGTGTGTCAGATGCCCTCCCCGTACCGCTGTGACATTGGCTCCCCATCAAAAGCAAAGCTACACAAAAACTGTCAATCGTTTGTGCTGCTTCATTAGTTTTGGAGAAATTAACGACTCTTTTACAGGTCAAATTGGGGTTGAAGCTTCAAAATGCTCTAAAACAGGCATGTCCAAACTATGGCCCGGGGGCCAAATGTCGCCCTAAGACCAATTGTTTTTGGCCCTCAGGCTTCCAGGTGAATTGGCCCATATTAGCACAAGTAGTACTTTTTACTGCATGTTTTTGAAATCTACCTTTGATCAAGCAAATGTAGTTTGTCCTTTTGAGGGTCTAAGCCTGAACAAAGGTCTGGAGGGTCATTTAAACCTGTTATAAATGCACAGATTTTAATTACTCACTGTTTTGATCATCAGTCTATGACCCCCGAACGGCCTCACGCTGCTCTGTTTTAATATATGGCCCTAGATGAAAAAAGTTTGGGCCCCCCTGCTCTAAAACATCCAAAATCGAGTCAGTCGTTTGTGCTTCGTTTGTGCCGCAAAAGGTTCGTTGCACTTTTATTTTGTGCTGTGATCATTTTCATTTACGTGAGTTTGATTCATATTTGATAGAATAACACAGACTTTTCCTCAGCCTCAGGTCGTTTCTCTTCTCTAGTTTTGTGGAGTTCGCCGTCGTCAGCGGAGCGGAAATGACGTCCTATAATTACCACAGAAATAAGATCAGATCAGACAGGACAGGACTTTATTGATCTCACAGTGGAGAAATTCAACAGTCACAGTCGCTCCAGGACAGTTTAGTGCAAAAAAGGGGGAAAAAAGTGTGATGAAATTAAGATAAACAATAATAAAAATAGAAATAATAATAAAAATAATAATATAAAGTGAATAAATAATGAATAATAATCATGAATAATGTTAGAAATAAACTCACACAAATGAAACTGTCACAGCACAAAACAGCACAAACCAAATACAAACGTTTGACATCATTTTCTTCCTGTTTTGAGGCTGTTTCACATTCTGAGGTTCTGGACGACGTCATCGACCAAAATAAAACTGAATATCTGAAGAACCAGAATCACACAAACGGAACTTTTTGCAGCACAAACGAAGCACAAACGACTGACAGTTTTTGTGCAGGTTTGCGTTTGATGGGGCGACTTCACGGACGTCCTCCCCGTGTCTAATCTGTAGTTTCCACGATGCTGTGAAATGCTTCTTGAGCTTCTAGGATGAGTTTAGATTCAGGTTTGTCTTTTGCGTGTTCTGCCTGTGTTTGGCCGCTGCTCGAGTTATGTAAGTTTGGGTTTTAAATACCTGAGTGTGACATTTCGCAGAGACGCCTGGTGTGAAAGGGCAGATTTTCAGACACATTATGGAAATGAAGAGGTGGGAGTGTTTCAGATAAAAGTGATTTCCCAGAGTTCACTCTGTTTCAGACGAGAGCGTCCAACAGGGACCGAACCTTTGTGTGATTATTTTTAGATGATTCAAGCAGCCAAACAATGATTTCTGTTCCATATTTCTACATTTTGAACGTACGTTTAAACGGGTAAAGGAGAATCTGGGACTGAAGAGCGAATTCACATAAAGTGCGGTTCAAACTGAAGCTCTGCAGATGATTCACGTCTAAAATGATTCATCTGCAAAATCTAAATACAAATCCCACTGATGCTAGGCCAGGAGAGTGAAGTGCCGTGCCCAACGACACAACAGCAGTTTGGTGCAGTGTGTTTTTGGTGTATTATCGGTGTATTTTCGGTGTGTTTTCGGTGTATTTTCAGTGTGTTTTCGGTGTATTTTCAGTGTGTTTTCGGTGTATTTTCAGTGTGTTTTCGGTGTATTTTCAGTGTGTTTTCGGTGTATTTTCAGTGTGTTTTCGGTGTATTTTCAGTGTGTTTTCGGTGTATTTTCAGTGTGTTTTCGGTGTATTTTCAGCGTGTTTTCGGTGTAATTTCAGTGTGTTTTCGGTGTATTTTCAGCGTGTTTTTGGTGTATTATCAGTGTATTTTCAGTGTATTTTCAGCGTGTTTTCGGTGTATTTTCAGTGTGTTTTCGGTGTATTATCAGCGTGTTTTCGGTGTAATTTCAGTGTGTTTTCGGTGTATTTTCAGCGTGTTTTCGGTGTATTTTCAGTGTGTTTTCGGTGTATTTTCAGTGTGTTTTACGGTGTATTTTCAGTGTGTTTTCGGTGTATTTTCAGCGTGTTTTCGGTGTATTATCAGCGTGTTTTCGGTGTATTTTCAGCGTGTTTTCGGTGTATTTTCGGTGTGTTTTCGGTGTATTTTCGGTGTGTTTTCGGTGTATTTTCAGCGTGTTTTCGGTGTATTTTCAGCGTGTTTTCGGTGTATTTTCAGCGTGTTTTCGGTGTATTTTCAGTGTGTTTTCGGTGTATTTTCAGTGTGTTTTCGGTGTATTTTCAGTGTGTTTTCGGTGTATTATCAGTGTATTTTCAGTGTATTTTCAGTGTATTTTCAGCGTGTTTTCGGTGTGTCTCCCATTTATTTTCAGTGTATTATGACGATTATTATTATTATGACTGAGTGCTGGAGATTATTGTCAAATGTTTCTAAAAGTGACCTGTCTGTCATTAACAGGATGACAATCACTGTCTAATTATTTTGGCATTTTGTTTGTTCATGAAAATGGGCTTTTAGAGATTTCCCTTTCACAGTTCAGTCCGGTTTGAGCCTCTTGTGCAGTTACACCTTTGTCCCTCTGAACTCTGCATCTCGTTATTTTACAGTAATTACACTTTTTAATGGCTCCATTTTGTGACGGCTAAACAAACATTTCGACCCGCTCCTTTTAATCAGCTCGTTAATATGCAAACGAAAATATTCAAAACATCTTCACCAGTACAAGCTGCGTTTCACATTGTGTTCGTAATTTGAGTCTTTTTTTTCCTCAAATTGACATTGGGCTTTTATTTGTATCTGCCAAACACCATTATTTTGAACATTTAAAAAAATGATTTTGTGAAGCCATTTGTCACATTTTACTTTCAAAATAATTTAAATTTTACTGTTGAACAAGTCCTGGTTTATACCTGGTTCAGCCCAGGTTTAGTCCTGGTTCAGTCCAGGTTTAGTCCTGGTTTATACCTGGTTCATTCCTGGTTCAGTCCCAGTTCAGTCCTGGTTTAATCCCGGTTTAGTCCTGGTTAATCTCGGTTTAGTCCTGGTTTATACCTGGTTCAGTCCAGGTTTAGACCTGGTTTAGTCCTGGTTCAGTCCTGGTTTAATCCCGGTTTAGTCCTGGTTTAATCCCGGTTTAGTCCTGGTTTAATCCCGGTTTAGTCCTGGTTTAATCCCAGTTTAGTCCTGGTTTAATCCCGGTTTAGTCCTGGTTTAATCCTGCTTTGGTCCTGTCTTAGTCCCGGTTTAGTCCTGGTTTAATCCTGCTTTGGTCCTGGCTTAGTCCCGGTTTAGTCCTGGTTTAATCCTGCTTTGGTCCTGGTTTAGTCCCGGTTTAGTCCTGGTTTAATCCTGCTTTGGTCCCGGTTTAGTCCTGGTTTAGACCTTTTTAATGTCTTTATGTTTGTTTTTCAGGGTCGAGTTTATTTTGTCCGAGTCTCTGCCTACAACATGAAGGGCTGGGGTCCTCCGGCCTCCTCCCTGCCCCCGTCTGCAGCGCCATCCAGTGAGTACTACGAGTACTACGACTAATACTCCTGTTACTACTACTGCTGCTGCTGCTACTGCTAATACTACTGTTAGTACTGTTACTGCTAATACTACTGTTATTACTGCTGCTGCTAATACTACTGTTATTACTGCTGCTGCTAATACTACTGTTATTACTGTTACTGCTAATACTACTGTTATTACTGCTGCTGCTAATACTACTGTTATTACTGCTACTGCTAATACTACTGTTATTACTGCTGCTGCTAATACTACTGTTATTACTGCTGCTGCTAATACTACTGTTATTACTGCTGCTGCTAATACTACTGTTATTACTGCTACTGCTAATACTACTGTTATTACTGCTGCTGCTAATACTACTGTTATTACTGCTGCTGCTAATACTACTGTTATTACTGCTGCTGCTAATACCACTGTTATTACCGCTGCCGCTAATACTACTGTTATTACTGCCGCTGCTAATACCACCGTTATTACTGCCGCTGCTAATACTACTGTTATTACTGCTACCGCTAATACTACTGTTATTACCGCCGCCGCTAATACCACTGTTATTACCGCTACCGCTAATACCACTGTTATTACCGCTGCCGCTAATACTACCGTTATTACCGCTGCCGCTAATACCACTGTTATTACTGCTGCCGCTAATACTACCGTTATTACTGCTACCGCTAATACTACTGTTATTACCGCTGCCGCTAATACTACTGTTATTACTGCTGCCGCTAATACTACTGTTATTACTGCTGCCGCTAATACTACCGTTATTACTGCTGCCGCTAATACTACTGTTATTACTGCTGCCGCTAATACCACTGTTATTACTGCCGCTGCTAATACTACCGTTATTACCGCTGCCGCTAATACTCACTGTTATTACTGCTACCGCTAATACTACCGTTATTACCGCTACCGCTAATACTCACTGTTATTACTGCTGCCGCTAATACTACCGTTATTACCGCTGCCGCTAATACTCACTGTTATTACTGCTGCTGCTAATACCACCGTTATTACCGCTACCGCTAATACTACTGTTATTACTGCTGCCGCTAATACTCACTGTTATTACCGCTACCGCTAATACCACTGTTATTACTGCTGCCGCTAATACCACTGTTATTACCGCTACCGCTAATACTACTGTTATTACCGCTGCCGCTAATACCACTGTTATTACCGCTGCCGCTAATACCACTGTTATTACTGCTGCCGCTAATACTACTGTTATTACCGCTGCCGCTAATACTACTGTTATTACTGCTACCGCTAATACCACTGTTATTACCGCTGCCGCTAATACCACTGTTATTACTGCTGCCGCTAATACCACTGTTATTACTGCCGCCGCTAATACTACTGTTATTACTGCTGCCGCTAATACCACTGTTATTACCGCTGCCGCTAATACTACTGTTATTACTGCCGCCGCTAATACCACCGTTATTACTGCTACCGCTAATACTACTGTTATTACTGCTACCGCTAATACCACTGTTATTACTGCTGCCGCTAATACCACTGTTATTACTGCTGCCGCTAATACCACTGTCATTACTGCTGCCGCTAATACCACTGTTATTACTGCTGCCGCTAATACTACCGTTATTACTGCTGCTGCTAATACTCACTGTTATTACCGCTACCGCTAATACCACCGTTATTACTGCTACCGCTAATACCACTGTTATTACTGCCGCTGCTAATACCACTGTTATTACTGCTACTGCTAATACTACTGTTATTACTGCTGCTGCTAATACTACTGTTATTACTGCTGCTGCTAATACTACTGTTATTACTGCTGCTGCTAATACTACTGTTATTACTGCTGCTGCTAATACTACTGTTATTACTGCTGCTGCTAATACTACTGTTATTACTGCTGCTGCTAATACTACTGTTATTACTGCTACTGCTAATACTACTGTTATTACTGCTGCTGCTAATACTACTGTTATTACTGCTGCTGCTAATACTCCCAGTTATCACATCAAGACTTTAAGTAATTTAGTGTAACTGGGAAAATCCTTAGTTGCAGTGTTTCTGTGAGCACATGAAAACACACAGAACTGTATCAATATATCGATTATCGCCTTCGTCATAAGATTGTGATAATATCGTATCGCGAGCCAAGTATCGTGAATGGAGTCGTGAGCCGCGCTGTGATTCCCCCTCAGCACATGTGACACGAAGTCAATGTGTTTTATTTGGCTGCGTTTTAAGGCGTTTGCTTCAGTTCAGATGTTGTGAGTCTGTTCCTCTTCACGTTTCCACTGGAGCCCGTTTAAAGCTCGTCTTTCACGCTGCTCTCAAGGCTGTGTGAAAGTGCGTTTTCAGAAATGTGTTTTTAATTGCTCTTCAGCTCCCGGTCTGGTATTTTCACTGTTTCTTTTATCACAAGCCTCACGACTTTCTGAGAAGCGTGGACCTCAGATGTCTCACATTCACCTCACAGCAAACACACAGCTCCTCTTTTGTTCAGTCAGTGAAAATGTTTCTGAGATCCTGGTTTGAACCCATTTAAACGCAGTGCAGCTGCAGGTGTTTGAGAGGAACACGCGGAGCACACTGCAGATTTCACTGATCCGATGAACATTTTAAAACCTATATCGGGTTATTCGGCGTGTTTTCAGATTTATTATCCACTTATTAGTTCTGAGAATGATTAAATCTAGTCTAGAGGAAGTTGATGTTAAGAGAACTGATGTGTCCACGCAGCGAGATCATTTCACTGCTTTTAAGTCTTTTTCTGATAGATTAAGTGTTCATATCTTCAAGCTTTTTTGCAGTGCAGAGGAGAGGAGCAGAGGAGAGGAGCAGAGGAGAGGAGTAAAGGAGCAGAGGAGAGGAGTAAAGGAGCAGAGGAGAGGAGCAAAGGAGAGGAGTAAAGGAGCAGAGGAGAGGAGCAGAGGAGAGGAGTAAAGGAGAGGAGTAAAGGAGAGGAGTAAAGGAGCAGAGGAGAGGAGCAGAGGAGAGGAGTAAAGGAGAGGAGTAAAGGAGAGGAGTAAAGGAGCAGAGGAGAGGAGCAAAGGAGAGGAGTAAAGGAGAGGAGTAAAGGAGCAGAGGAGAGGAGCAGAGGAGAGGAGTAAAGGAGCAGAGGAGAGGAGCAGAGGAGGAGCAGAGGATGACTCTGGTTTTTATATTTCAGACTGGAGAGAGTACGACGGCCGAGAGCCCAAACGCAGAGGTCAGATCGAGGCCATGGAGAAACTACTGCAGCAAGTCCGAGATACACACACGCAGTACTGCTCTGGAGGTACTACTACTGCTACTGCTACTGCTACTGCTACTGCTACTACTGCTACTACTACTGCTACTACTACTGCTACTACTACTACTGCTCCTACTACTACTACTACTACTACTACTACTACTGCTACTGCTACTACTACTACTACTACTACTGCTACTACTACTACTGCTACTGCTACTACTGCTACTACTACTGCTACTACTACTGCTACTACTACCACCGTCTCTACCACCACTACTACTACCACTACCACTGCCACTGCCACCATCACTACATCATCACCACCACTACTACCACCACTGCCACCGCCATCACCACTACCACCACCACCACCGCTACCACCACCGCTACCACCACCACTGCCACCACATCACCGCCACCGCTACCACTGCGCTACCACTGCCACCACTACCACTGCTACCACTACCACTGTCTCTACCACCACCACTACCACTACCACTACTGCCACTGCCACCACTACCACTACCACCACTACCACTACCACCGCCACCGCTACCACCACTACCACCACCACCGCCACCACCACCGCTACCACTACCACCGCCACTGCCACCGCTACCACCGCCACCGCCACTGCCACTACCACTGCCACCGCTACCACCGCTACCACTACCACTACCACCACCGCTACCATACCACTGCCACTGCTACCACCGCTACCACCACCGCCACTACCACCGCTACCACCATCACCGTCTCACCACTACCACTACCACCACTACCACCATCGCTACTGCTACCACTACTACCACCACTACCACTACCACCGCCACCGCTACCACCACTACCACTACCACCGCTACCACCACCGCTACTACCATCCACCGCTACTGCCACCGCCACCACCGCCACTGCCACTGCCACTACCACCGCCACCGCCATCCACTGCCACTGCTACTGCCACTGCTACCACTACCGCTACCACCATACCACCGCCACTACTACCACCGTCTCACCATCACTACCACTACCACTACTACCACCACCGCTACCACCAATACCGCTACCGCCACTACCGCTACCATCACTGCTACCACTACCGCTACCACCATACCGTCTACCATCACTACCACTACCACCACCACCACTACTGCCACCGCTACCACCACCACTACCACTACCACTACCACCGCCACCGCTACCACCACCACCACCACCGCTACCACCACCGCCACCACTACCACCGCCACCGCCACCGCTACCACCGCTACCGCCACCGCTACCACCACTGCCACCGCTACCACTGCCACCGCCACCGCCACCGCTACTACCACCGCTACCACTACCACCGCTACCGCCACCGCTACCACCGCCACCGCCACTACCACCGCTACTACCACCACCGCCACCGCTACCACCGCCACCGCTACTACCGCTACCACCACTGCCACTACCACCGCTACCACTACCACCGCCACCGCCACCACCGCCACCGCTACCACTGCCACCACCACCGCCACCACCATCACCGCCACCGCTACCACTGCTACCACCACCGCCACTACCACTGCTACTACTACCACCGTCTCACCACTACCACTACCACCACTACTACCACTGCCACCGCTACCACTGCTACTACCACCGCCACTACCACTGCTACCACTACCACCGTCTCATCTACCACTACCACCACTACCACTACCACCGCTACCGCTACCACCACTACTACCACTACTGCTACCACCGCCACTGCCACTGCTACCACCGCTACCACCACTGCCACCACCACTGCTACCACTGTCTCACCACCACCACCACCACTACTCATCACCACCGCTACCGCCACCATCATCACTACCACTACCACTACCACTACCACCGCCACCGCTACCACCACCACCACCACCGCTACCACCACCACTGCTACCACCGCCACCGCCACCGCTACCACCACCGCTACCACTACCACCGCCACCACCGCCACCGCTACCACCGCTACCGCCACCGCTACCACCACCACCACCACCACCACCACCGCTACCACTGCCACCGCTACCACCGCTACCGCCACTGCCAATACCACCGCCACCACCACCACCGCCACCGCTACCACCGCTGCCACCGCTACCACCACCGCTACTACTACCACCGCCACCGCCACCGCTACCACTGCCACCGCCACCGCTACCACCACCGCTACTGCCACCGCCACCACCGCTACCGCTACCGCTACCGCTACTACCACTACCGCTACCACCACCACTGCCACCGCCACCGCTACCACCGCTACCGCCACTACTACCACTACCACCACTACCACTGCCACCGCTACCGCTACCGCTACCACTGCTACCGCTACCACCACCGCCACTACCACCATCACCACTGCCACCGCTACCACCGCTACCGCTACCACTGCCACTACCACCGCTACCACCACCGCCACTACCACCACCGCTACCACTGCCACCGCTACTGCTACTACCACCGCTACCATCACCACTACCACCACCGCTACCACCGCTACCGCTACCACCGCCACCGCCACCGCTACTACCATCACTACCACCACTACCACCGCCACCACCGCTACCGCTACCACTGCTACCGCTACCGCTACCACCACCGCTACCACCACCACCGCTACCGCTACCACCGCTGCCACCGCTACCACCACCGCCACCACCACCACCGCCACCGCTACCGCTACCACCGCCACTGCTACCGCCACTACCACTGCCACCGCTACTACCGCTACCGCTACCGCTACCGCTACTACCACCGCTACCACTACCACCGCTACCGCCACCGCTACTACTGCTACCGCTACTACCACTGCCACCACTACCACCGCTACCGCTACCACTGCCACCGCTACTACCGCTACCACTACTGCTACTACCACCGCTACTACTACCACTGCCACCGCTACCACTGCTACCGCCACCACTGCCACTACCACCGCTACCACCACCGCCACTACCACCGCTACCACCACTACCGCCACTGCTACCACTGCTACCGCTACCACTGCCACTACCACCGCTACTACCACTACTACCGCCACTGCTACTACTACCACCACTGCTACCACTACCACCGCCACCGCCACCACCACCACCGCCACTACTACTGCCACCGCCACCGCCACTACCACTGCCACCGCTACCACTACCACCGCTACTACCACCGCTACCACCGCTACCGTTACCGCTACCGCCACCGCTACCACTGCTACCGCTACCGCCACTACCACTTCTACCACTACCACCGCTACCGCTACCACCGCCACTGCCACCGCTACCACCACCGCTACCACTACCACCGCCACTGCCACCGCTACCACCACCACCACTGCCACTACCACCACTACCACCGCTACCACCGCCACCGTTACTGCTACTGCTACTGCTACTACTGCTACTGCTACTGCTACTACTACTGCTACTACTACTACTGCTACTGCTACTACTGCTACTGCTACTGCTACTACTACTGCTACTACTACTACTGCTACTGCTACTACTACTACTACTGCTACTACTACTACTACTGCTACTACTACTACTGCTACTGCTACTGCTACTACTGCTACTACTACTGCTACTACTACTACTGCTACTACTACTACTACTGCTACTACTACTACTACTACTACTACTACTACTGCTTCTACTGCTGCTGATACTGAACGTAGCACAAATGGTAAGAAGACTGACTAATGCATTTTCCCTGCGTCGCCTCTGAAACGCAGCGTTGTGATTGGCCGAAGGTTAAAGCTCGTCTCTCTGCAGTTTGACCCGTTTTACCCAGAATGCATTTCACGGACCAGAGTCAGGGACCAAAGCTCAGAGAGAAACTCGTAATAACCACCGCCGCACTTTCAGAGAGAAATCTGTGGAGAAAACAAAGGAGACGGCGGCACTCACACCGGAGGTCACAGCTCTGCGGCGTGACCCCAGCTCCACTCACGGCTGCTGCTGTGTCGTCGGGCCAGACACTCCACAGGAAATGACTTCAGAGTAGAGAAATCATCTGTCCTGCAGCACCATCATTTTACATGACCAATTCTCTTAAAATAAACAACCTCTGGACCAGGGGAACTCAATTACAAACTCAAAAGGTCCACTTACCAAATGTATGAGTTTCCAGGGTCCAAAAAAGTGACGGTGGATTTTCAAACTTAGAACTTCTAACAAAAAATGTAGTAAATCCACATGGGACATTTGAACAATGCACAAAGTATTGTGTGTTCTGTCAGAAATACAGCATATGTGACCATCTTTAACATTATACAACCAATTCAGAACTAGTAAGTAGGTAATAAATGTGAGTTTTAGATCAGAGAAAGTTTCAGTGTAATGTCCACAATATCCACAGACACCAGTGCCGACACCGACACAACATGAAAACCTGTTTACACTGATTTAAATCCAACCAGAACCTCAGCTGGACTGAGGCTGGGCACTTAATTCAGTTTTGACCACGATTTCAATTTGTGTGTCAGATTATCTCCAAATGAATCGAGTTGAAATGATATAAGTATATTTATTTTATTTTGTAAATATAGAGATTGCAAAACGGCTGAATATACAGTTTATTTTGGATAGATGTATGTTTTTATTTGCCTTATTTCATGTTCAGAGTTTATTTTAGAGCAAAACTGCTCTAAGGTAAAATTTTTTTAGCCTGTGTTTATTTTCAATTTGAAAGTTTTGCCTAAATTATCAATAATAAAGTGTTGTTGTTTTTTTATGACAGAGAAATGCTGAACAAATGCATCTTGTAACAAAAAAAATAATAGTTTGAATAATTGTGATTTCAATGTTGACGGCCCAAAGCTGAGCCCATTTTTGGAGGCTCATATCCGATGCAGCAAATATTTCAGGAAGAATCCACACAAAGCTTTATGTGAACACTCCAAAGAGCCCTGCACTTCTCCAGTCTGTAGAAAAGGCTGTGGACCAGATTGTTTTTATTTCACATTGTTTAATTTGGGGGAAACGGTTAAAATCGGCTCCGCATATCGGCCCCATCCGGACTCTAAACGCTCGGGAACGGCATCGGCCTTTTAAAAAACCCATGTCTCCAGTTCAGACCCTTGAGGTGAATCGGTTCACTTCAGTTCCCTGCCCGACCAACACATTTTCTCTGAGACTCATTTGTGTGTTCTGTGTGAAGCTTTGACCCGCACAGGCAGTTCAGCGCCGGTGTTTTCATCACTGCTTCTGTCTAAAGAACACGGAGGCCCACGAGAAGCACCAGAGTCACGCCGCACTTACACGAGGCTCCGTTTAACCCGGATTCATGAAGAATAACGTCTCATTTCTCTCATGTTTCAGACCCGTCCAAGCTGCAGAACCCGAGCAGGAAGCAGTCTGTGTCCAGGAGCTTAAAACATCTGTTCAACTCCAACAAGTTCGTCAAGACGCTCAAAAGGTCCGAATCTGAACTCGGCACATGAACCGCATCAGCACATCAGAAACACACGCTCTCACCGCATTATTATTATTATTATTATTATTTAGAGCTCTGCAAACTGCTGAACATTCTGTCTCCTGTAGAAAATCTGTACTTTAGAACTCCACAAACACGTGCTGAAGTGTCCGGTGTGTCAGATGCCCTCCCTGTGGCTCCATGGAGTCATGTAAACGCTGCTAACCCTGTAGTTTACATCTCTGCAAATGTGCTCTGAAATGTGTTCACATTCAGGAGGTGTGGGCGGGACAAAGTGTCTCTGAGCACTGAACACTGAACATTTCAGAAAACTCACCAAGATTTATTCCCTTAAATTGAGACAAAAAGTCCTATTTATCCTGTTATTTAGTATCTATGTACTAAATGACTGCGAAATATGTAAGATTATTAAGCTTATGTCAAGTAAATATTTCTTTTTTTTTTATTATTTAGTGTTTATATCTATAAATGAGTCAGAATTCACACAAATCAAGTGTTAAGATGGTGTTTAAAGACATTAGCCTTTCTTAAGACAAGAGGATTTTAGGTACAGTTTTACCTCTAAAAATAAGGTCACGTTCATAAAATCTGGAAGTGCATTTATTGGAATTCTTTCAAAGTTAGTCAGAAATGTGTATTCATGTATATGTTCGCAGTAGTAACGGTAGTGGTAGTAGTACTGATAGTAGTATTCTGACCTGTATATTTTCATATATTCCAGAGGAGTTCACTTGGCCACAGGTCTATAACACAGTAGTAGTAGTAGTAGTAGTAGTAGTAGTAGTAGTAGTCGTTGTTGTAGTGGTCATAGTAGTAGTAGTAGTAGTCGTTGTTGTTGTCGTCGTTGTCGTAGTATTTATTTTATTTTATTTATTAGTTTATTTGAACAGGGACAATGCACATTAATAAATATCTGTGTAAATGTGCCAGTATTGGCTATAAACCTAGTTTCCAACTGTGGTCCCTGGGCAAGGTGTTAAATGCCAACAATATACAGTCCACAGTACGATGAGTAAAAGATGGTAGAATAAGAATTAGTAGGTTATATAAAAGCACACAACAGAATGTAAAAGCACAGAGACAGACTACACATTAGAAACAGTAAATATAACAAAAAATGTACATAAACAGGTCAGCAGCACAAAGCATTAACTCTGGTCACAGGGTTGATTCTCAAGTAACCACGACTTTAACATGTTCTTAAACGTAGTAGTAGGTACTAGTCGTCATAGTATTAGTAGTAGTAGTAGTATATATTTACCTGTATAGTAGTAGTACCACAGGGGTAGTAGTAGTGATAGTAGTAGTAGCAGTAGTAGTAGTAGTAGTATATATTTACCTGTATAGTAGTAGTACCACAGGGGTAGTAGTAGTGATAGTAGTAGTAGTAGTAGTAGTAGTAGTATATTTACCTGTATAGTAGTAGTACCACAGGGGTAGTAGTAGTGATAGTAGTAGTAGCAGTAGTAGTAGTAGTAGTATATATTTACCTGTATAGTAGTAGTACCACAGGGGTAGTAGTATTGATAGTAGTAGCAGTAGTAGTAGTAGTAGTATATTTACCTGTATAGTAGTAGTACCACAGGGGTAGTAGTAGTGATAGTAGTAGTAGCAGTAGTAGTAGTATATATTTACCTGTATAGTAGTAGTACCACAGGGGTAGTAGTATTGATAGTAGTAGCAGTAGTAGTAGTAGTAGTATATTTACGTGTATTCTGTGTTGTATTCCAGGGGCGTGTACCTGGCCACAGTGCTCTATCACAGGGACTGTCTCCTCCTGACGCCTGAGGACCACATCCCCATCGTGGAGGTGGACGACTGCTTCGGCAGCTCGCTCATGCAGGACTTCCTCTGGTTCACCAAGGTCTGAGCACGGAGCGTTTTACACGCAAAAACGCAACAGGTTTAACGGTGAACGCAGGAAATCTACCACACAGAAACACAACAGGTTTAACGGCGAACGCAGGAAATCTACCACACAGAAACACAACAGGTTTAACGGCGAACGCAGGAAATCTACCACACAGAAACACAACAGGTTTAACGGCGAACGCAGGAAATCTACCACACAGAAACACAACAGGTTTAACGGCGAACACAGGAAATCTACCACACAGAAACACAACAGGTTTAACGGCGAACGCAGGAAATCTACCACACAGAAACACAACAGGTTTAACGGTGAACGCAGGAAATCTACCACACAAAAACACAACAGGTTTAACGGTGAACGCAGGAAATCTACCACACAAAAACACAACAGGTTTAACGGCGAACGCAGGAAATCTACCACACAGAAACACAACAGGTTTAACGGCGAACGCAGGAAATCTACCACACACAAACACAACAGGTTTAACGGCGAACGCAGGAAATCTACCACACAGAAACACAACAGGTTTAACGGCGAATGCAGGAAATGTACCACACAAAAACACAACAGGTTTAACGGCGAACGCAGGAAATCTACCACACAAAAACACAACAGGTTTAACGGCGAACGCAGGAAATCTACCACACAGAAACACAACAGGTTTAACGGCGAACGCAGGAAATCTACCACACAAAAACACAACAGGTTTAACGGCGAACGCAGGAAATCTACCACACAGAAACACAACAGGTTTAACGGCGAATGCAGGAAATGTACCACACAGAAACACAACAGGTTTAACGGCGAACGCAGGAAATCTACCACACAGAAACACAACAGGTTTAACGGCGAACGCAGGAAATCTACCACACAGAAACACAACAGGTTTAACGGCGAACGCAGGAAATCTACCACACAGAAACACAACAGGTTTAACGGCGAACGCAGGAAATCTACCACACAAAAACACAACAGGTTTAACGGCGAACGCAGGAAATCTAACACACAAAAACACAACAGGTTTAACGGCGAACGCAGGAAATCTACCACACAAAAACACAACAGGTTTAACGGCTAACGAGGAAATCTACCACACAAAAACACAACAGGTTTAACGGCGAACGCAGGAAATCTACCACACAGAAACACAACAGGTTTAACGGCGAACGCAGGAAATCTACCACACAAAAACACAACAGGTTTAACGGCGAACGCAGGAAATCTACCACACAAAAACACAACAGGTTTAACGGCGAACGCAGGAAATCTACCACACAGAAACACAACAGGTTTAACGGCGAACGCAGGAAATCTACCACACAAAAACACAACAGGTTTAACGGCGAACGCAGGAAATCTACCACACAGAAACACAACAGGTTTAACGGCGAACGCAGGAAATCTACCACACAAAAACACAACAGGTTTAACGGCGAACGCAGGAAATCTACCACACAAAAACACAACAGGTTTAACGGCGAACGCAGGAAATCTACCACACAGAAACACAACAGGTTTAACGGCGAACACAGGAAATGTACCACACAAAAACACAACAGGTTTAACGGCGAACGCAGGAAATCTACCACACAAAAACACAACAGGTTTAACGGCGAACGCAGGAAATCTACCACACAGAAACACAACAGGTTTAACGGCGAACGCAGGAAATGTACCACACAAAAACACAACAGGTTTAACGGCGAACGCAGGAAATCTACCACACAAAAACACAACAGGTTTAACGGCGAACGCAGGAAATCTACCACACAGAAACACAACAGGTTTAACGGCGAAAGGAGGAACTCTTCCACACAGAAACACAACAGGTTTAACGGTGAACGCAGGAAATCTACCACACAGAAACACAACAGGTTTAACGGCTAACGCAGGAAATCTACCACACAAAAACACAACAGGTTTAACGGCGAACGCAGGAAATCTACCACACAAAAACACAACAGGTTTAACGGCGAACGCAGGAAATCTACCACACAGAAACACAACAGGTTTAACGGCGAACGCAGGAAATCTACCACACAAAAACACAACAGGTTTAACGGCAAACGCAGGAAATCTACCACACAAAAACACAACAGGTTTAACGGCGAACGCAGGAAATCTACCACACAAAAACACAACAGGTTTAACGGCAAACGCAGGAAATCTACCACACAAAAACACAACAGGTTTAACGGCGAACGCAGGAAATCTACCACACAAAAACACAACAGGTTTAACGGCGAACGCAGGAAATGTACCACACAAAAACACAACAGGTTTAACGGCGAACGCAGGAAATCTACCACACAGAAACACAACAGGTTTAACGGCGAACGCAGGAAATCTACCACACAGAAACACAACAGGTTTAACGGCAAACGCAGGAAATCTACCACACAAAAACACAACAGGTTTAACGGCGAACGCAGGAAATCTACCACACAGAAACACAACAGGTTTAACGGCGAACGCAGGAAATCTACCACACAAAAACACAACAGGTTTAACGGCGAACACAGGAAATCTACCACACAGAAACACAACAGGTTTAACGCACAGGAAATCTACCACACAGAAACACAACAGGTTTAACGGCGAACACAGGAAATCTACCACACAGAAACACAACAGGTTTAACGGCTAACGAGGAAATCTACCACACAGAAACACAACAGGTTTAACGGCGAACGAGGAAATCTACCACACAGAAACACAACAGGTTTAACGGCGAACGCAGGAAATCTACCACACAAAAACACAACAGGTTTAACGGCGAACGCAGGAAATCTACCACACAAAAACACAACAGGTTTAACGGCGAACGCAGGAAATCTACCACACAAAAACACAACAGGTTTAACGGCGAACGCAGGAAATGTACCACACAAACACAACAGGTTTAACGGCGAACGCAGGAAATGTACCACGCAAAAACACAACAGGTTTAACGGCGAACGCAGGAAATGTACCACACAAAAACACAACAGGTTTAACAGTGAACGCAGGAAATCTACCACACAGAAACACAACAGGTTTAACGTCGTACGCAGGAAATCTACCACACATAAACACAACAGGTTTAACGGCTAACGCAGGAAATCTACCACACAAAAACACAACAGGTTTAACGGCTAACGAGGAAATCTACCACACAGAAACACAAAAGTTTTAACGGTTAACTAAGGAAATCTACCACACAAAAACACAACAGGTTTAACGGCGAACGCAGGAAATGTACCACACAAAAACACAACAGGTTTAACGGCGAACGCAGGAAATCTACCACACAGAAACACAACAGGTTTAACGGCGAACGCAGGAAATCTACCACACAGAAACACAACAGGTTTAACGGCAAACGCAGGAAATCTACCACACAAAAACACAACAGGTTTAACGGCGAACGCAGGAAATCTACCACACAGAAACACAACAGGTTTAACGGCGAACGCAGGAAATCTACCACACAAAAACACAACAGGTTTAACGGCGAACACAGGAAATGTACCACACAAAAACACAACAGGTTTAACGGCGAACGCAGGAAATGTACCACACAAAAACACAACAGGTTTAACGGCGAACGCAGGAAATGTACCACACAGAAACACAACAGGTTTAACGGCGAACACAGGAAATCTACCACACAGAAACACAACAGGTTTAACGGCGAACACAGGAAATCTACCACACAAAAACACAACAGGTTTAACGGCGAACGCAGGAAATCTACCACACAGAAACACAACAGGTTTAACGGCGAACGCAGGAAATCTACCACACAGAAACACAACAGGTTTAACGGCGAACGCAGGAAATCTACCACACAAAAACACAACAGGTTTAACGGCTAACGAGGAAATCTACCACACAGAAACACAACAGGTTTAACGGCGAACGCAGGAAATCTACCACACAAAAACACAACAGGTTTAACGGCGAACGCAGGAAATCTACCACACAAAAACACAACAGGTTTAACGGCGAACGCAGGAAATCTACCACACAGAAACACAACAGGTTTAACGGCGAACGCAGGAAATCTACCACACAAAAACACAACAGGTTTAACGGCAAACGCAGGAAATCTACCACACAAAAACACAACAGGTTTAACGGCGAACGCAGGAAATCTACCACACAAAAACACAACAGGTTTAACGGCAAACGCAGGAAATCTACCACACAAAAACACAACAGGTTTAACGGCGAACGCAGGAAATCTACCACACAAAAACACAACAGGTTTAACGGCGAACGCAGGAAATGTACCACACAAAAACACAACAGGTTTAACGGCGAACGCAGGAAATCTACCACACAAAAACACAACAGGTTTAACGGCGAACGCAGGAAATCTACCACACAGAAACACAACAGGTTTAACGGCAAACGCAGGAAATCTACCACACAAAAACACAACAGGTTTAACGGCGAACGCAGGAAATCTACCACACAGAAACACAACAGGTTTAACGGCGAACGCAGGAAATCTACCACACAAAAACACAACAGGTTTAACGGCGAACGCAGGAAATCTACCACACAAAAACACAACAGGTTTAACGGCGAACGCAGGAAATCTACCACACAGAAACACAACAGGTTTAACGGCGAACGCAGGAAATCTACCACACAAAAACACAACAGGTTTAACGGCGAACGCAGGAAATCTCCCACACAAAAACACAACAGGTTTAACGGCGAACGCAGGAAATCTACCACACAGAAACACAACAGGTTTAACGGCGAACGCAGGAAATCTACCACACAGAAACACAACAGGTTTAACGGCGAACGCAGGAAATCTACCACACAGAAACACAACAGGTTTAACGGCGAACGCAGGAAATCTACCACACAGAAACACAACAGGTTTAACGGCGAACGCAGGAAATGTACCACACAAAAACACAACAGGTTTAACGGCGAACACAGGAAATGTACCACACAAAAACACAACAGGTTTAACGGCGAACGCAGGAAATGTACCACACAAAAACACAACAGGTTTAACGGCGAACGCAGGAAATCTACCACACAAAAACACAACAGGTTTAACGGCGAACACAGGAAATGTACCACACAAAAACACAACAGGTTTAACGGCGAACGCAGGAAATCTACCACACAAAAACACAACAGGTTTAACGGTGAACGCAGGAAATCTACCACACAGAAACACAACAGGTTTAACGGCGAACGCAGGAAATCTACCACACAGAAACACAACAGGTTTAACGGCGAACGCAGGAAATCTACCACACAAAAACACAACAGGTTTAACGGCGAACGCAGGAAATCTACCACACAGAAACACAACAGGTTTAACGGCGAACGAGGAAATCTACCACACATAAACACAACAGGTTTTACGGCTAACGCAGGAAATCTACCACACAGAAACACAACAGGTTTAACGGCGAACGCAGGAAATGTACCACACAAAAACACAACAGGTTTAACGGCGAACACAGGAAATGTACCACACAAAAACACAACAGGTTTAACGGCGAACGCAGGAAATGTACCACACAAAAACACAACAGGTTTAACGGCGAACGCAGGAAATCTACCACACAAAAACACAACAGGTTTAACGGCGAACACAGGAAATGTACCACACAAAAACACAACAGGTTTAACGGCGAACGAGGAAATCTACCACACAAAAACACAACAGGTTTAACGGTGAACGAGGAAATCTACCACACAGAAACACAACAGGTTTAACGGGCTAACGAGGAAATCTACCACACAGAAACACAACAGGTTTAACGGCGAACGCAGGAAATCTACCACACAAAAACACAACAGGTTTAACGGCTAACGCAGGAAATCTACCACACAAAAACACAACAGGTTTATCAGCGAACGAGGAAATCTACCACACAGAAACACAACAGGTTTAACGGCGAACGCAGGAAATCTACCACACAGAAACACAACAGGTTTAACGGCTAACGAGGAAATCTACCACACAAAAACACAACAGGTTTAACGGCTAACGCAGGAAATGTACCACACAAAACACAACAGGTTTAACGGCGAACGAGGAAATCTACCACACAGAAACACAACAGGTTTAACGGCTAACGAGGAAATGTACCACACAGAAAACACAACAGGTTTAACGGCTAACGAGGAAATCTAGCACACATAAACACAACAGGTTTAACGGCGAACGCAGGAAATCTACCACACAAAAACACAACAGGTTTAACGCTAACGCAGGAAATCTACCACACAGAAACACAACAGGTTTAACGGCGAACGCAGGAAATCTACCACACAGAAACACAACAGGTTTAACGGCGAACGCAGGAAATCTACCACACAAAAACACAACAGGTTTAACGGCGAACGCAGGAAATCTACCACACAAAAACACAACAGGTTTAACGGCGAACGCAGGAAATCTACCACACAGAAACACAACAGGTTTAACGGCGAACGCAGGAAATCTACCACACAGAAACACAACAGGTTTAACGGCGAACGCAGGAAATCTACCACACAGAAACACAACAGGTTTAACGGCGAACGCAGGAAATCTACCACACAGAAACACAACAGGTTTAACGGCGAACGCAGGAAATGTACCACACAAAAACACAACAGGTTTAACGGCGAACACAGGAAATGTACCACACAAAAACACAACAGGTTTAACGGCGAACGCAGGAAATGTACCACACAAAAACACAACAGGTTTAACGCGAACGCAGGAAATCTACCACACAAAAACACAACAGGTTTAACGGCGAACACAGGAAATGTACCACACAAAAACACAACAGGTTTAACGGCGAACGCAGGAAATCTACCACACAAAAACACAACAGGTTTAACGGTGAACGAGGAAATGTACCACACAAAAACACAACAGGTTTAACGGCTAACGCAGGAAATCTACCACACAAAAACACAACAGGTTTAACGGCTTAACGCAGGAAATCTACCACACAGAAACACAACAGGTTTAACGGCTAACGAGGAAATCTACCACACAAAAACACAACAGGTTTAACGGGCTAACGCAGGAAATCTACCACACAGAAACACAACAGGTTTAACGGGCTAACGAGGAAATCTACCACACAGAAACACAACAGGTTTAACGGCGAACGCAGGAAATCTACCACACAGAAACACAACAGGTTTAACGGTGAACGCAGGAAATCTACCAAACAAAACACAACAGGTTTAACGGCGAACACAGGAAATGTACCACACAAAAACACAACAGGTTTAACGGCGAACGCAGGAAATGTACCACACAAAAACACAACAGGTTTAACGGCGAACGCAGGAAATGTACCACACAAAAACACAACAGGTTTAACGGCGAACACAGGAAATGTACCACACAAAAACACAACAGGTTTAACGGCGAACGCAGGAAATCTACCACACAAAAACACAACAGGTTTAACGGTGAACGCAGGAAATCTACCACACAGAAACACAACAGGTTTAACGGCGAACGCAGGAAATCTACCACACAGAAACACAACAGGTTTAACGGCGAACGCAAGAAATCTACCACACAAAAACACAACAGGTTTAACGGCGAACGCAGGAAATCTACCACACAGAAACACAACAGGTTTAACGGTGAACGCAGGAAATCTACCACACAAAAACACAACAGGTTTAACGGCGAACGCAGGAAATCTACCACACAGAAACACAACAGGTTTAACGGCGAACACAGGAAATGTACCACACAAAAACACAACAGGTTTAACGGCGAACGCAGGAAATGTACCACACAAAAACACAACAGGTTTAACGGCGAACGCAGGAAATCTACCACACAGAAACACAACAGGTTTAACGGCGAACGCAGGAAATCTACCACACAGAAACACAACAGGTTTAACGGCGAACGCAGGAAATCTACCACACAGAAACACAACAGGTTTAACGGCGAACGCAGGAAATCTACCACACAAAAACACAACAGGTTTAACGGCGAACGCAGGAAATGTACCACACAAAAACACAACAGGTTTAACGGCGAACGCAGGAAATGTACCACACAAAAACACAACAGGTTTAACGGCGAACGCAGGAAATCTACCACACAGAAACACAACAGGTTTAACGGCGAACGCAGGAAATCTACCACACAGAAACACAACAGGTTTAACGGTGAACGAGGAAATGTACCACACAAAAACACAACAGGTTTAACGGGCGAACGCAGGAAATCTACCACACAAAAACACAACAGGTTTAACGGCGAACGCAGGAAATCTACCACACAGAAACACAACAGGTTTAACGGCGAACGCAGGAAATCTACCACACAAAAACACAACCGGTTTAACGGCGAACGCAGGAAATCTACCACACAAAAACACAACAGGTTTAACGGCGAACGCAGGAAATGTACCACACAAAAACACAACAGGTTTAACGGCGAACACAGGAAATGTACCACACAAAAACACAACAGGTTTAACGGCGAACGCAGGAAATGTACCACACAAAAACACAACAGGTTTAACGGCGAACGCAGGAAATCTACCACACAAAAACACAACAGGTTTAACGGCGAACACAGGAAATGTACCACACAAAAACACAACAGGTTTAACGGCGAACGCAGGAAATCTACCACACAAAAACACAACAGGTTTAACGGTGAACGCAGGAAATGTACCACACAAAAACACAACAGGTTTAACGGCGAACGCAGGAAATCTACCACACAAAAACACAACAGGTTTAACGGCGAACGCAGGAAATCTACCACACAGAAACACAACAGGTTTAACGGCGAACGCAGGAAATCTACCACACAAAAACACAACAGGTTTAACGGCGAACGCAGGAAATCTACCACACAGAAACACAACAGGTTTATCGGCCTACCGAGGAAATCTACCACACAGAAACACAACAGGTTTAACGGCGAACGCAGGAAATCTACCACACAGAAACACAACAGGTTTAACGGCGAACGCAGGAAATGTACCACACAAAAACACAACAGGTTTAACGGCGAACACAGGAAATGTACCACACAAAAACACAACAGGTTTAACGGCGAACGCAGGAAATGTACCACACAAAAACACAACAGGTTTAACGGCGAACGCAGGAAATGTACCACACAAAAACACAACAGGTTTAACGGCGAACACAGGAAATGTACCACACAAAAACACAACAGGTTTAACGGCGAACGCAGGAAATCTACCACACAAAAACACAACAGGTTTAACGGTGAACGCAGGAAATCTACCACACAGAAACACAACAGGTTTAACGGTGAACGCAGGAAATCTACCACACAGAAACACAACAGGTTTAACGGCGAACGCAGGAAATCTACCACACAAAAACACAACAGGTTTAACGGCGAACGCAGGAAATCTACCACACAGAAACACAACAGGTTTAACGGCTAACGCAGGAAATCTACCACACAAAAACACAACAGGTTTAACGGCGAACGCAGGAAATCTACCACACAGAAACACAACAGGTTTAACGGCGAACACAGGAAATGTACCACACAAAAACACAACAGGTTTAACGGCGAACGCAGGAAATGTACCACACAAAAACACAACAGGTTTAACGGCGAACGCAGGAAATCTACCACACAGAAACACAACAGGTTTAACGGCGAACGCAGGAAATCTACCACACAGAAACACAACAGGTTTAACGGCGAACGCAGGAAATCTACCACACAAAAACACAACAGGTTTAACGGCGAACGCAGGAAATGTACCACACAGAAACACAACAGGTTTAACGGCGAACGCAGGAAATCTACCACACAGAAACACAACAGGTTTAACGGCGAACGCAGGAAATCTACCACACAGAAACACAACAGGTTTAACGGCGAACGCAGGAAATCTACCACACAGAAACACAACAGGTTTAACGGCTAACGAGGAAATCTACCACACAAAAACACAACAGGTTTAACGGGCTAACGCAGGAAATGTACCACACAAAAACACAACAGGTTTAACGGCGAACGAGGAAATGTACCACACAAAAACACAACAGGTTTAACGGCTAACGCAGGAAATCTACCACACAGAAACACAACAGGTTTAACGGGCTAACGCAGGAAATCTACCACACAGAAACACAACAGGTTTAACGGGCGAACGCAGGAAATGTACCACACAAAAACACAACAGGTTTAACGGCGAACGCAGGAAATCTACCACAGAAAAACACAACAGGTTTAACGGCGAACGAGGAAATCTACCACACAGAAACACAACAGGTTTAACGGCAAACGCAGGAAATCTACCACACAAAAACACAACAGGTTTAACGGCGAACGCAGGAAATCTACCACACAAAAACACAACAGGTTTAACGGGCGAACGCAGGAAATCTACCACACAAAAACCCAACTTGTTTAACGGCTAACGCAGGAAATCTACCACACAGATACAAAACCTGTTTAACGGCGAACGCAGGAAATCTACCACACAAAAACACAACAGGTTTAACGGCGAACGCAGGAAATCTACCACACAAAAACACAACAGGTTTAACGGCGAACGCAGGAAATCTACCACACAAAAACACAACAGGTTTAACGGGGAACGCAGGAAATCTACCACACACATACACAACAGGTTTATGGGCGAACGAAGGAAATCTACCACACATAAACACAACAGGTTTAACGGCGAACGCAGGAAATGTACCACACAAAAACACAACAGGTTTAACGGCGAACACAGGAAATGTACCACACAAAAACACAACAGGTTTAACGGCGAACGCAGGAAATGTACCACACAGAAACACAACAGGTTTAACGGTGAACGCAGGAAATCTACCACACAAAAACACAACAGGTTTAACGGCGAACGCAGGAAATGTACCACACAAAAACACAACAGGTTTAACGGCGAACGCAGGAAATCTACCACACAGAAACACAACAGGTTTAACGGCGAACGCAGGAAATGTACCACACAGAAACACAACAGGTTTAACGGCGAACGCAGGAAATGTACCACACAGAAACACAACAGGTTTAACGGTGAACGCAGGAAATCTACCACACAAAAACACAACAGGTTTAACGGCGAACGCAGGAAATCTACCACACAAAAACACAACAGGTTTAACGGCGAACGCAGGAAATCTACCACACAAAAACACAACAGGTTTAACGGCGAACGAGGAAATCTACCACACAGAAACACCACTGGTTTTACGGCTAACGCATGAAATCTACCTCACTTACACACAACAGGTTTAACGGCGAAATCAGGAAATCTACCACACAGAAACACAACAGGTTTAACGGCGAACGCAGGAAATCTACCACACAAAAACACAACAGGTTTAACGGCGAACGCAGGAAATCTACCACACAAAAACACAACAGGTTTAACGGCGAACGCAGGAAATCTACCACACAGAAACACAACAGGTTTAACGGTGAACGCAGGAAATCTACCACACAGAAACACAACAGGTTTAACGGCGAATGCAGGAAATCTACCACACAAAAACACAACAGGTTTAACGGTGAACGCAGGAAATCTACCACACAGAAACACAACAGGTTTAACGGCAAACGCAGGAAATCTACCACACAAAAACACAACAGGTTTAACGGCGAACGCAGGAAATCTACCACACACAAACACAACAGGTTTAACGGCGAACGCAGGAAATCTACCACACAAAAACACAACAGGTTTAACGGCGAACGCAGGAAATCTACCACACAAAAACACAACAGGTTTAACGGCGAACGCAGGAAATCTACCACACAAAAACACAACAGGTTTAACGGCGAACGCAGGAAATCTACCACACAAAAACACAACAGGTTTAACGGCGAACGCAGGAAATCTACCACACAAAAACACAACAGGTTTAACGGCGAACGCAGGAAATGTACCACACAGAAACACAACAGGTTTAACGGCGAACGCAGGAAATGTACCACACAGAAACACAACAGGTTTAACGGCGAACGCAGGAAATCCACCACACCAAACGTGTTCTGTGCTGCCCGTTCCCACAGGGACACCTCCACAGGTCGAGGAGCTCTGCGCTGGAGACAAACCCACCCCTGCCACCAGTACATCATGTTTTTCATTCTGACTTGAATAGTTCTGAATTCAAATATTCTCCTTGGAATTTAGATAAAAAGAATAATTGTGACAGGTTAAATGGTCTTTATTTAATGGGGCTCAGCGTCTGGGGGTGGGGAAGGTTCTGATTGGACAGCGACACAAACGTATTTCCGTCTTTGGGAGGAAAACCCACACTTCAGCTGCTCCGGCTTTTCTGTCATCTCGGTTTGTCGTTTCGCCGCCGACACAAACACGATCCAAACTTTTTCCGCAGTGGTTCCGATGATAATGAAGCAGCAGCTGGAGAATTCTCTCCTCAGGCTTTCCGTCTGTGAGCTGAGGAGGAGAAGGGAAGAGTGTGGGAGAAGGAGGAAGAAGACAAACTGAGTCTGAGGCTGCCACACCTCAGCCCACTCCCACATCCCGCTCACAAATCCAAAGAGACGTGGAGGAAAGTCCCAAGAGACGACTGGAGGAGCCGGATCGTCCGGATCGAGTCAGAAGGACGAGCCAACGAGCACCAACCACCGGGATTATTTTGAAGAAGAAGAAACGTTTACATGATCCAGGAAGAAATTCATTCGGCTTTAAAATCAGAATAAACCCCCTGACTTCATTTACACTGACGTGATTGTTTCCCTGCAGCAGTGTTTTGGGAGGCTGTGGTTTGTTCTGGTCCTGGTCCTGGTCCTGGTCCTGGTCCTGGTCCTGGTCCTGGTCCTGGTCCTGGTCCTGGTCCTGGTCCTGGTCCTGGTCTGGTCCTGGTCCTGGTCCTGGTCCTGGTCCTGGTCCTGGTCCTGGTTCTTCTTGATGATTTGCCGGTGTTTCTTGTCCCTGCAGTTGTCGTGTATGTGGGAGGACGTGCGGTGGCTCAGGCAGAGCATGTCTGTGTCCATGTCGTCTTCCTCCACCCTGCAAACCCGACACAAGATGCTCACAGCAGCCGCGCACATGCAGGTACTACTACTACTACTACTGCTACTACTACTACTACTACTACTACTACTACTGCTACTGCTACTGCTACTGCTACTGCTACTGCTACTGCTGCTACTGCTACTGCTACTGCTACTGCTACTACTACTACTACTACTACTGCTACTACTGCTACTGCTACTGCTACTGCTACTACTACTACTACTACTACTACTACTGCTACTACTACTACTGCTACTACTACTACTACCACGATCACTACTACCACTACCACTGCTACTACTACTGCTACTACTACTACCACTACCACTACTACCACTACCACTACTACCTGCTACCACTACCACTACCACCACTACCACTGCACTACCACCACTACCACCGCTACTACCACCGCTACCACGCATCACCACCGCTACCACGACCACTACCGCTACCACCACTGCTACCACTACACCACTACATCACCACGACCATCATCACTACCATGACCACTACCACTACCACTGCCACTACCGCTACCACTACTACCACTGCTACTACCACTGCTACTGCTACCACTACCGCTACTACTACCAGGACCACTACCACTACTACTATCATACTACTACCACTACCGCCACTACTGCCACTACTACTACTACTACTACCACTACTACTACTACTGCCACTACTGCCACTGCCAATACCACTACTACCACTACCACTACCACTACTACCATTACCGCCACTGCTAATACCATCATCGCCACTGCCACCGCTGCCACTGCCACTGCTACTGCCACTACCGCTACCACTGCTACCGCTACTACTACTACTGCTACTGCTACTACCACTACTACCACTACTACTACCGCTACTACTACCACTACTACCACTACTACCGCTACTACCATCACTGCTACAATACTACGATCACTACTACTACTACTACTACCGCTACTACCATCGCTACCACCACCGCGACCATCATCACTACCACTACTACTACCGCTACCACCGCTACTACCACCGCCACTGCCACTGCCACTGCCACCGCCACTACCACTACCACTGCCACTACTACCACTACCACTGCTACCACCACCGCCACCATCACTACGACCACCACCGCTACCACCACTACCGCCATCACCACTGCTACCACTACCCCACTACCACCATCACCACTACCACCACCACCACCGCCACTACCACTACCACTACCACTACCGCTACCGCCACTGCCATCACGACCACTACTACCACGATCACTACTACTACTGCTACCACTACCATGACTACTACCGCTACTACTACTACTGCTACTACCACTGCTACTACTACCCCACCACTACCACCACTACCACCATCACTACTACTACTACCATCACTACCACCACCACTACCGCCATCACCACTGCCACTACCACCGCGCATCACTACCACCACTACCACTACCACCGCCACCACTGCCACCACCACTGCCACTGCCACTGCCATCGCCACTGCTACCATCATCACTACCGCTACCATCACTACTACTACCACTGCCACCACCGCTACCACTACTACCACGACCACTACTGCCACTACTACTACTGCCATCACCACTGCCACTACTAATCTCACTACGATCACCACTACCACTACCATACTACTACCACCACTACCACTACCACTACTACTACCACTGCCACCGCTACTACGACCATCACTACTACACGACCACCACTACTACCGCTACTACCACTATGACCACCACCGCCACTACTACCACTGCTACTACCACTGCCACTACTACCAATCTCACTACGACCACTACCACTACCATCACTACTACTACTAATCACTACTGCTACCACTGCCATCATCACCACTACTACTACTACTACCACTACCACTACCACCTACTACCACCGCTACCACTACCACCGCCACTACTACCATCATCATCATCACTACCACCATCACTACTACCACTACCGCTACCACCGCCACTACCATCACTACTGCCACTACCATCGCTACCACTACCACGACCACTACCACTACCACTACTACTACTACCACTGCTACTACCACTGCTACTACTACTACCACCACGACCATCACTACCACTACTACCACTACCACTACTGCTACCACTGCTACTACTACTACCACCACTGCCACTACCACTACTACCACTACTACTACCACTGCTACCACCGCTACTACTGCTACTACCACTACCGCTACTACCACTACCACCGCTACCACTGCCTTACCATCAACATCATTAATATCACCATCACTACCATACTACCATACCGCTACTACTACTATCACTACCACTGCCGCCACTACGCTACCACTGATTACGAATTACCACTACTACTCAGCACCACCGCTACCACTTCAGCCACTACCATCGCTGCTACCACTACTACTACTACCACCACTACTACCACTGCACCACTACTACCATCATCTGCTACTACTACGCTATGGCTAGCTACTACGCTACTACTACTACTACTCGCTACTACCACTCACTACTACTACCACTACTACTACTACTACTACTACATCACTACCACTGGTACCACTGCTACTACTACTGCTACTACTGCCGCCGCTGCCGCTGCCGCCACCATCACCACTACTACTACCACCACTACTGCCACTACCACCGTTACTACTACCGCTACTGCCACCGCTACCACTACCACTGCTACTACTACTGCTACTACTGCTGCCACTGCTGCCATCGCTACTACTGTCCACTACCATACTATCACTACTGCTACCACTACACCGCCGCCGCCGCTACTACTACCACTACCACCACCGCTACTACTACTGCCACTACCACTGCCACCGCTACCACTATACCGCTACTACTACCACTACTACCGCTACTACCGCTGCCACTGCTGCTACCATCATCACTACTACCGCTACCACTACTACCGCTACTACTACTGCTACTACTACCACAACCACGACTCATCACTACGACCACTACCACTACCACCGCTACCAATACCACTACTACCACTGCTACTACTACCACTACTACTACCACTACCACCACTGCTACCACCGCTACCACTACTACTGCTACTACTACTGCTGCCGCTGCCGCTGCCGCTGCCGCCGCTGCTGCCGCCACTACCACTACGCCACTACTACCACTGCCACTACTGCTACTACTTCTACTACTACTACTACTACAACAACTACTACTACTTCTACTACTACTGCTACTACTACTGCTACTACTGCTACTACTACTACTACTACTACTACTACTACTACTACTACTACTACTACTGCTACTGCTACTACTACTACTGCTACTACTACTACTACTACTACTGCTACTACTATTGCTACTACTGCTACTACTACTACTACTACTACTACTACTACTACTACTGTCAAGTCCTGGTTTAGTCCTGGTTTAGTCCTGGTTTAGTCCTGACCCTGGTCTTTCTCCTCAGAACCTGCTGGGTACACATAACCTGGGTCGTGTCCATTTCGAGCCCATCAAAGATCGCCATGGAAACGTGCTGCTGGTCACTGTGCGGGAGCTCGACTCTCAGAGCTCCACCTTCAACGGGAAGTGGACGGCGGTCACCAAACTGCAGAGCCAGAGGAAGAGTCTGTCCACGCCCGAGGAGCCGTACGCCCTCGACATACTCATCATCACTGTGCAGGTAACATACTACTACTACTGATACTACTGATACTACTGATACTACTGTTGTGGATTTTTAAATCTAAGAAGAATAAAAACTGGAGAGAAGTTGTCTTCAATCAAAGAGTCTGGATTTATTAAAGCAATTGTGCCACAGAGAAAATGAAAAAGAAACCTATCTGTCCCTCACGCAAGGTCCGTCTCTCCCTGATCTGAATCAATGGCAAAACAAAAACAGTCGACAAACGTCATAACATCAACATGAGGTAAAACACACTACAGTATCTGCACAGTTCTCAAAAGGAGACGATTTCTCTGGGTTAAACTGGGGCATCGATTAGATGAACTCAAGTGGACCAATAATTCTAAATGATGAGAATGAATAAAACAACAACCTGTTGTTTTAACCCTGATAGAAAAGGACTGAACATAATGTCCTGTCTTAAGAAGCCCAGATACAGCAGATCCACTGCAGTGACCATGAACACAGAGAGACTTCAGCAATTTGTGACTTACGAGTTCTTTAAACCCCTAAAATACATTATTTAGCTTAAATAGATCACAATAGAAAACAAAGTCAAAGTTTTCCACCACACTACTACTACTACTACTACTACTACTACTACTACTACTACTACTATTCAATTCAATTCAATTCAATTCAATTTATTTTGTAGCGCCCAAAATCGCAACAACAGTTTCCTCTAAGGGCGTTCCAAGATATGGATGAGCCAAACATACACACAGACATATCAGAACAGGAATAAACAACATTCATGTAAAGCAGCAAATGAAACATGGTCCAGTCATCTCCTGTCCTTAGACCCTCCTTCTCAGCAAGGAAAAACTCCAAAAAACCCAGGGTCCTGGGAAAAAGAAGAAACCTCGGGGAGAACTACAGTGAAGGAGGGATCCACTCCCATGGACGGACAGGCTATAGATGTCCAGGCCCGTGGGCCAGTTCGGTATGGCCACAGCTACCCAGGTGGGAAGGAGCCGGGCGAGGAGGAGGAGGAGAGGGGCGAGGAGGAGGAGCCGGGCGAGGAGGAGGAGCCGGGCGAGGAGGAGGAGCCAGGCGAAGAGGAGGAGCCAGGCGTCTGAAAGAGTTCCACTCCACAGGGGGAGTGGGACAGGGGACAACATGTGAATAGCAATGAACAAACTACAGATGAGAACATAGTGAGTGATGCTGATGAGAAAATAGGAGGAAACAGAGGACAGTGCTCAGGTTGCCACACTTCCCCCAGCTTGTTATCTCCTGCAGCAGCTTATCTTAGTGACATCAACTAAGTAACCTGGTCATAAGCTATTCCGAAGAGGAAGGTTTTAAGCCTGGTCTTAAATAAAGAGACTGTGGAGCCTGTTTAACATCAACAGGGAGTTGATTCCATAACACAGGAGCTTGGTAACTGAAGGCTCTCCCCCCCACTGTACTTTTAGACACTCTAGGAACCACTAATAATCCTGCATTCTGAGAGCGAAGTGCTCTATTTGGCTGATAGGGGACAATGGCATCCTGAAGATATGATGGGGCCATATTGTTTAAGGCTTTGTATGTCAGGAGGAGAACTTTGAATTTAATTCTAAACTCGACAGGAAGCCAGTGGAGTGATTTTAACACAGGACTGATGTGATCACGCCTTTTAGTTCCTGTTAGGACTCTGGCCGCTGCATTTTGGACCAACTGGAAGCTTCTTAAAGTACCTTTAGTGCAGACGGTGAGCAGAGAATTACAGTAATCTAGTCTGGATGTAACAAATGCATGGATAAGTTTTTCGGCATCATTTTTAGGCAAAATATTTCTGATTTTAGTTATGTTTCGCAGGTGAAAATATGCAGTTTTACAAGCTTGGTTTATATGAGCTGTGAATGAGAGATTTTGGTCAAATACTACTACTGCTACTACTACTACTACTACCAGTACTACTACTACTAGTACTGATACTATTACTACTAAGTGTTTATTTCTCGAGTGCTTTTCACAGACATATGTCACAAAGATTCTTTCCAGTTCATTTTTCATTCACACTTTCAGTGGTGTAATTTACTGTAGCCACAGCTGCCCTGGGGCAGACTGACTGAAGTGAGGCTCCAAACCAATCAGTGCCATCAGTCCCTCCGACCACCAACACTCACACACTCCACTCATACTGGGCAGTGTGGGTGAAGTGTCTTGCCGAAGGACACAATGAAACTGCTGCTGGTGCTACAGAGTCCACACCTGGAGTCGGGTCTTAGCCCTGGAGGTTTGACTTCAGTGCCACTGGTGGAGCTGCACCTCCTGTGGCAAAACACAAAATATAATATCATTTTTCCCTTCTCCTCCTCTCTCCTCTCTCCTCCTCTCTCCTCTCCTCCTCTCCTCCTCCCTCCTCTCTCCTCTCCTCCTCCTCTCCTCCTCCTCTCTCCTCTCCTCTCTCCTCCTCTCCTCTCTCCTCCTCTCTCCTCTCCTCCCCCTCTCCTCCTCCTCTCCTCTCTCTCTTCCTCCTCTCTCCTCTCTTCCTCTCCTCTCCTCTCCTCTCCTCCTCTCTCCCCTCTCCTCCTCTCTCCTCTCCTCCTCCTCTATCCTCTCTCCTCCTCTCTCCTCTCCTCCCCATCTCCTCCTCCTATCCTCTCTCCTCCTCCCCCTCTCCTCTCTCTTCCTCTCTCCTCCTCTCTCCTCACCCTCTCCTCCTCCTCTCTCCTCCTCTCTCCTCTCCTCCTCCTCTCCTCTCTCCTCCTCTCTCCTCTCCTCCCCCTCTCCTCCTCCTCTCCTCCTCCCCCTCTCCTCCTCCTCTCTTCCTCTCCTCCCCCTCTCCTCCTCCCTCCTCTCTCCTCTCCTCCTCCTCTCCTCCTCCTGCAGGACATCCTGTCGTACCAGCGTCGCAGTTCGTATCGTCTGTCTCCGGGTCTGTATCTGGGTTACCTCAAACTCAGCTCGTCTGTGGATCAGATCCGAGTCCTGGTGTCACAGAGGACCCCGAACATGCTGTGCCAGGCCCGAGTGCGAGACAACAGCAACGTGTCCAGGTACAATACTCGTACTGCTACTGCTACTGCTACTACTGCTACTGCTACTGCTACTGCTACTGCTACTGCTACTGCTACTACTGCTACTGCTACTGCTACTGCTACTGCTACTGCTACTACTACTACTGCTACTGCTACTACTACTACTACTACTACTACTGCTACTACTACTACTACTACTACTACTACTACTGCCACTGCCACTGCCACCGCTACCACTACTACCGCCACCGCTACCGCCACCGCTACTACTGCTACCGCCACTGCCACCGCCACCTACCGCTACCGCCACTGCCATCGCCACCGCTACCGCCACCGCTACCACTACCACCGCTACCGCCACTACCACTACCACCACCACCGCTACCACTACCACCACCGCTACTACCACCGCCACTGCCACCGCTACTGCCACCGCTACCGCTACCGCTACCGCTACCGCCACTGCCACCGCTACTACCACTACCGCTACCGCTACTACCACTACCACCGCCACTACCACTACCACCGCCACCACCGCCGCCACCGCCACCGCTACCACCACCGCCACCGCCACCGCTACCGCCACTGCCATCCGCCACCGCTGCTACCACTGCCACCGCCACCGCCACCGCCGCTACCACCGCTACTACCACCGCTACTACCACTACCACCGCTACCACCGCCGCTACCGCTACCGCTACTACCACCGCTACCGCCACTACCGCTACCACTGCCACCGCTACCGCCACCGCTACCACCACCGCTACTACCGCTACCACCACCGCTACCGCTACCGCTACCGCTACCGCCACCGCTACTGCTACTGCTACTACTACTGCTACTACTACTGCTACTACTGCTACTACTACTGCTACTGCTACTGCTACTGCTACTACTACTGCTACTACTGCTACTACTACTGCTACTGCTACTGCTACTGCTACTGCTACTGCTACTACTACTGCTACTGCTACTGCTACTGCTGCTGCTGCTACTGCTACTGCTGCTGCTGCTACTACTGCTACTACTACTACTACTACAAGTACATCTACTATTACTACTACTACTACTACTAGTAGGGCTGTGTGATCTGACGATATTAAATGGTGAAGAATAAGAACATGTAGAGGATCTGCCAAAGTGCACAGGCCTTGGGCACATTCTGTAACTCTCTACACACACTGACGGCCGAGTGCCACAGACACACACACACAGAGGCTCACACACGTCAGAGGAGCTGCACTTGTAAAACACCTGCACTATTCGCTCTCCGGACCCGACTCCATCGTCGGGATCGCGAACTGCGATCTGGCGGTGACCAGTGTCCGAGCTCCGACGAGCGAAGCGCAGAGCTCGGACATCGGTCTGTTTGCTCGCACTAATCTACACGGGCAAACCTCCGGGCTCGTCCCACACTCCGCACAGGGGCCTGGGCCCTTAAGATCGGGCACTGGAGTTATTTTTCAGAAAGCCTCATAAAATACATTTTCTTTTACAAAAAAAAAGTTAAAATATTATATTATTTTATTCTATATATTATTATATTTATTAATATTATTATTTCTTTTATTATGTTTTTCTTAAGATCGTGATAAATTTGAAATTGTAATTTTATTTTTTGAAAATCGTGGTATATTTTTGCCATGTTGCCCACCCCTGACTACTACTACTACAGAAATCCTTCAGTCGTCAGGAGGCAGCGGTGCCTCAGTGTGTCGTGTTTTCTCACTGAACAGGTCAGGTCAGTTATTCCCCGCTCTCCAGGACTGTGCCGCTGTGTCCTTGAGCAGCGCACTTCCCCCGTAAGTGAAAAGCGCTGCATAAACAGGACTGTGATTTTCCTCTCTCCGGCGGAATCGCTTCTTTTTTTCCTGTTGTGAAGTTGGTGAAGTCTAATCTGAGCGTTTTTGTTACACAACCGATTCTCAAGGCTTCAAACGTCAGAAAAGCGTCGATTTATTTTATTTTTATATCACAGCGACTAAACGGACTAAAGGATCCTTCAACTTTATTGAGTAAAGAATGACGAACATGAACCTTTGAACATTTAACTGCAGCCTTCAGTTCATCCGACAAAAGCAAAAGGTTTTTATTTCAAGAGGATTATATAACAGGACTGAACCAGGACTAAACCAGGACTGAACCAGGACTAAACCAGGACTATAACAGGACTGAACCAGGACTATAACAGGACTGAACCAGGACTAAACCAGGACTATAACAGGACTGAACCAGGACTATAACAGGACTGAACCAGGACTAAACCAGGACTGAACCAGGACTAAACCAGGACTGAACCAGGACTAAACCAGGACTAAACCAGGACTGAACCAGGACTGAACCAGGACTGAACCAGGACTAAACCAGGACTAAACCAGGACTGAACCAGGACTGAACCAGGACTATAACAGGACTGAACCAGGACTAAACCAGGACTATAACAGGACTGAACCAGGACTAAACCAGGATTATAACAGGACTGAACCAGGACTAAACCAGGACTATAACAGGACTGAACCAGGACTAAACCAGGATTATAACAGGACTATAACAGGACTGAACCAGGACTAAACCAGGACTGAACCAGGACTGAACCAGGACTATAACAGGACTGAACCAGGACTAAACCAGGACTATAACAGGACTGAACCAGGACTATACCAGGACTGAACCAGGACTGAACCAGGACTGAACCAAGGCTAAACCAGGACTAAACCAGGGTTAAACCAAGACTAAACCAGGACTAAACCAGGACTGAACTGAAACTACACCAGGGCTAAACTAGGAGTAAATGAGGACTTTTTTTTTAGTTCTCATTCAGTTATGATTTGGTCCTAGTTTAAGTCCTGGTCTAAGTCCCGGCCTAAGTCCTGGTCTAAGTCCCAGTCTAAGTCCTGGTCTAAGTCCTGGTCTATGTCCTGGTCTAAGTCCTGGTCTGAGTCCTGGTCTGAGTCCCGGTCTGACCCGGTCTCTGGTTTTCAGGGAGGAATGGGAGTGGATCCAGACTTTGGCGGCGTCCTCCTCAGACTCTCCTCTGATTGGTGGAGAGGCTCAGGAGGCGGGACTTTCTGCCCAAAGCCACACCCCCCTGCTGTACTACGAGCTCCAGACGGCGATCAAGACCCTCCTGAAGACCATCAACCTGCCCCTGAACCAGGTCCGACCCGGATGCCCTCCCACACTCCTTCATTACTGTACCAGATGCCCTGTGTGGTGTGTCAGATTGCGTCAGATGCCCTGTCTCGTGTGTCCCAGGCTCGGGGGTTCCGGCTGTACTCGGAGGAGGTGGTGGAGTTGGGTCACGGCGTGTCCTTCCTGCTCCTGTGCCCGGCGGCCGATGACGTCTGCTCTGCCCCGGGACAGACCAACCCGCTGTGCCCGCTGTCCGGCTTCCTCCACCTCCCGCTGCAGATGTTCGAGCTCGGTACAACCCGCAACCCTGTTTAGTCCTGGTTTAAAACTGGTTTAGTCCTGGTTTAGTCCTGGTTTAGTCCTGGTTTAAAACTGGTTTAGTCCTGGTTTAGACCTGGTTTAAAACTGGTTTAGTCCTGGTTTAGACCTGGTTTAGTCCTGGTTTAGACCTGGTTTAGACCTGGTTCAGTCCTGGTTTAGTCCTGGTTTAGTCCTGGTTTAGACCTTCTTCAACCCTGGTTCAGCCCTGGTTTAGTCCTGGTTTAGACCTGGTTTAGAACTGGTTTAGTCCTGGTTTAGTCCTGGTTTAGTCCTCGTTTAGTCCTGGTTTAGTCATGGTTCAGCCCTTGGTCAACCCTGGTTCAGCCCTGGTTTAGTCCTGGTTTAGACCTGGTTTAGTCCTGGTTTAGCCCTAGTTCAAACCTGGTTTAGTCCTGGTTTACTCCTCGTTTAGCCCTAGTTCAATCCTTGTTTAGTCCTGGTTTAGTCCTGGTTCAGCCCTGGTTTAGTCCTGGTTCAGTCCTAGTTTAGTCCTGGTTCAGCCCTGGTTTAGTCCTGGTTTAGTCCTGGTTTAGCCCTAGTTCAATCCTGGTTCAACCCTGGTTCAGCCCTGGTTCAGCCCTGGTTTAGTCCTGGTTTAGCCCTAGTTCAATCCTGGTTCAGCCCTGGTTCAGTCCTAGTTCAGTCCTGGTTTAGTCCTGGTTTAGCCCTAGTTCAATCCTGGTTCAGTCCTGGTCTAGCCCCAGTTCAGTCCTGCTTTAGCCCTGGTTTAGTCCTGGTTTAGTCCTGGTTTAGTCATGGTTCAGCCCTGGTTTAGTCCTGGTTTAGTCATGGTTTAGCCCTTGGTCAACCCTGGTTCAGCCCTGGTTTAGTCCTGTTTTAGTCCTGGTTTAGACCTGGTTTAGTCCTGGTTTAGCCCTAGTTCAAACCTGGTTTAGTCCTGGTTTAGCCCTGGTTTACTCCTGGTTTAGCCCTAGTTCAATCCTTGTTTAGTCCTGGTTTAGTCCTGGTTCAGCCCTGGTTTAGCCCTGGTTTAGTCCTGGTTCAGTCCTAGTTTAGTCCTGGTTCAGCCCTGGTTCAGCCCTGGTTTAGTCCTGGTTTAGTCCTGGTTTAGCCCCAGTTCAGTCCTGCTTTAGCCCTGGTTTAGTCCTGGTTTATGGAGCTACATGGACCACAGAATCTGAGACATATGAGACTGGGGCAGCAAGAGGCTTTGGTGGAACAGACCCTGGTTAGATCCTAGATTAGACCTCAGTAAAACCTGGTCCGGTCCAGGTAGAAAATCGAAAAATTACTTAAAAGTCGTGAAATGATGATGAAATTTTACTTAACAAGTTCTCTAAAAATAAACTTAGTAGATAATAAGTCTGAAAACAAGATGAAGAACGTGATAGACGTTTTAAAATCTTCATCAGATCAGTGAAATTTGCGGTGAACCAGTTTAGAGTTGAAATGTTGAGAAGGTGACTTTGGTTGTTTGTGTGTGTGTCAGTTCACCTGTGCTCGTATAAGGAGCGTCTGATCAGCCTGTACTGCCGCCTCTCCTCCCTGCTCGACCTGGACTCACTCATCACCCAACAGGCCCTGAGAGAAGCCATCACTGATACTGAGGTCTCCACCGCCAAGCAGAGGCACCAGACCGTCCTGGACTACATACAGGTACAGAGGAGGAGGGGAGGAGGAGGAGAGGAGGAGAGGAGGAGGAGAGGAGGGGGAGGAGAGGCACCAGACCGTCCTGGACTACATACAGGTACAGAGGAGGAGGGGAGGAGGAGGAGAGGAGGAGGAGAGGGGGAGGAGAGGCACCAGACCGTCCTGGACTACATACAGGTACAGAGGAGGAGGGGAGGAGGAGGAGAGGAGGAGGAGGAGGAGAGGAGGGGGAGGAGAGGCACCAGACCGTCCTGGACTACATACAGGTACAGAGGAGGAGGAGAGGAGGAGAGGGGGAGGAGGAGAGGAGGGGGAGGAGAGGCACCAGACCGTCCTGGACTACATACAGGTACAGAGGAGGAGGGGAGGAGGAGGAGAGGAGGAGGAGAGGAGGAGAGGAGGGGGAGGAGAGGCACCAGACCGTCCTGGACTACATACAGGTACAGAGGAGGAGGGGAGGAGGAGGAGAGGAGGGGGAGAGGGGGAGGAGAGGCACCAGACCGTCCTGGACTACATACAGGTACAGAGGAGGAGGGGAGGAGGAGAGGAGGAGGAGAGGAGGAGAGGAGGGGGAGGAGAGGCACCAGACCGTCCTGGACTACATACAGGTACAGAGGAGGAGGGGAGGAGGAGGAGAGGAGGAGAGGAGGGGGAGGAGAGGCACCAGACCGTCCTGGACTACATACAGGTACAGAGGAGGAGGGGAGGAGGAGGAGAGGAGGAGGAGAGGAGGAGAGGAGGGGGAGGAGAGGCACCAGACGTCCTGGACTACATACAGGTACAGAGGAGGAGGGGAGGAGGAGGAGAGGAGGCACCAGACCGTCCTGGACTACATACAGGTACAGAGGAGGAGGGGAGGAGGAGGAGGAGAGGAGGAGAGGAGGGGGAGGAGAGGCACCAGACGTCCTGGACTACATACAGGTACAGAGGAGGAGGGGAGGAGGAGGAGAGGAGGGGGAGGAGGGGGAGGAGAGGCACCAGACCGTCCTGGACTACATACAGGTACAGAGGAGGAGGGGAGGAGGAGGAGAGGAGGAGGAGGAGAGGAGGGGTAGGAGAGGCACCAGACCGTCCTGGACTACATACAGGTACAGAGGAGGAGGGGAGGAGGAGGAGGGGAGGAGGAGGAGGAGAGGCACCTGACCGCCCTGGACTACATACAGGTACAGAGGAGGAGGGGAGGAGGAGGAGAGGAGGAGGGGAGGAGGAGGAGAGGAACAACACACTCCTGGACTACATACAGGTACAGAGGAGGAGGGGAGGAGGAGGAGAGGAGGAGGAGGGGGGGGGGGAGGGGGGGGAGGGGCGGCACAAGACAGTCCTGGACTACATACAGGTACAGAGGAGGAGGGGAGGAGGAGGAGGAGAGGAGGAGAGGAGGGGGAGGAGAGGCACCAGACGTCCTGGACTACATACAGGTACAGAGGAGGAGGGGAGGAGGAGGAGAGGAGGAGGAGAGAAGGAGAGGAGGGGGAGGAGAGGCACCAGACCGTCCTGGACTACATACAGGTACAGAGGAGGAGGAGAGGAGGAGGAGAGGAGGAGGAGAGGGGGAGGAGAGGCACCAGACCGTCCTGGACTACATACAGGTACAGAGGAGGAGGGGAGGAGGAGGAGAGGAGGAGGAGAGGAGGGGGAGGAGAGGCACCAGACCGTCCTGGACTACATACAGGTACAGAGGAGGAGGGGAGGAGGAGAGGAGGAGGAGGAGAGGAGGAGAGGGGGAGAGGAGGAGGAGGAGAGGCACCAGACCGTCCTGGACTACATACAGGTACAGAGGAGGAGGGGAGGAGGAGGAGAGGAGGAGGAGAGGAGGAGAGGAGGGGGAGGAGAGGCACCAGACCGTCCTGGACTACATACAGGTACAGAGGAGGAGGGGAGGAGGAGGAGAGGAGGAGGAGGAGAGGAGGGGGAGGAGAGGCACCAGACCGTCCTGGACTACATACAGGTACAGAGGAGGAGGGGAGGAGGAGGAGAGGAGGAGAGGAGGGGGAGGAGAGGCACCAGACCGTCCTGGACTACATACAGGTACAGAGGAGGAGGGGAGGAGGAGAGGAGGAGGAGGAGAGGAGGAGGAGAGGAGGGGAGGAGAGGCACCAGACGTCCTGGACTACATACAGGTACAGAGGAGGAGGGGAGGAGGAGGAGAGGAGGGGGAGGAGAGGCACCAGACCGTCCTGGACTACATACAGGTACAGAGGAGGAGGGGAGGAGGAGGAGAGGAGGAGGAGAGGAGGCGGAGGAGAGGCACCAGACCGTCCTGGACTACATACAGGTACAGAGGAGGAGGGGAGGAGGAGGAGAGGAGGAGAGGAGGGGGAGGAGAGGCACCAGACCGTCCTGGACTACATACAGGTACAGAGGAGGAGGGGAGGAGGAGGAGAGGAGGGGGAGGAGAGGAGGGGGAGGAGAGGAGGGGGAGGAGAGGCACCAGACCGTCCTGGACTACATACAGGTACAGAGGAGGAGGGGAGGAGGAGGAGAGGAGGAGAGGAGGAGGAGGAGAGGCACCAGACCGTCCTGGACTACATACAGGTACAGAGGAGGAGAGGAGGGGGAGGAGGGGAGGGGGGGCGGGGAGAGGAGGAGGAGGAGCAGAGGAAGTCAGAGGAGCAGAGGAGGTCAGAGGAGATCAGAGGAGCAGAGGAGATCAGAGGAGCAGAGGAGGTCAGAGGAGATCAGAGGAGCAGAGGAGATCAGAGGAGCAGAGGAGGTCAGAGGAGCAGAGGAGGTCAGAGGAGATCAGAGGAGCAGAGGAGGTCAGAGGAGCAGAGGAGGTCAGAGGAGCAGAGGAGGTCAGAGGAGCAGAGGAGGTCAGAGGAGGTCAGAGGAGCAGAGGAGGTCAGAGGAGGTCAGAGGAGTAGAGGAGGTCAGAGGAGCAGAGGAGGTCAGAGGAGCAGAGGAGGTCAGAGGAGGTCAGAGGAGGTCAGAGGAGTTCAGAGGAGCAGAGGAGGTCAGAGGAGCAGAGGAGGTCAGAGGAGCAGAGGAGGTCAGAGGAGGTGAGAGGAGCAGAGGAGGTCAGAGGAGGTGAGAGGAGCAGAGGAGGTCAGAGGAGCAGAGGAGGTCAGAGGAGCAGAGGAGGTCAGAGGAGGTCAGAGGAGTTCAGAGGAGGTCAGAGGAGCAGAGGAGGTCAGAGGAGCAGAGGAGGTCAGAGGAGGTCAGAGGAGCAGAGGAGGTCAGAGGAGGTCAGAGGAGCAGAGGAGGTCAGAGGAGCAGAGGAGGTCAGAGGAGGTCAGAGGAGCAGAGGAGGTCAGAGGAGCAGAGGAGGTCAGAGGAGCAGAGGAGTTCAGAGGAGCAGAGGAGGTCAGAGGAGGTCAGAGGAGCAGAGGAGGTCAGAGGAGGTCAGAGGAGCAGAGGTCAGAGGAGTTCAGAGGAGCAGAGGAGGTCAGAGGAGGTCAGAGGAGCAGAGGAGGTCAGAGGAGGTCAGAGGAGGTCACAGGAGGTCAGAGGAGGTCAGAGGAGGTGAGAGGAGCAGAGGAGTGACTGTGCGTGGTCTCTGCAGCAGTTGGATGAGATGAGGCGAGACCTGCGCTGGCTCACAGACGCTCTGCAGTTCGCTCGGTACAAACAGCCCAGAGGAGGCGTCCCCCTTTTAGCCCTGATGCCCTCCCACACCGAGACGCACCAGACGCAGAAGAGCGACTCCACCTCCTCCACCATGGACTACCTCCCCACGCCCTCGCCCTCCCCGGAGCCCCGCAGGAGGCCGGCGGGCAGCGGTGAGTCCTCCTGCGCTCCCGAAATATGTGCTCCTTCTGTTCCGGGACGGTTCCTCCTTCAGGGGTTCCACAGCGATTAAAGAGCAGCACCGTTACCGTAGCAATTAACAATAAACAACAGATTAAAGAGTAGCACCGTTACCGTAGCGACTGACAATAAACAACAGATTAAAGAGTAGCACCGTTACCGTAGCGATTAACAATAAACAACTGATTAAAGAGTAGCACCGTTACCGTAGCGATTAACAATAAACAACTGATTAAAGAGTAGCACCGTTACCGTAGCGATTGACAATAAACAACAGATTAAAGAGTAGCACCGTTACCGTAGCGATTAACAATAAACAACTGATTAAAGAGTAGCACCGTTACCGTAGCGATTGACAATAAACAACAGATTAAAGAGTAGCACCGTTACCGTAGCGATTAACAATAAACAACTGATTAAAGAGTAGCACCGTTACCGTAGCGATTAACAATAAACAACTGATTAAAGAGTAGCACCGTTACCGTAGCGATTGACAATAAACAACAGATTAAAGAGTAGCACCGTTACCGTAGCGATTGACAATAAACAACAGATTAAAGAGTAGCACCGTTACCGTAGCGATTGACAATAAACAACAGATTAAAGAGCAGCACCGTTACCGTAGCGATTAACAATAAACAACTGATTAAAGAGTAGCACCGTTACCGTAGCGATTAACAATAAACAACTGATTAAAGAGCAGCACCGTTACCTTAGCGATTGACAATAAACAACAGATTAAAGAGTAGCACCGTTACCGTAGCGATTAACAATAAACAACTGATTAAAGAGTAGCACCGTTACCGTAGCGATTGACAATAAACAACAGATTAAAGAGCAGCACCGTTACCGTAGCGATTAACAATAAACAACTGATTAAAGAGTAGCACCGTTACCGTAGCGATTAACAATAAACAACTGATTAAAGAGCAGCACCGTTACCTTAGCGATTGACAATAAACAACTGATTAAAGAGCAGCACCGTTACCTTAGCGATTGACAATAAACAACAGATTAAAGAGCAGCACCGTTACCGTAGCGATTAACAATAAACAACTGATTAAAGAGCAGCACCGTTACCTTAGCGATTGACAATAAACAACAGATTAAAGAGCAGCACCGTTACCGTAGCGATTAACAATAAACAACTGATTAAAGAGTAGCACCGTTACCGTAGCGATTAACAATAAACAACTGATTAAAGAGCAGCACCGTTACCGTAGCGATTAACAATAAACAACTGATTAAAGAGTAGCACCGTTACCTTAGCGATTGACAATAAACAACAGATTAAAGAGCAGCACCGTTACCGTAGCGATTAACAATAAACAACTGATTAAAGAGCAGCACCGTTACCTTAGCGATTGACAATAAACAACAGATTAAAGAGCAGCACCGTTACCGTAGCGATTAACAATAAACAACTGATTAAAGAGCAGCACCGTTACCTTAGCGATTGACAATAAACAACAGATTAAAGAGTAGCACCGTTACCGTAGCGATTGACAATAAACAACTGATTAAAGAGTAGCACCGTTACCGTAGCGATTGACAATAAACAACTGATTAAAGAGTAGCACCGTTACCGTAGCGATTAACAATAAACAACTGATTAAAGAGTAGCACCGTTACCGTAGCGATTGACAATAAACAACTGATTAAAGAGTAGCACCGTTACCGTAGCGATTAACAATAAACAACTGATTAAAGAGTAGCACCGTTACCGTAGCGATTAACAATAAACAACTGATTAAAGAGCAGCACCGTTACCGTAGCGATTAACAATAAACAACTGATTAAAGAGCAGCACCGTTACCGTAGCGATTAACAATAAACAACTGATTAAAGAGCAGCACCGTTACCGTAGCGATTAACAATAAACAACTGATTAAAGAGCAGCACCGTTACCGTAGCGATTGACAATAAACAACTGATTAAAGAGCAGCACCGTTACCGTAGCGATTGACAATAAACAACTGATTAAAGAGCAGCACCGTTACCGTAGCGATTAACAATAAACAACTGATTAAAGAGCAGCACCGTTACCGTAGCGATTAACAATAAACAACTGATTAAAGAGCAGCACCGTTACCGTAGCGATTAACAATAAACAACTGATTAAAGAGCAGCACCGTTACCGTAGCGATTAACAATAAACAACTGATTAAAGAGCAGCACCGTTACCGTAGCGATTAACAATAAACAACTGATTAAAGAGTAGCACCGTTACCGTAGCGATTAACAATAAACAACTGATTAAAGAGCAGCACCGTTACCGTAGCGATTAACAATAAACAACTGATTAAAGAGCAGCACCGTTACCGTAGCGATTAACAATAAACAACTAAAAGTATCTTGCGTCTTTTGAACGGTGAACCTGCCACAAAACTGGTAAAAAGGACGCTGGAACCCCACTTCTCCCTCCTCCTCTCCTCCTCTCCTCCTCTTTAACACTCTCCTCCTCCTCACCTCCTCCTCTCCTCCTCCTCCTCCTCTCCTTTCCTCCTCCTCCTCCTCTCCTCCTCACCTCCTCCTCTCCTCACCTCCTCCTCTCCTCTCCTCCTCCTCCTCCTCTCCTCTCCTCCTCCTCTCCTCCTCCTCTCCTCCTCCTCTCCTCCTCCCCTCCTCCTCCTCCTCCTCCCCTCCTCCTCCTCCTCCTCTCCTCCTCCTCTCCTCCTCTCCTCCTCCTCCTCTCCTCCTCTCCTCCTCCTCTCCTCCTCCTCCTCCTCCTCTCCTCTCCTCCTCCTCCTCCTCTCCTCCTCCTCCTCCTCCTCTCCTCCTCCTCCTCGCCTCTCCTCTCCTCCTCCTCCTCCTCCTCCTCCTCCTCCTCCTCCTCCTCCTCCTCCTCCTCTCCTCCTCCTCTCCTCCTCCTCTCCTCCTCCTCCTCCTCCTCCTCTCCTCCTCTCTTCCTCTCCTCCTCTCCTCCTCTCCTCCTCTCTAACCTCCTCCTCTCGTCTCTCGTTCAGACTCTCAGCTGTGTTCGGATGAAGACTGTTCGTCTGAAGTCTTCTTGCCCACAGACAGTGATTATGACTCCAGTGACCCCCTGAGCCCCCGGGACTCGCTCTGCTCCCCCCCCTCCTCCCTCCAATCCCATCAGCCCCTGCACCCGGACCTGCCCCCGGACCTGCCCCGGCCGCGGACACTAGGGGGCAGCGCGCCAGACGTCCTCAGGTCAGAGAGATGTCCAAAAGCAGCTTTAACGTCTCCATGGAGATGTTACTGCTCTGATATGTTCCACAGTATGGCATTAAACTTAATCTATTGACAAGCAGGTGACCAGGCCCAGTGAGATCTGTGGAGAGGCGACCCCGCTCCTGCACGTGTTTCTGAGCAGTAAAAACACTTGGAATTGAATAAATGCAACACTGGCCACATTTATATGAGTTTTTTAAAATTCCAAATGAATTGTTCGGAATTAAAATCTTCTCTTTCAAGTTTCCATGGAAATAATAATTCTGAATTGAGGTTTCCATGGAAACAGGTTAAATGGTCTTTATTTAATCGTTTTCAGCGTCTGGGGGTGGGGAAGGTTCTGATTGGACAGCGACACAAACGTATTTCCGTCTTTGGGAAGAAAACCCACACTTCAGCTGCTCCGGCTTTTCTGTCATCTCGGTTTGTCGTTTCGCCACCGACACAAACACGATCCAAACTTTTTCCGCAGTGGTTCCGATGATAATGAAGCAGCAGCTGGAGAATTCTGTCCTCACGCTTTCCGTCTGTGAGCTGAGGAGGAGAAGGGACGAGTGTGGGAGAAGGAGGAAGAAGACAAACTGAGTCTGAGGCTGCCACACCTCAGCCCACTCCCACATCCCGCTCACAAATCCAAAGAGACGTGGAGGAAAGTCCCAAGAGACGACTGGAGGAGCCGGATCGTCCGGATCGTCCGGATCGAGTCAGAAGGACGAGCCAACGAGCTCCAACCACCGGGATTATTTTGAAGAAGAAGAAACGTTTACAGGATCCAGGAAGAAATTCATTCAGCTTTAAAATTTAAATAAACCCACTGACTTCAGGATTAAGTTGAATTCACAAGAATCATTTTCATTATTAAGTGTTTACATGGACATTTTAAAGAGGAATTCATTTTTATTCAGAATTAAATCATTTGTATTCAGAATGATGTTTAATGCCATACTGTGGAACATTCCAGCCAGAGCATTACCATCTGTATGGAGACGTGGAAAAGTCCCATAGAGCTTCTTTAATTGGTTTCATGTCTGTGCTTCAGTTACAGCGTCTGCCCCTCAGAGTCGGACCTCTCTCCCTCCACTGTCAAAGACTCTAAACCAGATGCCCTCCCGCTGGCCCCTGCGTCCAAAGACCTGTCCCTGTCACCCCTGTCGCCCCTGTCGCCCCTGTCGCCCCTGTCGCCCTCCGTCTCCGAGGCGTCGAAAACCCTGGAGCTGCTGTCCCTGTCGGAGCCGCTCAAACCTCTGAGCGCTCCGGCCAAGAGGAAGCTGCTCTCGCGCTCCCACAGGGGGCAGTATTTCAGCGGGCCTCAGCGCTGGATCCGCGCACAGAGCGGAGAGAGCCACACGGGGGCGCTGTCCCAGGGCGTCTACAAACAGAGCGACGACTGCGAGAGGGGGCCAGGTACGAGACCGGACCAGGACCAGACCAGACCAGACCAGACCGAGGCCAGGTACGAGACCGGACCAGGACCAGACCAGACCAGACCGAGGGCAGGTACGAGACCGGACCAGGACCAGACCAGACCAGACCGAGGGCAGGTACGAGACCGGACCAGGACCAGACCAGACCAGACCGAGGCCAGGTACGAGACCGGACCAGGACCAGACCAGACCAGACCAGACCAGACCGAGGCCAGGTACGAGACCGGACCAGGACCAGACCAGACCAGACCAGACCAGACCGAGGCCAGGTACGAGACCGGACCAGGACCAGACCAGACCGAGGCCAGGTACGAGACCAGACCAGGACCAGACCAGACCAGACCGAGGCCAGGTACGAGACCAGACCAGGACCAGACCAGACCCAGACCAGACCAGACCCAGACTGAGGCCAGGTACGAGACCGGACCAGGACCAGACCAGACCAGACCAGACCGAGGCCAGGTACGAGACCGGACCAGGACCAGACCAGACCAGACCAGACCAGACCAGACCCAGACCGAGGCCAGGTATGAGACCAGACCAGGACCAGACCAGACCAGACCCAGACCGAGGCCAGGTATGAGACCAGACCGAGGGCAGGTAGAGACTAGGCCCAGACCAGGTACCGTGCCCTGCGTCCCGGTTAAGAGGTGTGACGGGGTCGGGCTCTGTAGGTTTGGGAGTTTGCAGTGCAGTGGAACCCGCTGAGCGCAGGAGCCTTGGACAAACGTCAGTGGGATCAGGTTTGGTGTTTGCAGGAGTGAAAGAAACACTGGAGTCTGTGATACTGAGGAAGTGTTTTATTTCCTGGTGCAGAACAAATAATCAAACTAACTGTGAATGAGGCTCCCGAGGCTGTGGGTAAAGGGGCCAATTCGGAGCCCAGTTCCATATTTTGAATTCAGATGCGAGTCTCATAGCAGCTAAAGAGCCAATCAGGAGCGAGGCTTCCTGCTGCGGCGCTGTCAATCAAACCTGCTGCACAAGCGTCCTCAGGGAACGCAGGCGCCTGATTGGTCCGTTAATGTTCAGATCTTTAGGGACAAAATAGTGAAACAAAATCCCCAGGGTCGAGTAGAGGCCTTCAGAACAACCAGGACAGTGTGTTTAGCTCATCGTTTTGTGTCCGGACTCTGAAACATTCTGACGTTTGTTTCCAGGGGTGACGTACGTGAGCCACGCCTCCTGCGTCCTGGAGAAGAGGCGGCGCGAGCCCCGCCCACATGTGCGCCGCATCTTCACCGACACAAAACTGTCCTGTGACCCCGCCTCCAACGACCCGCCCACGCCCTCCTGTGCGCCAGAGGGGCAGGGCTTTACAGGGGGCGGGGTCTCTGTGGTGGTGGGGGCGGAGTCAGAGGAGGAACAGGAAGGGGCGGGGCCTGGGGGAGCGATGGCCGCCGCACAGGAAGTGGACTCAGATGACCAAACGAACGCTCAAGTGCAAGAGATCCTCAGCAGCACGCTCTGATACCTCCTCCTCCTCACCTCCTCCTCCTCACCTCCTCCTCCCTCAGCCTCACCTCCTCCTCCTCACCTCCTCCTCCTCACCTCCTCCTCCTCACCGCCTCCTCCTCACCGCCTCCTCCTCACCTCCTCCTCCCTCACCTCCTCCTCCTCACCTCCTCCTCCCTCACCTCCTCCTCCCTCAGCCTCACCTCCTCCTCCTCACCTCCTCCTCCTCACCTCCTCCTCCTCACCGCCTCCTCCTCACCTCCTCCTCCCTCAGCCTCCTCCACCTCCTCCCTCAGCCACCTCCTCCTCACCTCCTCCTCCTCACCTCCTCGTCCCTCAGCCTCCTCCTCCTCCTCCCTCAGCCTCACCTCCTCCTCCCTCAGCCTCCACATCCCTCAGCCTCTCCTCCTCCTCACCTCCTCCACCCTCAGCCTCACCTCCTCCTCCTCACCTCCTCATCCCTTAGCCTCTCTTCCTCCTCACCTCCTCCTCCCTCAGCCTCACCTCCTCCCTCAGCCTCACCTCCTCCTCCTCACCTCCTCCTCCCTCAGCCTCCTCCTCCTCCTCCCTCAGCCTCCTCCTCCTCACCTCCTCCTCCCTCACCTCCTCCTCCTCACCTCCTCCTCCCTCACCTCCTCCTCCTCACCTCCTCCTCCTCACCTCCTCCTGCCTCAGCCTCACCTCCTCCCCCTCACCTCCTCCTCCCTCAGCCTCCTCATCCCTCAGCCTCTCCTCCTCCTCACCTCCTCCACCCTCAGCCTCACCTCCTCCTCCTCACCTCCTCATCCCTTAGCCTCTCTTCCTCCTCACCTCCTCCTCCCTCAGCCTCACCTCCTCACCTCCTCCTCCTCACCTCCTCCTCCTCACCTCCTCCTCCCTCAGCCTCACCTCCTCACCTCCTCCTCCTCACCTCCTCCTCCCTACCTCCTCCTCCCTCAGCCTCACCTCCTCACCTCCTCCTCCTCACCTCCTCCCTCAGCCTCACCTCCTCACCTTCTCCTCCTCACCTCCTCCCTCAGCCTCACCTCCTCCTCCCTCAGCCTCCCCTCCTCACCTCCTCCTCCCTCAGCCTCACCTCCTCACCTCCTCCTCCCCTCCTCACCTCCTCCTCCTCACCTCCTCCTCCCTCAGCCTCACCTCCTCCTCCCTCAGCCTCACCTCCTCTCCTCCTCCTCCTCATCCTCTTCCTCCTGTGAAAGAGACCGTTAGTATTTATTTGACTTTATTTTAAAGTTTTTATTTTAAAAGTAAACGCCTCAATCTTTATTCCTCAAACTCAGACTGTGGAGTCAAAGTTTCCGCTTGTTTCAAAAGTAAAACGGCGTCTGGAGCTGAAACATTCAGCTGCTCCTGGACCGATGAGGAGGACACGACCTCCTGATGCTCACTTTTATCTAAGACCAGGAGCAGGTTTGAGACGTGGCTCAGTGCTGCCCCCTACTGCAGCTCTGCTGCGTGCGCACTCGACTTTAGGAGACCAAACACAAGCCAGACCTGGTTTAGACCTGGATTAGACCTGGATTAGACCTGGATTAGACCTGGATTAGACCTGGATTAGACCTGGACTAATCCTGGTTTAGTCCTGGATTAAACCTGCATTAGACCTGGATTAGACCTGGACTAATCCTGGTTTAGACCTGGATTAGACCTGGATTAGACCTGGTTCAGTCCTGGTTTAGTTCTGGTTTAGTTCTGGTTTAGTCCTGGTTTACTTCTGGTCTCTTCATCTCAGAGTTTAAACTCTACAGTTGCTGGTTCAACTCCTCTGGCTCTTCGGCTTCGACTGTTACAAAGTCTCGGCCCCGTGAACCTTTTGCACATGTGACGTTCCGGAGCCCGACGTGAATGTGAGTCCGACTTCTGCTGCTGCGTTTACACATGGACCAGGAAGAACTTTAACTGAAGAGGGGACACTCCCCACTGACACAGGGCCCCTACGAGGTCCCACAGGCCCCTACGAGGTCCCACAGGCCCCTACAAGGTCTCACATGCCCCTACGAGGTCCCACAGGCCCCTACAAGGTCTCACATGCCCCTACGAGGTCCCACAGGCCCCTACGAGGTCCCACAGGCCCCTACGAGGTCCCACAGGCCCCTACGAGGTCTCACATGCCCCTACGAGGTCCCACAGGCCCCTATGAGGTCCCACATGCCCCTATGAGGTCCCACAGGCCCCTACGAGGTCCCACAGGCCCCTATGAGGTCCCACATGCCCCTACGAGGTCCCACAGGCCCCTACGAGGTCCCACATGCCCCTACGAGGTCCCACAGGCCCCTACGAGGTCCCACAGGCCCCTACAAAGTGGGTCAAAGTGTTTATTTAGTTTTCTTTCATATGGAAAGTTAACCCTATAACGCCAAACGTATCATATTTGATACATGAGTTTTTCAGCCCTCCACATGAGCAGTGTGACATTTTTTCCCCTGAAAAACCTGATGTATACAATCAGATACATGTAGTGCACAAATAATCCAACAGTGGGTGTGATTCACTGATTAGAGGGTGCTCCAGTGACAATACAAGATTGCCATAAATAATAATATATGGAAAATGATTTTTTGAAATGAATTTTTTTTTTTGTTTGTTTAGAGGGACCAATAAAGGCTCCAAGTTCAAAGAATTGGAATTTTCTGCCAATTATTTAATGGTGTGGGCTTTACAGGGTTAAGGGAGGTTTAACCTTCACCCGTTAACACCAGGATCTCTGAATGTTCCATTTGAAATGATTTTAAATGAACTTCTTCATTGAGCTGAAAGGAGAGGAACCAAACCTAAAGGAACTGTGTGTAACATTTACTTTTTAAATTTAACAAACAAGAGACCAAATAGAACTTTTACTGATGATAACTGTAATACTGATTATTCCATATCTACAGCCCAGCACCTGCTCCTGAGTCAGTGCTAGTGCAGCCTCTGCAGCTCAGGGAGGTTCTGAGCTTCACACGACGCCTGGACACAAACTGAGACTGAGACACTTGGACGTGTCTCTGTGGCAGGAGAAGAATCTGGAGACACAGGGTCAGAGGTGAGGCCAGAACCTTAAACTTCAGGATCAAACGGTTCCTTTAGGTGTTTACAGACCTCTCCCTGACCTGATTCCCCAGATCTCTCCCTGACCTGACTCCCCAGCCCTCTCCCTGACCTGACTCCCCAGACCTCTCCCTGACCTGATTCCCCAGATCTCTCCCTGACCTGACTCCCCAGCCCTCTCCCTGACCTGACTCCCCAGCCCTCTCCCTGACCTGACTCCCCAGCCCTCTCCCTGACCTGACTCTGCCCTCTCCCTGACCTGACTCAGACCTCTCCCTGACCTGACTCAGACCTCTCCCTGACCTGACTCTGCCCTCTCCCTGACCTGACTCTGCCCTCTCCCTGACCTGACTCTGCCCTCTCCCTGACCTGACTCAGACCTCTCCCTGACCTGACTCAGCCCTCTCCCTGACCTGACTCAGACCTCTCCCTGACCTGACTCTGCCCTCTCCCTGACCTGACTCTGCCCTCTCCCTGACCTGACTCCCAGCCGGTCGTTCTGTTTGCCCTCCTGCGCCCCCCAGTGGAGAGTGTCGGCTCCAGTTGAATTCACTGTAAATGTTCATATTTATATTTGTACAAACTCTGAGTATTTTTGTAAAATGGACGACTCTTTTGTGGCATGTTTTTGTTTGTGTTTAAACTTCCTGTTTTCAACCCTGCACTTTCACACAGCGTCCAATCAGGTCGCAGCACTCCCCCGACGCCGCGCTGTGATTGGACGCTCAGGTCACATGACTCATGTGTCAAGAATAAAGTCTGTGCACAAAACTCAGTCTGGATTTGATCTGGGTTTAGTCCTGGTTTAGTCCTGGTTTAGTCCTGGTTTAGTCCTGGTTCAGTCCTGGTTCAGTCCAGGTTTAGTCCTGGTCTAGTCCTGGTTCAATCCAGGTTTAGTCCTGGTTTGGTCCTGGTTTAGACCTGGTTCAGTCCTGGTTTAGTCCTGGTTCAGTCCAGGTTTAGTCCTGGTTTAGTCCTGTTCAGTCCTGGTTTAGTCCTGGTTTCGTCCTGGTTTAGTCCTGGTTCAGTCCAGGTTTAGTCCTGGTTTAGTCCTGTTCAGTCTTGGTTTAGTCCTGGTTTAGTCCTGGTTTAGTCCTGGTTCAGTCCTGGTTCAGTCCTGGTTCAGTCCTGGTTCAGTCCTGGTTTAGTCCTGGTTTAGTCCTGGTTCAGTCCTGGTTCAGTCCTGGTTCAGTCCTGGTTCAGTCCTGGTTCAGTCCTGGTTCAGTCCTGGTTCAGTCCTGGTTTAGTCCTGGTTTAGTCCTTTAGGCCCAGTTCAGGGGCAGTTTGCCTAAATGATTCTGATGATGATTTTATTATAGTTTTATGTCCAGCCCCGTTGCCGTTGCTGCTGATGTTACTGCTAAAAACATGAACCACGGATTTTAAGATCAAGTTATTCTAATAATTCTGTCCAAAACAAAAAACTTCTGCAGAACATTCACCGAACACTACGTCTGTATTTCTGGGAACAAACAGTGATGAGATTTACATTATTAATGATGTATTTTTAAATAGATCAGGATCACATTGATGCAGGGACTGTATTTAAGTCCGTTTAAAAGAAGGTTTATTAAACAATCAAAGGAACTTCAGGAAATGACCTCATGAACAGTGAGACATTAAACCACCACACGTACACAGGGCATTAAACACAGGGCATTAAACACAGGGCATTAAACACAGGGCATTAAACACAGGGCATTAAACACAGGGCATTAAACAGCTGTGTGTCAGTGTGTCTCAGACAGTTGTTCCCGTTTTGCTAAAGCAGGTGACAACATGAAATGTATCTGATATTTATCTTTGTCACATATGATCAGGTGGAATATCACTGCTTAACTGCAGTATAATATAATATAAAAATCATGATTCAGACCCTCCTGCCCTTCAATCTTAAGGTTCTCCACCAGCACTCTGCACCACCACCTCCTCAGGAAAAGTCTGTGTTATTATAAAATATGAATCAAAAGCAAAAGACTAAAGACTGAAACAGACTTTTCCTCAGCCTCAGGTCGTTTCTCTTCTCTAGTTTTGTGGAGTTTGTCTCCGTCAGCTGAGCAGAAATGACGTCCTGTAATTACCACAGAAATAATAATGAAGAATTTTAGAAATAAACTCACACAAATGAAACTGTCACAGCACAAAACAGCACAAACCAAATACAAACGTTTGACATCATTTTCTTCCTGTTTTGAGGCTGTTTCACATTCTGAGGTTCTGGACGACGTCATCGACCAAAATAAAACTGTGAATATCTGAAGAACCAGAATCACACAAACTGAACTTTTGACTCCATTTTGGGCGTTTTCGAGCTTTTTTCTTCTTCCTGTGGGTCTGACCCCAGTTTGACCTGTAAAAGAATCGTTAATTTCTCCAAAACTAAAGAAGCACAAATGAAACTTTTTGCAGCACAAACGACTGACACAGTTTTGTGGGTTTGCGTTTGATGGGGCGATTTCTGACCTCAGGTGATATAACTGGATCTGGTTGACCGGGTCCTTCCACGAAGAGGATGCCCCACAGGGGTTGGCGTCGAGAAAAGACGGATTTTTCAGCTCAAGCTGGGTGCGCGCTTTTCAATCTCTGTCGTTCATCCTCCAAGCAGAAGTACACCGAATCCGGCTCGAAGGACCATTATGTCATGATTTTTATACAATCACAATCCAGTGACAGTATTTCTGACATTTAAACTCCAGTCTCCTGCCAATTGGGATTAAATACTGAGTCAAATCTCTTTTACGTGCCTTTTTGCACGGGGAAGCATGGCCGCGTCCAGCTCTAGGCTCGTCCACGCTGCTCTTCCCTAGCTCCTCCCCTTGCGGCACACCTTTATTTGGTTCAAACAATTTATCATGTCAGTACAAAGGCAACCTGATCAACGTATACATAATCTCGTTAAGTTTACCACAGATAACATAGTGAAGTATATCATGACTTTGTTTTACATTTGAACAAATTTATGATCTGGGAACTTAGCTCAGTGCGAAGCAAGAGGTCACAAGAGGTCACACATCTGGTTTTAGCAGAGATAGTGTTAACACAGGCTCTTCATCCTCTGAGCCTGCCTTGTACCATGAGATTGTTTGATGTACATTTTTAAATAACTTCATTATAAGCATTTTATTCTAACAGGCGACTTCAGGGAGGTGACTGACAGTGGCCCCGGGTCCCTCCTCGGCCGATCACTGTGATTTTATTTATTTTCTTCTTTTTTAAGTTTGGGTTCATGGTCAGAGACTTGCTGTAGGGTTTAAGGTGAAGGACGTGTGGCCGTTTGCACTGGAGCCTGAGGATCAGATTCTATCGATTATTGTTAAACCTTCATGTTTATCGCTGCCTTTGCCTGTGAACTCACACATGGCGCCGTTTATCAGAAAATCAGTTATGAAAAACAAAGAAATGAACTTCCTGGATGTCCACATTCTGCTGTAGCTGAACAGATCTGTTTCCTCATATCTTCATGTTCTTCTCTGTTCTTTGTGTCGGCCGACATTTCGCTCAAAGCCTTTGGACTCGACGGTGAACATTTCTCAAACGGCATCGCTGTCATTCCCCAACACTTCATCAGATCGTACATTCTGTTCTGAGCTTCGGTTTCCGTGTGGTCCCCCCGCCTCTGCAGCGCCCCCTGTGCACGTCTGTCTCCGCTACATGTGTGGAACTGTATCAAAACGATCCTGATCCTGATCCTGATCCTGATCCTGATCCTGCACAAAAACTGTGTCAGTCGTTTGTGCTGCAAAAAGTTTCGTTTGTGCTTCTTTAGTTTTGGAGAAATTAACGATTCTTTTACAGGTCAAACTGGGGTCAGACCCACAGGAAGAAGAAAAATGCTCGAAAACGCCCAAAATGGAGTCAAAAGTTTCGTTTGTGTGATTCTGGTTCTTCAGATATTCACAGTTTTATTTTGGTCGATGACGTCGTCCAGAACCTCAGAATGTGAAACAGCCTCAAAACAGGAAGAAAATGATGTCAAACGTTTGTATTTGGTTTGTGCTGTTTTGTGCTGTGACAGTTTCATTTGTGTGAGTTTATTTCTAAAATTCTTCATTATTATTTCTGTGGTAATTACAGGACGTCATTTCTGCTCAGCTGACGGAGACAAACTCCACAAAACTAGAGAAGAGAAACGACCTGAGGCTGAGGAAAAGTCTGTGTTATTATAAAATATGAATCAAAAGCAAAAGACTAAAGACTGAAACAGACTTTATGCCTTATGGTGAGGGAGGAGGAGGAGGTGAGGAGGAGGAGGAGGTGAGGGAGGAGGAGGAGGAGGTGAGGAGGAGGAGGAGGAGGAGGTGAGGGAGGAGGAGGAGGTGAGGAGGAGGAGGAGGAGGAGGTGAGGAGGAGGAGGAGGAGGAGGTGAGGGAGGAGGAGGTGAGGAGGTGAAGGAGGAGGTGAGGAGGAGGAGGAGGTGAGGGTGAGGAGGAGGAGGAGGTGAGGGAGGAGGAGGAGGTGAGGAGGAGGAGGAGGTGCATTGTCATAACAGAAAACACATTTTATTTGATTTATTTCACCTTTATTTAAGCAGGAAAAACAGCATTAAGATCAGAGACACGAGAACAGATCAGCACCAGGAGGAAAGAACAGCACCAGGAGGAAAGATCAGCACCAGGAGGAAAGATCAGCACCAGGAGGAAAGAACAGCACCAGGAGGAAAGAACAGCACCAGGAGGAAAGAACAGCACCAGGAGGAAAGAACAGCACCAGGAGGAAAGAACAGCACCAGGAGGAAAGAAGAGTTTCTGGAGCAGATAAAACTTCACAAAGTGATTTACAGACGACACAGACCGAAGAGCCGCGTCTCCAGCCGCTTTTTACGAGTCCGTTATGGAGTTATCGGGGTCGAATCTGCCGTTTTCACACTCGCCTGTGATTAAAGCACAAATATGAGGAGGCGGTCGTCCCGGTAACAAACAGGATTAACACAGGATGAGGGTTTCTCGTGTTTGATTGATTTATTTATTTCGGTCACAAACACATGAGTAACAAACACATGAGTAACAGAACAGCAGAGACCACAGCACAAACTAAGTCTCACAGTTCGTGCATCTGCTCAGAGTTAAACATTTAAATTTCATGTAAAGAAAGTTCAAAACGAGTGAGGATCATCAGAGGAACTCCAGTAAATCACAGCATTTCACTTTTTTTCCCAAACCAAATGATTCAAAAGGAAAATCCCCCCTGTAAATGTCAGAAACACACATTTGAGTGACGTCACACACTGTTTTCCTGGAATAACACACATGTTTATGGGGTCAAACTTCTTTTGTCTTGTGTTTTACAGATTCTGGTCAGATTCTGATTGTCACGACAAAAACGTTAGTTAATAAAACGTTCAGTTTGGCGGCGCTAAACGAGGTGAGTCGCTGAGACTCCCGTTTGTGTATTTCACGACCTCTGCCCCTGGGCACTTGTCATTGTGTTCGGCTGCTATAAAGTCTGAGTCTGAGGCTTTAGTCTGAATGAAGTCTTCTGCCTTCTTCCTCATTTCAGTGACGATCTGACTGCAGAAATACCACGGCTGATCTGACACTTGTACGAGCTGCTCCAGACGCCTCCCCGTCTTCAGAGCGCTCACATACTGAGCCATGTTCTCTAACTGAGCGTCAGTGCTCTGCAGTGAGGTGAACATGAACCCTCTGCACACAGCGCGTTCTGGAGCCAACACAAACCTGTCGACCTCGGCCTGAGTGGACAGGACTCGCACGCCACTCAGGATTTCTAAAGTGGAATCCACCACATTCACCTCTCTCTCCTTGTCTTCCAGCCACTGTGTTAGTTTGTCCTGACTGAACGGTGAGTTCTTTCTCTCATCAAGGAGACTTTTCAGAACACTCTCTTTTATTTTCCCCTCTCGAATAGCAGGAACTTTCTCTGCCATTTGCCTCTGGAGCTCTACAATGTAATAGTGGCACAGTTTGTAAAACTTGTGCAGCTGAGCATTAAGCTCTGGAAACTTCCCCACTGCACTGACAGAGAGACAATCATTACATCTCCTCTGAGCGCTGGACAGCTCCTCCAGAGTGTTCTCAGCGTCTATCACTAAGCCAACACTGACTTCTCGAACTCTCCGAGCTGCGTTCTGGCTCAGAAATGTTAACGGCATCAGCCACACCTGCACTGGAACTGCATTCTCCCCATTCTTCCCCAGCAGCTCGGTCATGTCAGTGTAGGTCTGCACTGCCCCTGTGATCGTAGTCGGCTCACTCGCCAGCAGGAAGTCTGAGTAGAATTTAACAGAAAGTTTTTGAACAAGAGATTTCTGTTCTTTCGTTAGGTCATGACTGTAATCAAAATGCACTGAGCCGAAAATTAACCATAACACAGCTTTAACTTTGATTCTAGTTTCCTGAACCTCATGAGCCTCTAAGTTGTGTGTGTCAAACACAAAGAAGGCGTTTGCCCCGTACTGGATCCCTGTGACCACATGTGTGGCCAGGGCCTTCTCCAGCATCGCTCTGTTCTGGATGTTCTCGCAGACGTCTTCAGTCAGGGACAGCTGCTCAAAGTGGGTGGTGGCCTTGTACTTCAGAGTCACACTGCACTGGTTCTGAAACTGCAGCTGATCGTGGAGCATCGTGGCTGATCCTTGTCCCTTTACGAGCCCGATCAGAACACTGGCTCTGAGAGAAGCTTGAAGCTCCAGGAGAGAAGCCTTCTCTTCAGCCGAGTCTGACGCTGTGATGCTGAAGTTACTGAACGGCTGAGACCTTCTCAGGCTCATTCCCTGGATAGTGTCTGAATCCCACAGAGCGCTCCCTACAACAAACACATCTTCAAACACTTATTTTACAGATTATTTTGACAGGACAAAGCATAATGACCAGCAGAGTGTGCGGCTGATCTGAGAATCCTCATCTCAGCTCAATGAAAACTACAACACACTGAACAAACTATACTATGGCTATTTTTATTTGGAAAGCATCAAATCTATCTTGTATCTTTTAGACGTAGTACAGACCCAGTATTTAGGGGATTTAAACACCTGTGTTTGTGTTGGAGTCTCTCCCCTGTGGCACCAGTTGTGTGATAAAAACATGGAAGAAGGAAATTCCTCACCTGTGATGAGCTGGTCTCTCCGGGCATCGTACAACATTCCCAGTTTGAAAGGACGTCCCAGCGCTGCGACGGTCACTTGGTCTGAAGCCATTTCCCCAAACTGTAAAAGACACAAATGTTCTGAACAGCAAAGGGAAAGAAATGACATTTAAATCACCCGTGCGTCTCCTCACCTGCTGCAGTGTTCTGGATGTTCCAGCGTCTGACGCCTGCAGCAGGACTGAGGAGGGCGGGCGCTTTCCTCCCACGTCTGCAGGTTAGAGAGTGACGCAGACGCTCATCAAGGTGTTTCTCTCAAATGCAAACAGGACTCTGGGACTGTTTGTCACCTGCTCATTCACCCTCACCTGAGTTACTGTGCAGAAGTTTGGGGAAATCATTATAAAATCAACATACATCCATGAACAATTTTACAAAAACATTTATACACAATGTGGGGTTCAGGGAGCACACGGACAGCTTATTTTTAGAAGCAAAACTCTTCATATTTCCCGGTTTAGTAGAATATTTGTCAGCACTTATTATGTTTAAAGCAAGAAATCATCAATTACCTGTAAATATTCCAAATGTGTTTATAGAAAGAGAAGTGTACATGTAAACGCGTAAGGTTTTGTGTTCTGGATTTCGACTCTGTGACTCAATAAAATTCACTTTGACTTTGAACTCCGTAAGGTCCCAAAACATCCGCTAAAGGAAGGAAGAAGCACTGGGCTTTGAGGGTGCAGACAGTTCCCCCAGTTTATCTCTGTGTTGGGGATTTTTTCCCCTTATTTTGCTCTGAAACCATAAAAGCTGGAGTCGTGCTCCATCACAAATAGTTTGTTTGCAGTTTTGTTGAAAATTCACCATGACCAGGCCCAGATTCATGTTCTAAATGTTCTTGAATCTTTATCACACATGGGCTAAGTGTCCAAATCTGAATATATCTTCATTTACTGTTTTTCATGTCCTGACCAGAGACTGTGTAAAAAGCATTGAGCTCTGCTCAAATAAAGCTCATGATTCTCACACTTTCAGGAGCCACAAGACCCCAGTGTGGGTCCCTGGAGCCAGAGTCAGAATCCTCTGAACTCACTGACTTTGTGGTCTTGTTTTGTAGCTCTTTGGTGTATTCAAAACCATTTCTGCACAGACAGAGTTCTGCACAGGTTGTTCTTTTTTCTCCTCTCCTATATATTTACAGGTGTTTGTCAGAAGTGGTTTTGTAACATGAAGGAGCCTCATGTGTCACTCAAGAATCCAGCAGAGGGACCAGAAAAACACGAGGATGTGGTGTTCATGAAGATAGATGAGGAAACAGAACACAGTCTAATCTTTTCAATCACATTCAGATCACTGATGTTCGGTCTATATGTGATGTGTCAACAGGTGCAGAGATACGACAAGTGACATTTGTGAAGAAGGAAGATGCTGTGTCCGCACACTGTCAGCAGACAAATATGTTTGAGTTAGAAAAACTAACAAACTGTAGATATTTTACAAAGTTAAAAGTTTAAAAAATTGCCAATTTTGGTAGTTTTGTAACAAAAAGTGGAGGAATGTTTGTGTCTTGTGTCGATGAAGAATCTCGCCGAGCTGTTAGAATATTTATGACGTGTTTTATTTGGAGCTGCTGTTTGCAGCACAGACAATAGACACACAACGTGGAGTTAATACGACTGACTAAGATTCAGGACCAGGCCTCCACCTCCTCCTGCTCCAGCCAACAACAGCTCAGCCCGACCAGCTTCAGTTACCCAGAAGGCCTATTTCTACAGGCCTGTCCTGACACAGTCTCCGCTCTCTGCCTCGTGTCCGTCCTTCATCTATAAAGGACCTCTTTACCGTGTCCCACTGCTGCGCCCTGGTCCTGGCTGTGGACAGAAACACTGTTCATCATCGTCAGTCCCCTGTGTTTTTCAGCAGGATGTGACATTCACAAGTGGAACTGTTTTACCAGTTTGGTCTTAATCGTGGCCACACGGCTCTTCAAAGCCTGATCCTGTCAGATCCCAGATGCTCAGCAGGACCTGGTCAGGACTTGGAGACACTGGGAACAGCAGGTGCCACAGGGGGGCGCCAGTCACAAAAACTGTCATTGTGTCCTTAGGCAAGACACTTCACCCACATTGCTGAGTATTAAAGTAGACTGTGTGTGAGTGTTGGTGGTCGGAGGGGCCGATGGTGCAGGTTGGAGTCTCGCTTCAGTCAGTCTGCCCCAGGGCAGCTGTGGCTACAGTAGAGTTTACACCACCGAGTGTGGAGAGAATGAAGAATGCACCAAACTAAAGAGTCTGAGGCTCCAGAAAAGTGCTGAATAAAAATGCTGCATTATTATGAGAATGAGGAAGTGTTTTTAGTTGAACAAACCCTTGTGAATAGTTTAAAGTTCAAGACTGTATGTAGGTGTATTTGTATGTGTCCATGTGCACAGGTCTGTGCTCATGCACAGACACACAAATGAATGTGTCGGTGGACTTAGAATTAGACTTATACTTTATTGACCCACAATGACAATGACTTGGACACAGGAGCTCACAACATATCACATCATGTGACAAGAACAAAGAGTAAAATATAAAAAATAAATAAACTGTGTGTGTGTATAGTACTGTGTGTGTGTATTGTACTGTGTGTGTGTATAGTCCTGTGTGTGTGTATAGTCCTGTGTGTGTGTATAGTCCTGTGTGTGTGTATAGTCCTGTGTGTGTGTATAGTACTGTGTGTGTGTATAGTCCTGTGTGTGTGTATAGTACTGTGTGTGTGTATAGTCCTGTGTGTGTGTATAGTCCTGTGTGTGTGTATAGTACTGTGTCTGTGTATAGTCCTGTGTGTGTGTATAGTACTGTGTCTGTGTATAGTCCTGTGTGTGTATAGTACTGTGTGTGTGTATAGTACTGTGTGTGTGTATAGTACTGTGTGTGTATAGTCCTGTGTGTGTATAGTCCTGTGTGTGTATAGTCCTGTGTGTGTGTATAGTCCTGTGTGTGTATAGTCCTGTGTGTGTGTATAGGGGGTATAGGGACATGCAGGTGAATGTACATGTGTAGTTACGACATCTGTCTATGCATATATGTCCTATGTTCATTTCACTCGTGTGTGTGTGTGTGTGTGCGTGTGTGTGTGTGTGTGTGTGTGTGTGTGTGCGTGTGTGTGTGTGTGTGTATAAAACAAAGTAAAAAAACGGTCACACACACCTGAATTTATGGCAGAATTTGGTGAGTTTTTAAATTTGTTTCCGGGGTTAAATTAGCGTTCGAAGACACTCAACACTGTGAGAAGCACCGGCCCTACAGAGACGAACGGTCACAGTTCTGGACGTTCTTTTTTTGTTCTGACTTAAAGAACACAGGTACAATATTACACTGTGTACTGACCGATGTCGTAAACGGAAAGATACGCACCAAATCTGTTTTCAGTCGTGCAGAGAATGTAAGAATCAATACTTCACATACCCCTATACACCCCACGCGCCCGGAGCTGCTTTTCACATCATCGACTTACGAGGAAGTAAATATTTGAAAGCTTGTTGGAATTTTCCTCATTTCAGTCCTGGTTACGCCTCCTCCTCCTCCCCTATAAAAGAAAGATGCAGATTGTAGGTTCCTCACAGGATCTCTGGGGACGTGGACAGCCATGGCAGAGGTACGGCACCAACATTTCTCTGAGTGTTGTTTTTATGGTTTAATAATTTGCTTTTATTTTTCCAGAAAGCTACAAACACTCAACTCATTGTTGGCGGCTTGGGCCGACCCTTCACCCTGGGCATGTTGTACAATGCGCCAAAGGATGAGCTGGTTCCAGGTCAGTGAGTTGTGTTATATTACACTTTATACTATTACATATACTGTAAATAATATATGTCCAAAAGAGTTTCATGGTTCAATTTAGTACAAAATGTCAATTTTTGTACTAGGCTTGAACCTCAACTAAGACATTTATAGGCCCATTTTTGAAACCACAGCCTCGAATATTGTTACTGAGATCATAAAAAATACTTAGACACTTAGAAATACCATCTTACCAAAGCCAACGAAGCAAAGCAGAGCAGGGCCTCAGTACTGGGAGAGCACGGACAATCCCAGGAGCCACAGTGGGGCGCTAGTGCCAAAACTGTCATTGCGTCCTTAGGCAAGACACTTCACAAACTTTGCCTTGTATAAAGTGGCCCCACCAGGGCGGCACTGCAGTTACTACAGTAGCTCATCACCACTGAGGGCGGCGTGAATCATGCTCTGGAACACATTATAAATTCAGTGTTTCACTAATGAATATATTGAAGTTCATATGGCGCACTGCTGAAGTATCTTAAATGAATATGGTTTGTTTGTGTTTAGGGCTGGCACTTTGGGACTCAGAGACCCTTACAAAGGTCACGCTTCAAAAGCCCCTGAAGAGCAGTTTCTTTTACGTCAGCGGGTCAGACTCCACTAAAGAGAGCTCCTTTAACCTGACCGTGGACGCCTCCCTGAAGCTCAGCTTTATGAGTGGAATGGTCGAAGTCGGAGGATCAGCGAACTATCTAAATGACAAAAAAGAGTTCAAAAACCAGAGCAGAGTGATCCTGTGGTACAAGGCCACGACTCACTTTGAGCAGCTGTGCCTCACAGAAGATGTGTGTGAGAAGATTCAGAAGAGTGGGATGAATGAGAAGGGCCTGGCCACACATGTGGTCACAGGGATAGAGTATGGAGCCAATGCCTATTTTGTGTTTGACAGTCAGATGTTAGAGGCAAATGATGTTCAGGCAATTAAAGGTCAAATGGAGGCAACAATTAAAAAGATTCCTAGCTTTGACATTAGTGGAGAGGCTAAAATCGATCTGACTGATGCGGAAAAGAAATTAGTAAAAACATTCTCTGTTCACTTTTTTGGAGATTTTCTTCTTGAGAGTAACCCTGCAACATTTGACACAGCTGTGCAGACCTATGTGACCCTGCCAAAGCTGCTGATAGCAGAAGAAAATAAAAAAAACCCAATGAACACAGTTCCTGTGAGGGTCTGGATGCTGCCACTTGAGGTATTTACTAAGGTGCAGTCTGGTCAGATCATCAAAGGCATCAGTATTGGCTTAGTGATAGACGCTGAGAACACTCTGGAGGAGCTGTCCAGCGCTCAGAGGAGATGTAATGATTGTCTCTCTGTCAGTGCAGTGGGGAAGTTTCCAGAGCTTAATGCTCAGCTGCACAAGTTTTACAAACTGTGCCACTATTACATTGTAGAGCTCCAGAGGCAAATGGCAGAGAAAGTTCCTGCTATTCGAGAGGGGAAAATAGAAGAGAGCGTTCTGAAAAGTATCCTTGATGAGAGAAAGAACTCACCGTTCAGTCAGGACAAACTAACACAGTGGCTGGAAGACAAGGAGAGAGAGGTGAATGTGGTGGATTCCACTTTAGAAATCCTGAGTGGCGTGCGAGTCCTGTCCACTCAGGCCGAGGTCGACAGGTTTGTGTTGGCTCCAGGAGACGGCTTCACCTTCGCCTATGTCTTCACGTCAATGGAGACCACTGACGCTCAGCTGGTGAACATGGGTCTGTACCTGGATTCTCTGAAATGGGAAAAACCTTATGTGGAGTTCAGTTTGACAGCTGGTGCGCCTGGTCCTCAGGGGCAATGGTACAACAAAAAAGATGTGGTGGTCACTATGAGGAAATTGGCTGCAGCTTGTATGGAAGCAACTCCATGTTTTCATTTTGTCACTGCAATAAATAACCCAGAATATGCTGGTGCTGCCACATATCAGTACCAGGGGGGAATCCTGCAAAGCATTAAATTAGCCCAAAGCATTAAGGGAAGTGAGAAAGATGAGCATGACGAGTGATTATCTGTTTCTTTTGTTGACCCTAAATCATGTTTTACTGTGTGGTGAATAATCATTGGCGTTGCAGTTTTGAAGTCACTGATGAAGCTTGTGTTTGTTTTTGTTTTTTTTGGGGTTCATTATCACATGTATTCAAAGTTTGAATGTAATAAACTGGTGTTTAACTAATAATAATAATCATCACTGAAAGGATTTGTAAATGAATCAGTTTTTCTTATTAAATTGTTGTTTATAATTGTTATTAAATAAACTCTTGATTGATTTTATTAAAAACTTTTCATTGATTTATCAAATATTCTTTTAAAGACTCTTTTAATTAAAGCTTCAGTCCGTTTAGTGTGACGGCACTCTGGATTCTTATTTATTAAACTACAATTTCCACACTAAGATTATAAAAAGATTCCTCGATTCCGCTCCTCTGTCCTCCATTTTTCAGCTGTCAATCAAATGAGCCTATTTAAGCAGCATCCCAAAGCTCTGAGGAGGCGAGGGAAGGAAACCAAAAGGGACATTAGGGATGTAACAATAACCAAAATCTGGTGATATCGTCTCGTCAAAGGTCACAATAATATCATGGACCATCACAATATGTCCAATCACGAGTGTCTTTGCTTAAATGCATAGTTTTGATGCAGAAAAAAACAGATAAAAAAACATTGTGTCTTTGCTCCGTTTCAGTGCAGACGACCAGGGCTCTACACTAACTTTATTTTTCAGGAGCGCATTTGCCCCTAAGTCAAAAATTTTAGGAGCACAGAAAAACAAATGGGGCACAAATAGATTTGAGTTTTGAACGTTTATTACAGTGCAGAACTTGTGCAAACCAACTTATCTGAATGAATTTTATCCCAAAAAACACAAAAGAATTATGACTGTACTTTTCCTGCACAGTCACTGTGTTTTGAATTAGTCTATCTCCATTTTATCTGATTAATATTCATTTAGACTTAAAATAAGCCAAACAGACTGTACTGCACTGAAACACTCTGCGCCCCTTTTTGGACCTAAGCGAACAGACAAGAACATTCACACAGACAGTGGCTCCTCTTTTCTGCATCACTCGAGGAAAAACTCAAACTAAAACACAACACGACCCACAGTTTGAGAACCTCTTCTTTAAGAGAACTTCCACTGGCACTTTACACAAAACTGCTTCGATGTCAATAAAGTGGGTAGAATTTTTAAACCTGTATTTTCAAATTCCTGGAGTTGTGACAAACAGATTAATTTGGCATTTTCTTTGGCAAACTTCAGCCCACATATCGCCTGCTCTGTGCTGTAGCTCTGCTCTGTGCGACACTGACAGAAAATGAGTTTTTTTCCACAGGGCAGATGTTTAACCTGCCCTGTGACGCACGCTGAGGGTGGAGCTGTGGACGAGCCGCGCCCTGGTGGTGCAGTGTCCACGGGCTCCAGCGCACAGGTCCCGCACACTGGTACAAGTTTACTGGCGACAGCAGCGGCCGTAATGAAATATGATGCACTCAGTATTCAGACATCGAGTCCGTGACGTGACCGAGTCCAAATGCGCTCGAGTCCGTGACAAGACCGAGACAAAGCTCTCGCTTTGTATTTGTATTTGTATTTATTTATTTATGAAGGGACAATGCATATCAAAACAGGAATATATGGAAAAATCACATATCTGTAAATACGCAGGATTATAGCCAAAGCTAATTTCCATCCTCAGTCCTGCTGGTGTGAACCAGACACACGACCCCCACAGTTCATAAAAACATTACAAAAAATATGCACAATTTACCACATACAAAGAATACTAATATTAGTCAATTCATGCACTCATTCAATCATAACCACACGCTGCACTCACCACAAAGCAGATGCAACCGCATTAACCACAAAGTTACAATATCTAATATAAGGTGCCAATCATTTCATTATCTCGACCTATTCATATAATTCACTTTCATTCATATCCACACGGCATCACACACTACACATTATAATTTACCACATTAAAGTTAAAGTGCTTCTCCGTTCACAGACCAATTCATGAGGTTTCATTTCACACATCCAAATACTATCACACATACTTCATAGCAGAATTTACAATGCTAAAACTACAAAAGTGCACAAATCAGTTTGAGTCTAATGTGGACAGTTTTGGTTTTCCAACAGCCATGACTTGAGTTGTTGAGAAAAAGAGCCAAGTGTGGGCAGCTCTCGTATTTTTGCCCGAATAGTGCTCCAGGTTTGAGAGGCTCGAAAAGAGAATACTGCTTATCCAAAGGTGCTTTTTCTAGATGGGATTACACAGTCACCTCTGGAACTTGCTCTTGTAGCTCTATTATGACTTTAGAGGGAAGTCCAGCGGCACAGGGGAATCTACTGAGCGGTGGGACAGGTGTGGGTCCTGCTGCGGTGGGACGGGTGTGGGTCCTGCTGTGGTGGGACAGGTGTGGGTCCTGCTGCGGTGCCGCTCCTCGTTTAAGGGGCGTGGGTGTGTTTTGAAGCGGAGTTTGTTCGTATGAGTGATATCGCCGCACACCCGGAGCTCGTGTGCTGGGGTCGTGCGTGTTCTGCCCGGGCTCGGTTCGGTTGCGCTCGCGCTGGGCGTGTCGCGCTTTAGGGGCGATCCAGGCTTGGGCACGATTCTGAAGTCCTAGTGTGAATTCGCCCCAAATGTTTGATACATGTAGAACGTTTAACTCGTCACGTTGCGTCTGTGCGCAGCGCCTTATTGTGGCTGAAGAAGCACTCGCACAGGTGCGACTGTTTTATTTTCCTCCTTCGCACGCCGAAATATTTACTCGCAAATGCGAGTAAAATGGGTGCACTGTAGAGCCTGTGAACTATTTCCTTCAAACTGTGAATTATTTTCTTGTGTTAATATTAAGGAATGATTGAAGGAAACACATAGGTGCTTTGATTCTATTTTAACTTGAACATATGGACCCCATGACAAATGGAGTTTAACCTGTTGACCTTGTGACCCTTGAAGTGGGCTATTCAAAGAAGTGAGATGGCTCTGTAAAGACTTGTATGTTACCTTATATGGTGAGCTAGAAGCTTAACATATAGGATCTATACATAAACAACAAGGATAGAATAGCAGCTGCATGCATCAACAGGTGGGATAAGGTTTGATTTTATCTATAAAAGAGGTCTCGCAGAAGGAGGCCCTTCAGAGACGAGGAGGGAAGACCCACCATAAAGGCCTGTATCCTGTTGTAGCCCGAATAAAGATCTTATTGAAACTGCTCCACACCTTCTACGTTTTTGTTCTGAGGTGTCTTAAAGAACCAGAAGCTTACAAGCCCTGCAGACGACATGAAGAAATAACTGTTCTAAGCACTTTGAAATCTTCATTCTTTGGATTAAGTCTTGTGACGGCATTTTTAGAGGAAAAAGGATCAGATTCACAGTTTTTTATTGCAATAAATCTGGTACGTGAGATTTACATGGTGAAAATATCGTACAGAGAGATTTGGATATCGCTCCATCCCTAATGACAATAAATGTTGTACCAAATGACTGGTCAAAGCATTTTAGAATGTCAGTCTTGTTATTCTGTAGAATATCGTAATATCGTGAGCTTTCACTATATCACAATAAATATCGTACTGTGAGGTTCATAACGTGACTATATCGTATCGTGAGACTTGGATATCGTTACGCCGCTACATGTTCCTCACGAATGGGCCGAGTGCAGAACAGTTTTCCTTAACCACGCACTAGTTTCATAATTTTATTATTACCAAACACCATAAACCGAGAGTGTCCCAGGTTTTTAATTGCAAAAACCTGCTTACTTTAATTTAATCATTTGTCCCTCTGACCCAGAATGCGCCTGAGGGGGGCTGTACGGTGTCCGGGCGGGCACGGGAGAAACGCGCTGCAGAAATGGAGGGCGTCACGGTGGGGCAGGTTTTTGACGCCGAGTGCATCCTGAGCAAACGGCCGCGAAAGGTACGACCCGAGCCCGCAAACACGACCCGCTCCCCCGCACCCGGACCTCCACACCCCGCCCCGGCTAACGCTCTGCTCTCTGTCCGCAGGGGAAGTTCGAATACCTGGTCAAATGGAGGGGATGGTCGTCCAAGTGAGTGCTAGCTCTGGATGTAGCATTAGCGTTAGCCTTTAGCATTAGCCTCGGAACATCAAAACAAACAAAAATCAGCGCGTGTTCCTCTGATTCTTCTGTTTTTAAGGCGGTTTTCTTTCAGCAGTCACATCTGATTATTCAAAAGGCACGAGCAAATGTAAATGTATGTTAAAAAGTTGACGTAAAATTTAAATTATTTCCATATGTTTGACTGATGCTGCAGCACAACACATCAGACCGTGCACATCCATACAGCTCACCACCATCTGAGCCGATTTTTCCCGAGCATCACGTAAAAAAATTAATATACGTAAACTTCAAAAAGGGAAAATTTCTGCTAAATGCTTATTAAGAATGCTCGTGTTGGGGCCAAGGTTTATTCTGTTTCACTTCTTTATTCATAAATTGATTTAATACAGTTTTATAAAATGCGAGTTTAGTGTCAAGTGTGAATGAATGCATGAATGTTTATTCGGACACTAATGCACAAAACATGCATAGAAAACGTTTCACTTCATTTATTGGTTTATTAGGACAGTGTACAATTACATTAAGCACAGTGGCAGAGATGTTTGTACCAGATTGACATAAATGCATAAATATAATGCAAAAATAAGTACTTGATACTAGTACTGATACTTAAGATAGGGACCAGGACAGTCCCAGTTTTAACCCTGTGTCCCCTGTCCCGGCAGATTTACCCAAAACCAATGATTTGTCCCAATTTTATACAAGAAATGTCCCACGTGTCCCTATTTTTAGCCAGTCTGAGTCCTGCTAACAATAAATAGGGGCATACATTGTTATTTGTTTAGGTAAAATACAGAAAAGCTGCTTAAAAATGACTAAAACACAAAGAAAATGTGACTGTACTGACTCATGTTCGTCATGAATGGACCGAGAGCAGAACAGTCTTCCTTAATTACGCACTTATGCACGGGGCGACAGTCGCACAGTTGGTAGAGCGTTTGTCCTGCTGATCTGAAGGTTGGTGGTTTGACTCCCGCTCTCGACATAAAAAAAAATAGGTGAGCAGTCAGATCCACTGACCCACAGGTCACTGGTGTGATTCCAGCTCCCACAAATGAATGCTGTCGTTGTGTCCTTGGGCAAGACACTTAACCCACCTCGCCCCCAGTGTCTGCGTACACTGGTGTGTGAATGTGTGTGTGAATGGGTGACTGGTTCCTTGTTGTAAAGCGCTTTGAGTGTCTTCAAAGGTAGAAAAGCACTATAAAAATGTGGCCATTTACTTTTAATTTTGAAAATCTGGTCACTCCAACTTAAGATGATACAAGTATCCTCTTATTGCCTGATCATTTTTCATATATTTAAGTATAATTCTTCTGCTAATATGTTTTTTCAATAAAACTACATTCAGAACAAGTTGCAAGTGTTGGACATGGATATTTAGTGCTGTTTTAAGTTTAAATTGTTCAGTCTTTTTATTCAAAAGTGAAAGCACTGAATTCATTACAGTAACTCAGAGTGAGGTACTCTGAGCTTTGACCTGTCAGAGTTCTGTGGTTAAATTTACCTTTTTCAATATCAAAACGTTAAACCTGCTGTAGAATTCGAATGGCCCCTGCCCAACATCTGAAACACAAACAGTAGAAGTGCTTCTCCAGTTTTTGAGGAAGTAACAACTTTTTGTGTAATATAGGACCATCAACAGTAAAGTTACATAACGTTTCAGAGGTTCGACCTGCTTCTCAAAGCATCACACTACTCCTGTTGTAGCCACAGCCGCCCCGGGACAGACTGGTTGAAGTGTGGCTGCCAATCTGCCCCAGCGGCCCCTCTGACCCCCACAGACTCCACTCACACCACCAGGGCTGTCAGAAGAACCGGAAATCAGATACTAATCAATACTAAACTAGTTAAAGTGTTGAGTATTATTTGGTTTATTGGTAAATAAGTTTGATTTTTGTAATATTTGTTTTGTTTTCAGACACAACAGTTGGGAGCCGGAGGAGAACATTCTGGACCCAAGACTTTTAGCTGCGTTTCACAAAAGGTTTGACTTAAGTTTGGTTTTAAAATAGATAAAAAATAACTCCTATTTAGTCAAATAAAACTCATGATTGTGTCTGACCTCAGGGAGCAGGAGCGAGAGGAGCTGCTGCAGAAGAAAGGAAAGAGACCCAGAGGACGACCTCGAAAGAATCTGGTGAGAAATAACCCAGATGCCCTCCCACCCTCCTGTATCCCTGTAGTGTTGGACTGAGATGGGGGCAGGTCAGATGTGTCTAATCTGTGAATCTGCAGATGTTGTGGTGTCGCTGTGTAAATCCAACGAGGGATTTCAGATGAAAATATCAAGAGAATGAAACCAAACACTTGCCACATGAGAGCTTTAATTCCAAATAAAAATTGTTTAATTCTGAATAAAAATTAATTCCACTTTAAAAACGACCATGTAAACACTTAATTTCTAATGAAAATGAGTATTTGGAATTAAAGTTTTCCAAAGTAAGTGGATGGTTTATTCTGATTTTAAAGCTGAATGAATTTCTTCCTGGATCCTGTAAACGTTTCTTCTTCTTCAAAATAATCCCGGTGGTTGGTGCTCGTTGGCTCGTCCTTCTGACGCGATCCGGACGATCCGGCTCCTCCAGTCGTCTCTTGGGACTTTCCTCCACGTCTCTTTGGATTTGTGAGCGGGATGTGGGAGTGGGCTGAGGTGTGGCAGCCTCAGACTCAGTTTGTCTTCTTCCTCCTTCTCCCACACTCTTCCCTTCTCCTCCTCAGCTCACAGACGGAAAGCCTGAGGAGAGAATTCTCCAGCTGCTGCTTCATTATCATCAGAACCACTGCGGAAAAAGTTTGGATCGTGTTTGTGTCGGTGGCGAAACGACAAACCGAGATGACAGAAAAGCCGGAGCAGCTGAAGTGTGGGTTTTCTTCCCAAAGACGGAAATACGTTTGTGTCGCTGTCCAATCAGAACCTTCCCCAGACGCTGAGAACGATTAAATAAAGACCATTTAACCTGTTTCCATGGAAACATCAATTCAGAATTATTATTTCCATGTAAACTCCAAGGAGAAGATTTTAATTCCGGACTATTTAATTCCGAACAATTAATTCGTAAGTAAAAAACCTCATGTAAACATTGCCATTGACTCTCTTTTTCCCTCTTTCATCTTGCAGCCTCCCGTGACGCCAGTGCCCTCTGACCCTCACTCCTCTTCCTCTTCGGGCCTCTCTTCCTCCTGTTCTTCTTCAGACGACGAACACCGGCCCAAAAAGTCCTCCAGGTCTCACCGGACTCTCCCCGTCCCCCAAAAACGCCCCCAAATCCTCCTCAAATCCGAGTCCGGTCACCACAAGTCCAAGAAACGCGGCCGCAAGCCCCTCCCCCCCGACCTCAAAGCGCTTCGCCAGAGCAAAACGCCGCGACCGCCGCCCCCGGCCTCCGTCTCGCCGCCCGCTGCCGCTCGCCCGCACAGAGACATGAATGTGAAAAAGCCGCTCCAGCCCGCCAGCTTCACCTACACCGGGATGAGCCGGAGCTCCAGGGAGGACGCCCACACTTCCGCCGCGTCGTTCACCCAGAGCGGAGCCTCCAAATCGGGTTCGGTCAGCAGCATGTGGCCTGGGTCTGCCGGCGGTCGCGGCCTCTCGCTGTCCGCCGCCGCCGCCGCTTCGTCCCCGCACAAAACGAACGCTGTGTCTCAGGGCAAAAGCAAAGAGACGGCGAAGGAGGCGAAGAGGGCGGAGTCGAGCGGGGCATTGAAAATGGCGTTCGGGACGGCGAGCGGCGTGGGGCGGAGTCTCGGAGCGCCACATAAACCGCAAAACAACGGCGCCAAACCGAGCCAGAACCAGGCGCTGAGTTTACGAGCGCTAAACCTACAGGAAAACGCGCAACGTCTACGGAGCGGAGGGAACGCCAAAGACCGACTGTCCTCCGGCGAGCGAAGAGCGGAGCCGAACCGGAGCGTGGCGGAGATGAGCGAGGGCGAGTCGGACGAAGAGGACGACAGCTCCAGCGACTCGGACCACAGCGGGACTCTAGGGGGCGCCGGCGTGACTGCGGCGAACGCGGTGGTGGCGAAAGCGCAGATGCTGTTCCCGGTGGAGGGGAGGCCGAGTCTGGGCGCGCACGTCGACTCGGACTCGGACACGGAGGAGTCGAACTGGAGGCCGTCCCGTAACGTGTTGGAGCACGTGTTTGTCACCGACGTCACCGCCAACTTCATCACCGTCACCGTGAAGGAGTCGCCGACGAGCGTGGGCTTCTTCAACAGCTAAAGGAGCGGGAAAACGGGAAAACATTGAGACATTTCCAGATTTAAACGGGCCATAAACGGGAAAAGCTCCCTGACATTCCAGATCGCTCCGCACAGACGAGCCCAGGGCCACCGTTCTGCTGCAGGTTCAACATGTTTTTAACTTTTAATGCTGTTTTAAAGAGCGGGATTCTGTAAAAGTGACTTTTTAAAAAATCTTTCTACCACGTTCCCCCATCCATGCATGTTTGAGTCATCTAGGGATCTCTCCCAAAACCTACGGAAATCATACTAACATGCGTAAATAAAAATAAATATATTATAATAAAATAAAATTGAATAATAAATAGAAAAGATAAGATAGATAAATAAAAAATAAAAATAAGTCATATTTTAATCATACATAAATCGTACTAACAATACATAAATAAAATAAATAATTAAAAAATTTAATAAAAATAGACTAATAAATAAAAAAGATAAAATTGATTAAAAAAATTAGTAATTAAAAAGTAAAAATAAATCTTAGACTACTAATGCTTTTTTTTATTTTTATTCATCTACTTTTTTAGTTATTAGTCTATTTTTTATTTATTGTATCTATTTTTATATGTTATTCAAATTCATTTTTTTATTTGAATTTGAAAAATAAAAATAGATACAATAAATGTATAAAAATAGACTAATAAATAAAAAAGATAAATAAAAATAGCTAAAAAACATACACTAATCATACTTTATTAATTAAATTTTATTTGTTTTATCTTTTTTATGCATTAGTCTATTTTTTCTATCTTTTTATTTATGTTTATGTATTATTCAAATTCAGTTTTTTATTTGACTTTGAAAAATAAATAAAATAAAAAATTAAATAAGTACATTGAAAAATATATATATTGAAAAATAGACTAATAAAGATAAAAAGATAAAACAGATAAATGAAAGTAAAATAAGTAAATAAAAAGTAAAAAATAACATAAAATATGCTTTTTTTAATCTTATTTTTATTTATCTTTTTTGTTTGTCTATTTTTTATTAATTCTATCTCTTTTTATTTAATTTATTTTTATATATTATTCAAATTCAGTGTTTTTTTTAATCAAATTTGAAAAATAAATAAAAATAGATACAATAAAAAAAATAAAGACTAATACATAAAAAAGAAAAAATAAGTAACTCAAAAATGAAAATAAATCACACGACAATTCTCCATAGATGCACAAAAACAAAAAATAACAAAGGGAACACAGAAACCCCCTCTTTAAAGCAGCACTGTGTCACTTTTCTGGCGACTTCTTTACCTGAATGTTCCGCGGTACGACTTTAAACTTCATGCAGGTCACGGCGCAAAGCCAAGTTATGTGTCAGATCTGCGGTGAGGCGACAATATCTTTAGCAATAAAATCACCCATTTAAGCTCCTGGTATAGTCCTAGTTTAGTCCTAGTTTAGTCCTGGTTTAGGCCTGGTTTAGGCCTGGTTTAGTCCTGGTTTAGTCCTGGTTTAGGCCTGGTTTAGGCCTGGTTTAGTTCTGGTTTAGTCCTGGTTTAGTCCTGGTTTAGGCCTGATTTAGTCCTGGTTTAGACCTGGTTTAGACCTGGTTTAGTCCTGATTTAGTTCTGATTTAGTCTTGATTTAGTCCTGATTTAGTCCTGGTTTAGTCCTGGTTTAGTCCTGATTTAGTCCTGGTTTAGTCCTGATTTAGTCCTGGTTTAGTCCTGGTTTAGTCCTGATTTAGTCCTGATTTAGTCCCGATTTAGTCCCGGTTTAGTCCTGGTTTAGTCCCGGTTTAGTCCCGGTTTAGTCCCGGTTTAGTCCCGGTTTAGTCCCGGTTTAGTCCCGGTTTAGACCTGGCTTAGACCTGGTTTAGACCTGGTTTAGTCCCGGTTTAGTCCCGGTTTAGGCCCGGTTTAGGCCTGGTTTAGTCCTGGTTTAGACTTGGTTTAGACTTGGTTTAGACCTGGTTTAGACCTGGTTTAGACCTGGTTCAGTCCTGATTCAGTCCTAGTTCAGTCCTGGTTTATTCCTGATTTAGTCCTGGTTTAGTTCTGGTTTAGTCCTGATTTAGTCCTGGTTTAGTCCTGGTTTAGTCCTGGTTTAGTCCTGATTTAGTCCTGATTTAGTCCTGATTTAGTCCTGGTTTAGTCCTGATTTAGTCCTGATTTAGTCCTGATTTAGTCCCGGTTTAGTCCCGGTTTAGTCCCGTTTTAGTCCCGATTTAGTCCCGGTTTAGTCCCGGTTCAGTCCCGGTTTAGTCCTGGCTTAGACCTGGTTTAGTCCCGGTTTAGTCCCGGTTTAGTCCCGGTTTAGTCCCGGTTTAGTCCCGGTTTAGTCCCGGTTTAGACCTGGTTCAGTCGCCCGTTTAAAGCTGTAAAGTGGAACATTCCGGGCAAAGTACTGAGGTTAGTTGGTAAAAACTTGGACCCGTGGTGGAGCCGCACGGGGCAGGACGGGCGAAGTGTCCCGGGGCCTGAGCCGGCGAGCTCGTGGTGAGGGGGCGAGAGCGGCGCAGCAGACGGTGGCCCCGCTCACACCAGCCGCCCACGGACCTGACTCCACTCAAGTGATTGTAGCTTTTTCGACACGTTTTTATTCGATTTTTCTGTAAATCTCTGTAAATACGAACTCGTGTTTATAACCGACTGAAGCGCGTTTCCAAAAGTGTCTCGAAAACGACAGAATCTTTACAAATCTGCGCTCGTTTTTGATCTCAGTGCTTTTATTTATTTTATTGTAATGTTATTTTGCCTGCTTTTATCGAAGTGTCTTTATCTCGTGTTTTAGTCCTGGTTTAGACCTGGTTTAGCCCTGGTTTAGACCTGGTTTAGTCCTGGTTTAGACCTGGTTTAGTCCTGGTTTAGTTCTGGTTTAGTCCTGGTTTAGATCTGGTTTAGTCCCGGTTTAGACCTGGTTTAGTCCTGGTTTAGATCTGGTTTAGATCTGGTTTAGTCCCGGTTTAGTCCCGGTTTAGACCTGGTTTAGACCTGGTTTAGTCCTGGTTTAGACCTGGTTTAGACCTGGTTTAGTCCTGGTTTTGTCCTGGTTTAGACCTGGTTTAGACCTGGTTTAGTTCTGGTTTAGACCCAGTTTAGTCCTGGTTTAGTCCGGATTTAGACCTTGTTTCGTCCTGGTTTAGACCTGGTTTCGTCCTGGTTTAGACCTGGTTTAGACCTGGTTTAGTCCTGGTTTCGTCCTGGTTTCGTCCTGGTTTCGTCCTGGTTTAGACCTGGTTTAGTCCTGGTTTAGTCCTGGTTTCGTCCTGGTTTCGTCCTGGTTTTGTCCTGGTTTAGTCCTGGTTTAGACCTGGTTTAGTCCTGGTTTCGTCCTGGTTTAGACCTGGTTTCGTCCTGGTTTAGACCTGGTCTAGACCTGGTTTAGACCTGGTTTAGACCTGGTTTAGTCCTGGTTTCGTCCTGGTTTCGTCCTGGTTTCGTCCTGGTTTAGACCTGGTTTAGTCCTGGTTTCGTCCTGGTTTAGACCTGGTTTCGTCCTGGTTTTGTCCTGGTTTAGTCCTGGTTTAGTCCTGGTTTCGTCCTGGTTTTGTCCTGGTTTAGACCTGGTTTTGTCCTGGTTTCGTCCTGGTCTAGACCTGGTTTAGACCTGGTTTAGACCTGGTTTAGTCCTGGTTTAGACCTGGTTTAGACCTGGTTTCGTCCTGGTTTCGTCCTGGTTTAGACCTGGTTTAGACCTGGTTTAGACCTGGTTTAGACCTGGTTTAGTCCTGGTTTAGACCTGGTTTAGACCTGGTTTAGACCTGGTTTAGACCTGGTTTAGTCCTTTGTTCATCTCAAACCTTCTCGTCTCGTCTAATCCTCCACATGTTAAAATCCTTCTGCTTTTCTTGAATTGTTCTGTCGCCTTAAACACTTTTAATTTTCAAATAATTTCTCTCAAATTCTGCCTTATTTTTGTCTTATTTTATTAAAATGTCAGATCCCGTAATTTGAATGAAGATTTTGTGCCTCTGTTCTTCATTTCTCTTCATAAAAACTCAAATGTCTGAACTGTCGCTTTGTCTCGTCATAATGTTTTTCCCTCTTTTGTTTCCTGGAGTCTTTGCGCCCCCTGCTGCCCTGATCCTGTAATCGTAATAATGACCTGTTATTTTATTTATACAAATGTAAAATGTAAATATGTTTTTGTGAATCGTTTCCTGGTGCTGTTTTTGACTGCAGCCTGTGCCTCAAATACACAATAAACTACAGTCAGAACTTCAGTCTGTAGACCTGGTTTAGTCCTGGTTTAGTCCTGGTTTAAACCTGGTTTAGTCCTGGTTTAGACCTGGTTTAGTCCTGGTTTAGTCCTGGTTTAGTCCTGGTTTAGACCTGGTTTAGTCCTGGTTTAGTCCTGGTTTAGACCTGGTTTAGTCCTGGTTGAGTCCTGGTTTAGACCTGGTTTAGACCTGGTTGAGTCCTGCTTTAGTCCTGGTGTAGACCTGGTTTAGTCCAGGTTTAGACCTGGTTTAGTCCTGGTTTAGACCTGGTTTAGACCTGGTTTAGTCCTGGTTTAGACCTGGTTTAGTCCTGGTTTAAACCTGGTTTAGTCCTGGTTTAGTCCTGGTTTAAACCTGGTTTAGTCCTGGTTTAAACCTGGTTTAGTCCTGGTTTAGACCTGGTTTAGTCCTGGTTTAATCCTGGTTTAGTCCTGGTTTAGTCCTGGTTTAAACCTGGTTTAGTCCTGGTTTAGACCTGGTTTAGTCCTGGTTTAGTCCTGGTTTAGACCTGGTTTAGTCCTGGTTTAGTCCTGGTTGAGTCCTGGTTTAGACCTGGTTTAGACCTGGTTGAGTCCTGCTTTAGTCCTGGTGTAGACCTGGTTTAGTCCAGGTTTAGACCTGGTTTAGTCCTGGTTTAGACCTGGTTTAGACCTGGTTTAGTCCTGGTTTAGACCTGGTTTAGTCCTGGTTTAAACCTGGTTTAGTCCTGGTTTAGTCCTGGTTTAGACCTGGTTTAGTCCTGGTTTAGTCCTGGTTTAGACCTGGTTTAGTCCTGGTTGAGTCCTGGTTTAGACCTGGTTTAGACCTGGTTTAGTCCTGGTTGAGTCCTGGTTTCTTCCTGGTGTAGACCTGGTTTAGTCCTGGTTTAGTCCAGGTTTAGACCTGGTTTAGTCCTGGTTTAGTCCCCGTTTAGTCCCAGTTTAGTCCCGGTTTAGTCCTGGTTTAGTCCCCGTTTAGTCCTGGTTTAGTCCTGGTTTAGTCCCCGTTTAGTCCCGGTTTAGTCCCCGTTTAGTCCTGGTTTAGTCCCCGTTTAGTCCTGGTTTAGTCCTGGTTTAGACCTGGTATAGACCTGGTTTAGACCTGGTTCAGTCCTGGTTTAGACCTGGTTCAGACCTGGTTTAGTCCTGGTCTAGTCCTGGTTTAGACCTGGTGTAGTCCTGGTTTAGACCTGGTTTAGTCTTGGTTTAGTCTTGGTTTAGGCCTGGTTTAGACCTGGTTGAGTCCTGGTTGAGTCCTGGTGTAGACCTGGTTTAGTCCTGGTTTTGTCCAGGTTTAGACCTGGTTTAGTCCTGGTTTAGACCTGGTTTAGTCCTGGTTTAGACCTGGTTTAGTCCTGGTTTAGACCTGGTTCAGACCTGGTTTAGTCCTGGTCTAGTCCTGGTTTAGACCTGGTGTAGTCCTGGTTTAGACCTGGTTTAGTCTTGGTTTAGACCTGGTTTAGTCCTGGTTTAGACCTGGCTTAGTCCTGGTTTAGTCCTGGTTTAGACCTGGTTTAGTCCAGGTTTAGTCCTGGTTTAGTCCTGGTTTAGACCTGGTTTAGTCCTGGTTTAGACCTGGCTTAGTCCTGGTTTAGTCCTGGTTTAGACCTGGTTTAGTCCAGGTTTAGTCCTGGTTTAGACCTGGTTTAGACCTGGTTTAGTCCTGGTTTAGACCTGGTTTAGTCCTGGTTTAGACCTGGTTCAGACCTGGTTTAGTCCTGGTCTAGTCCTGGTTTAGTCCTGGTTTAGTCCTGGTTTAGTACTGGTTTAGACCTGGTTTAGTCCCGGTTTAGTCCTGGTTTAGACCTGGTTTAGTCCTGGTTTAGACCACCTGGTTTAGTCCTGGTTTAGACCTGGTTTAGTAGTGGTTTAGTCCTGGTTTAGACCTGGTTTAGTCCTGGTTTAGACCTGGTTTAGTAGTGGTTTAGTCCTGGTTTAGACCTGGTTTAGACCTGGTTTAGTCCTGGTTTAGACCTGGGTTAGTCCTGGTTTAGACCTGGTTTAGTACTGGTTTAGTCCTGGTTTTGTCTGGGTTTAGACCTGGTTTAGTCCTGGTTTAGACCTGGTTTAGTCCTGGTTTAGACCTGGTTTAGTAGTGGTTTAGTCCTGGTTTAGACCTAGTTTAGACCTGGTTTAGTCCTGGTTTAGACCTGGTTTAGTCCTGGTTTAGACCACCTGGTTTAGTCCTGGTTTAGACCTGTTTTAGTAGTGGTTTAGTCCTGGTTTAGACCTGGTTTAGTCCTGTTTTAGACCTGGTTTAGACCTGGTTTAGTCCTGGTTTAGACCTGGTTTAGTACTGGTTTAGTCCTGGTTTTGTCTGGGTTTAGACCTGGTTTAGTCCTGGTTTAGACCTGGTTTAGTCCTGGTTTAGTAGTGGTTTAGTCCTGGTTTAGTCCTGGTTTAGTCCTGGTTTAGACCTGGTTTAGACCTGGTTTAGTCCTGGTTTAGACCTGGTTTAGACCTGGTTTAGTACTGGTTTAGTCCTGGTTTTGTCTGGGTTTAGACCTGGTTTAGTCCTGGTTTAGTCCTGGTTTAGACCTGGTTTAGTACTGGTTTAGACCTGGTTTAGTACTGGTTTAGTCCTGGTTTACACCTGGTTTAGACCTGGTTTAGTCCTGGTTTAGACCTGGTTTAGTCCTGGTTTAGTCCTGGTTTAGACCTGGTTTAGTACTGGTTTAGACCTGGTTTAGTCCTGGTTTAGTCCTGGTTTAGGCCTGGTTTAGACCTGGTTTAGTCCAGGTTTAGACCTGGCTTAGTCCTGGTTTAGTCCTGGTTTAGACCTGGTTTAGTCCAGGTTTAGTCCTGGTTTAGACCTGGTTTAGACCTGGTTTAGTCCTGGTTTAGACCTGGCTTAGTCCTGGTTTAGTCCTGGTTTAGACCTGGTTTAGTCCAGGTTTAGTCCTGGTTTAGACCTGGTTTAGACCTGGTTTAGTCCTGGTTTAGACTTGGTTTAGTCCTGGTTTAGACCTGGTTCAGACCTGGTTTAGTCCTGGTCTAGTCCTGGTTTAGTCCTGGTTTAGTACTGGTTTAGTCCCAGTTTAGACCTGGTTTAGTCCCGGTTTAGTCCTGGTTTAGACCTGGTTTAGTCCTGGTTTAGACCACCTGGTTTAGTCCTGGTTTAGACCTGGTTTAGTAGTGGTTTAGTCCTGGTTTAGACCTGGTTTAGTCCTGGTTTAGACCTGGTTTAGTAGTGGTTTAGTCCTGGTTTAGACCTGGTTTAGACCTGGTTTAGTCCTGGTTTAGACCTGGGTTAGTCCTGGTTTAGACCTGGTTTAGTACTGGTTTATTCCTGGTTTTGTCTGGGTTTAGACCTGGTTTAGTCCTGGTTTAGACCTGGTTTAGTCCTGGTTTAGACCTGGTTTAGTAGTGGTTTAGTCCTGGTTTAGACCTAGTTTAGACCTGGTTTAGTCCTGGTTTAGACCTGGTTTAGTCCTGGTTTAGACCACCTGGTTTAGTCCTGGTTTAGACCTGGTTTAGTAGTGGTTTAGTCCTGGTTTAGACCTGATTTAGTCCTGTTTTAGACCTGGTTTAGTAGTGGTTTAGTCCTGGTTTAGACCTGGTTTAGACCTGGTTTAGTCCTGGTTTAGACCTGGTTTAGTCCTGGTTTAGACCTGGTTTAGTACTGGTTTAGTCCTGGTTTTGTCTGGGTTTAGACCTGGTTTAGTCCTGGTTTAGACCTGGTTTAGTCCTGGTTTAGTAGTGGTTTAGTCCTGGTTTAGTCCTGGTTTAGACCTGGTTTAGACCTGGTTTAGTCCTGGTTTAGACCTGGTTTAGACCTGGTTTAGTACTGGTTTAGTCCTGGTTTTGTCTGGGTTTAGACCTGGTTTAGTCCTGGTTTAGTCCTGGTTTAGACCTGGTTTAGTACTGGTTTAGACCTGGTTTAGTACTGGTTTAGTCCTGGTTTACACCTGGTTTAGACCTGGTTTAGTCCTGGTTTAGACCTGGTTTAGTCCTGGTTTAGTCCTGGTTTAGACCTGGTTTAGTACTGGTTTAGACCTGGTTTATTCCTGGTTTAGTCCTGGTTTAGGCCTGGTTTAGACCTGGTTTAGTCCAGGTTTAGACCTGGTTTAGTACTGGTTCAGTCCTGGTTTAGACCTGGTTTTGTACTGGTTTAGTACTGGTTTAGTCCTGGTTTAGTCCTGGTTTACTCCAGGTTTAGACCTGGTTTAGTCCTGGTTTAGACCTGGTTTAGTAGTGGTTTAGTCCTGGTTTAGACCTGGTTTAGACCTGGTTTAGTCCTGGTTTAGTCCTGGTTTAGACCTGGTTTTTTCCAGGTTTAGTCCTGGTTTAGACCTAGTTTAGTCCTGGTTTGGACCTGGTATAGACCTGGTTTAGTCCTGGTTTAGACCTGGTTTCGATCTGGTTTAGACCTGGTTTAGTCCTGGTTCAGACTTGGTTTAGTCCTGCTTTAGTCCTGGTCTAGACCTGGTTTAGTCCTGGTTTCGTCCTGGTTTAATCCTGATTTAGTCCTGGTTTAGTCCTGGTTTAGTCCTGGTTTAGACCTGGTTTAGTCCTGGTTTAGTCCTGGTTTAGTCTTGGTTTAGTCTTGGTTTAGACCTCGTTTAGACCTGGTTTAGACCTGGTTTAGTCCTGGTTTTGTCCTGGTTTAATCCTGATTTAGTCCTGGTTTAGTCCTGGTTCAGTCCTGGTTTAGTCCTGGTTAATCCTGGTTTAGACCTGGTTTAGTCCTGGTTTAGACCTGGTTTGGTCCTGGTTTAGTCCTGGTTTAGACCTGGTTTAGACCTGGTTTGGTCCTGGTTTAGTCCTGGTTTAGACCTGGTTTGGTCCTGGTTCAGACCTGGTTTGGTCCTGGTTTAGACCTGGTTTAGACCTGGTTTAGACCTGGTTTAGTCCTGGTTTATTCCTGGTTTTGTACTGGTTTTGTCCTGGTTTAGTCCTGGTTTAGTCCTGGTTTAGTGCTGGTTTAGACCTGGTTTAGTCCTGGTTTAGCCCTGGTTTAGTCCTGGTTTAGACCTGGTTTAGTAGTGGTTTAGTCCTGGTTTAGACCTGGTTTAGACCTGGTTTAGTCCTGGTTTAGACCTGGTTTAGACCTAATTTAGTCCTGGTTTAGACCTGGTTTAGTAGTGGTTTAGTCCTGGTTTAGACCTGGTTTAGTCCTGGTTTAGACCTGGTTTAGTCCTGGTTTAGACCTGGTTTAGTACTGGTTTAGTCCTGGTTTTGTCCGGGTTTAGACCTGGTTTAGTCCTGGTTTAGTCCTGGTTTAGTCCTGGTTTAGACCTGGTTTAGTACTGGTTTAGACCTGGTTTAGTACTGGTTTAGTCCTGGTTTAGTCCTGGTTTAGACCTGGTTTAGTCCTGGTTTAGACCTGGTTTACTCCTGGTTTAGTCCTGGTTTAGTCCTGGTTTAGTCCTGGTTTAGACCTGGCTTATTCCTGGTTTAGTCCTGGTTTAGACCTGGTTTAGTCCTGGTTTAGTCCTGGTTTGGACCTGGTTTAGACCTGGTTTAGTCCTGGTTTAGTCTTGGTTTAGACCTGGTTTAGTCCTGGTTTAGTCCTGGTTTAGACCTGGTTTCGACCTGGTTTAGTCTTGGTTTAGACCTGGTTTATTCCTGTTTTAGACCTGGTTTAGACCTGGTTTAGACCTGGTTTAGTCCTGGTTTAGTCCTGGTTTAGACCTGGTTTAGACCTGGTTTAGTGCTGGTTTAGTCCTGGTTTAGACCTGGTTTCGACCTGGTTTAGTCTTGGTTTAGACCTGGTTTAGACCTGGTTTAGACCTGGTTTAGTCCTGGTTTAGTCCTGGTTTAGTCCTGGTTTAGACCTGGTTTAGACCTGGTTTAGACCTGGTTTAGTCCTGGTTTAGTCCTGGTTTTGTCCTGGTTTAATCCTGGTTTAGACCTGGTTTAGTCCTGGTTTAGAACTGGTTTAGACCTGGTTTAAACCTGGTTTAGTCCTGGTTTAGTCCTTGTTTAGTGCTGGTTTAGACCTGGTTTAGTCCTGGTTTAGTCCTGCTTTAGACCTGGTTTAGACCTGGTTTAGTCCTGGTTTAGTCCTGGTTTAGTCCTGGTTTAGACCTGGTTTAGACCTGGTTTAGTCCTGGTTTAGACCTGGTTTAGTCCTGGTTTAGTCCTGGTTTAGACCTGGTTTAGACCTGGTTTAGTCCTGGTTTAGACCTTGTTTAGACCTGGTTTAGTCCTGGTTTAGTCCTGGTTTAGTCGTGGTTTAGTCCTGGTTTAGACCTGGTTTAGTCCTGGTTTAGTCCTGGTTTAGACCTGGTTTAGTCCTGGTTTAGACCTGGTTTAGTCCTGGTTTAGACCTGGTTTAGTCGTGGTTTAGTCCTGGTTTAGTCCTGGTTTAGTCCTGGTTTAGACCTGGTTTAGTCCTGGTTCAGTCCTGGTTTAGTCCTGGTTTAGTCCTGGTTTAGACCTGGTTTAGACCTGGTTTAGACCTGGTTTAAACCTGGTTTAGTCCTGGTTTAGTCCTGGTTTAGTTCTGGTTTAGCCCTGGTTTAGTCCTGGTTTAGACCTGGTTTAGTCCTGGTTTAGTCCGGGTTTAGTTCTGGTTTAGTCCTGGTTTAGACCTGGTTTAGACCTGGTTTAGACCTGGTTTAGTCCTGGTTTAGTCCTGGTTTTAGTCCTTGTTTAGACCTGGTTTTAGTCCTGGTTTAGTTCTGGTTTTAGTCCTGGTTTTGACCTGGGTTAGTCATGGTTTAGACCTTGTTTAGACCTGGTTTAGTCCTGGTTTAGTCCTGGTATAGTACTGTTTTAGTCCTGGTTTAGACCTGGTTTAGTTCTGGTTTAGTCCTGGTTTAGACCTGGTTTAGTCCTGGTTTAGACCTGGTTTAGTCCTGGTTTTAGACCTGGTTTAGTAGTGGTTTAGTCCTGGTTTAGACCTGGTTTAGAGCTGGTTTAGTCCTGGTTCAGACCTGGTTTAGTTCTGGTTTAGACCTGGTTTAGTAGTGGTTTTAGTCCTGGTTTAGACCTGGTTTAGACCTGGTTTAGTCCTGGTTTAGACATGGTTTAGTCCTGGTTTTAGACCTGGTTTAGTACTGGTTTAGTCCTGGTTTTGTCCGGGTTTAGACCTGGTTTAGTTCTGGTTTAGTCCTGGTTTAGACCTGGTTTAGTACTGCTTTAGACCTGGTTTAGTACTGGTTTAGTCCTGGTTTTAGTCCTGGTTTAGTCCTGGTTTAGACCTGGTTTTTTTCTGGTTTTAGTCCTGGTTTAGTCCTGGTTTAGACCTGGCTTAGTCCTGGTTTAGTCCTGGTTTAGTCCTGGTTTAGTCCTGGTTTAGTCCTGGTTTAGACCTGGTTTAGTCCTGGTTTAGTCTTGGTTTTAGACCTGGTTTAGTCCAGGTTAAGTCCTGGTTTAGACCTGGTTTCGAGCTGGTTTAGTCTTGGTTTTAGACCTGGTTTATTCCTGGTTTAGTCTTGGTTCTTTAGACCTGGTTTAGTCCTGGTTTAGTCCTGGTTTAGACCTGGTTTACACCTGGTTTAGTCCTGGTTTAGTCCTGGTTTAGACCTGGTTTACACCTGGTTTAGTCCTGGTTTTAGACCTGGTTTTAGACCTGGGTTTAGACCTGGTTTAGACCTGGTTTAGTCCTGGTTTAGTCCTGGTTTAGACCTGGTTTAGACCTGGTTTAGACCTGGTTTAGTCCTGGTTTAGTCCTGGTTTAGTCCTGGTTTAGACCTGGTTTAGTCCTGGTTTAGTCCTGGTTTAGACCTGGTTTAGACCTGGTTTAGTCCTGGTTTAGACCTTGTTTAGACCTGGTTTAGTCCTGGTTTAGTCCTGGTTTAGTACTGGTTTAGTCCTGGTTTAGACCTGGTTTAGTCCTGGTTTAGTCCTGGTTTAGACCTGGTTTAGTCCTGGTTTAGACCTGGTTTAGTAGTGGTTTAGTCCTGGTTTAGACCTGGTTTAGACCTGGTTTAGTCCTGGTTTAGACCTTGTTTAGACCTGGTTTAGTCCTGGTTTAGTCCTGGTTTAGTCGTGGTTTAGTCCTGGTTTAGACCTGGTTTAGTCCTGGTTTAGTCCTGGTTTAGACCTGGTTTAGTCCTGGTTTAGACCTGGTTTAGTCCTGGTTTAGACCTGGTTTAGTCGTGGTTTAGTCCTGGTTTAGTCCTGGTTTAGTCCTGGTTTAGACCTGGTTTAGTCCTGGTTCAGTCCTGGTTTAGTCCTGGTTTAGTCCTGGTTTAGACCTGGTTTAGACCTGGTTTAGACCTGGTTTAAACCTGGTTTAGTCCTGGTTTAGTCCTGGTTTAGTGCTGGTTTAGACCTGGTTTAGTCCTGGTTTAGTCCTGCTTTAGACCTGGTTTAGACCTGGTTTAGTCCTGGTTTAGTCCTGGTTTAGTCCTGGTTTAGACCTGGTTTAGACCTGGTTTAGTCCTGGTTTAGTCCTGGTTTAGTCCTGGTTTAGACCTGGTTTAGTCCTGGTTTAGTCCTGGTTTAGACCTGGTTTAGACCTGGTTTAGTCCTGGTTTAGACCTTGTTTAGACCTGGTTTAGTCCTGGTTTAGTCCTGGTATAGTACTGTTTTAGTCCTGGTTTAGACCTGGTTTAGTTCTGGTTTAGTCCTGGTTTAGACCTGGTTTAGTCCTGGTTTAGACCTGGTTTAGTCCTGGTTTAGACCTGGTTTAGTAGTGGTTTAGTCCTGGTTTAGACCTGGTTTAGAGCTGGTTTAGTCCTGGTTCAGACCTGGTTTAGTTCTGGTTTAGACCTGGTTTAGTAGTGGTTTAGTCCTGGTTTAGACCTGGTTTAGACCTGGTTTAGTCCTGGTTTAGACCTGGTTTAGTCCTGGTTTAGACCTGGTTTAGTACTGGTTTAGTCCTGGTTTTGTCCGGGTTTAGACCTGGTTTAGTCCTGGTTTAGTCCTTGGTTTAGACCTGGTTTAGTACTGCTTTAGACCTGGTTTAGTACTGGTTTAGTCCTGGTTTTAGACCTGGTTTAGTCCTGGTTTTAGACCTGGTTTACTCCTGGTTTAGTCCTGGTTTAGTCCTGGTTTAGACCTGGCTTAGTCCTGGTTTTAGTCCTGGTTTTAGACCTGGTTTAGTCCTGGTTTAGTCATGGTTTGGACCTGGTTTAGACCTGGTTTTAGTCTTGGTTTAGACCTGGTTTAGTCCTGGTTTTAGTCGGGGTTTAGACCTGGTTTGGACCTGGTTTAGTCGTGGTTTAGACCTGGTTTATTCCTGGTTTAGTCGTGGTTTAGACCTGTTTTAGACCTGGTTTAGTCCTGGTTTAGTCCTGGTTTAGACCTGGTTTAGTCCTGGTTTAGACCTGGTTTTAGACCTGGTTTGTCCTGGTTTTAGACCTGCTTTAGTCCTGCTTTAGACCTGGTTTAGACCTGGTTTAGACCTGGTTTAATCCTGGTTTAGTCCTGGTTTAGTCCTGGTTTAGACCTGGTTTAGACCTGGTTTAGTCCTGGTTTTAGTTGTGGTTTAGTCCTGGTTTAGACCTGGTTCAGTCCTGGTTTTAGTCCAGGTTTTAGACCTGCATTAGACCTGTTTTAGACCTGGTTTAGACCTGGTTTAGCCCTGGTTTATCCCTGGTTTAGTCCTGGTTTTAGTACTGGTTTTAGCCCTGGTTTAGACCTGGTTTAGTCCTGGTTTTAGCCCTGGTTTTAGACCTGTTTTAGCCCTGGTTAAGATCTGGTTTAGTCCTGGTTTTAGACCTGTTTTAGCCCTGGTTTAGACCTGGTTTTAGACCTGTTTTAGCCCTGGTTTAGACCTGGTTCAGACCTGGTTTAGTTCTGGTTTTAGACCTGGTTTAGTAGTGGTTTTAGTCCTGGTTTAGACCTGGTTTAGTCCTGGTTTAGACCTGGTTTTAGACCTGGTTTAGACCTGGTTTTAGTACTGGTTTAGTCCTGGTTTTGTCCGGGTTTTAGACCTGGTTTAGTCCTGGTTTAGTCCTGGTTTAGACCTGGTTTAGTACTGCTTTTAGACCTGGTTTTAGTACTGGTTTAGTCCTGGTTTTACTCCTGGTTTAGACCTGGTTTTAGTCCTGGTTTTAGACCTGGTTTACTCCTGGTTTTAGTCCTGGTTTAGTCCTGGTTTAGACCTGGCTTAGTCCTGGTATAGTCATGGTTTAGACCTGGTTTAGTCCTGGTTTTAGTCCTGGTTTGGACCTGGTTTTAGACCTGGTTTAGTCCTGGTTTAGTCTTGGTTTAGACCTGGTTTAGTCCTAGTTTAGTCCTGGTTTAGACCTGGTTTCGACCTGGTTTAGTCTTAGTTTTAGACCTGGTTTATTCCTGGTTTTAGTCTTGGTTTAGACCTGTTTTAGACCTGGTTTAGTCCTGGTTTAGTCCTGGTTTTAGACCTGGTTTAGTCCTGGTTTAGACCTGGTTTAGACCTGGTTTTGTCCTGGTTTAGACCTGGTTTTGTCCTGGTTTAGACCTGGTTTTAGACCTGGTTTAGCCCTGGTTTTAGACCTGGTTTTGTCCTAGTTTAGACCTGGTTTTGTCTGGTTTAGACCTGGTTTTAGACCTGGTTTTAGACCTGGTTTAGTCCTGGTTTAGTCCTGGTTCAGTTTCTGTTCCGTTCTGTTCGGACACGCTGATAAAAGATAAAACCCGAAGAACAGAAAAGAACAAACAATCAAAACCTTGACACGTCTAATCTGTGTTTGATAAAACCACTGTTTCTGTGTCGAGCCTCGACATGAACATAGAACAGAACAAACTCAGGAGAAACTTCAGGGTTCAGGTTCTGGGGCGTTTTCTCCCTCATCAAAGTTTCCCAATCTAAAAAATGAAATGTGTTTGATTATTTAGCTGTATCAGTTATGGGAGAAAAGACTCTAAACAAGTGATTCCCGTCCACAGTTACACCATGTTTACATCTGTTTCCCAGGATTATGGAAACTTAAAGTGGAACTCTGTCCCGTCTGAAGCTACAGTCCGTGTCTGTGATGGGGCAAGTTCTGAACTGAGTGTAGTGATGGGGGCAAGTTCTGAACTAGTGTAGTGATGGGGGCAAGTTCTGAACTAGTGCAGTGATGGGGGCAAGTTCTGAACTAGTGTAGTGATGGGGGCAAGTTCTGAACTAGTGTAGTGATGAGGGCAAGTTCTGAACGAGTGCAGTGATAGGGGCAAGATTCTGAACTAGTGCAGTGATGGAGGCAAGTTCTGAACTAGTGCAGTGATGGGGGCAAGTTCTGAACTAGTGTAGTGATGGGGGCAAGTTCTGAACTAGTGTAGTGATGGGGCAAGGTAAGAACTAGTGCAGTGATGGGGCAAGATTCTGAACTAGTGCAGTGATGAGGGGCAAGTTCTGAACTAGTGCAGTGATGAGGGCAGAGTTCTGAACTAATGGAGTGATGGGGGCAAGTTCTGAACTAGTGCAGTGATGAGGCAAGTTCTGGAACTAGTGTAGTGATGTGGGCAAGTTCTGAACTAGTGTAGTGATGGGGGCAAGTTCTGAACTAGTGTAGTGATGGGGGCAAGTTCTGAACTAGTGCAGTGATGGGGGCAAGTTCTGAACTAGTGTAGAGATGGGGGCAAGTTCTGAACTAGTGCAGTGATGGGGGCAAGTTCTGAACTAGTGCAGTGATGGGGGCAAGTTCTGAACTAGTGCAGTGATGGGGGCAAGTTCTGAACTAGTGCAGTGATAGGGGCAAGTTCTGAACTAGTGCAGTGATGGGGGCAAGTTCTGAACTAGTGCAGTGATGGGGGCAAGATATCAACAAGGGTACAGATGGGGGCAAGTTCTGAACTAGTGTAGTGATGGGGGCAAGTTCTGAACTAGTGCAGTGATGGGGGCAAGTTCTGAACTAGTGTAGAGATGGGGCAAGTTCTGAACTAGTGTAGTGATGGGGCAAGTTCTGAACTAGTGCAGTGATGAGGGGAAGTTCTGAACTAGTGTAGTGATGGGGGCAAGTTCTGAACTAGTGAGAGATGGGGGGCAAGTTCTGAACTGGTGCAGTGATGGGGGGCAAGTTCTGAACTAGTGCAGTGATGGGGGCAGGATTCTGAACTAGTGCAGTGATGGGGGCAAGATTCTGAACTAGTGCAGTGATAGGGGCAAGTTATGAACTAGTGGAGTTATGAGGGCAAGTTCTGAACTAGTGCAGTGATGAGGGGAAGTTCTGAACTGAGTGTAGTGATGAGGCAAGTTCTGAACTAGTGTAGTGATGGGGCAAGTTCTGAACTAGTGCAGTGATGGGGGCAAGATTCTGAACTGGTGTAGAGATGGGGGGCAAGTTCTGAACTAGTGCAGTGATGGGGGCAAGTTCTGAGACTAGTGCAGTGATGAGGGCAAGTTCTGAACTAGTGCAGTGATGGGGCAAGTTCTGAACTGGTGCAGTGATAGGGGCAGGATTCTGAACTGGGGAAGTGATGGGGCAAGTTCTGAACTGGTGCAGTGATGGGGCAAGTTCTGAACTAGTGTAGTGATGGGGGGCAAGTTCTGAACCAGTGTAGTGATGGGGGCAAGTTCTGAACTAGTGCAGTGATGGGGGCAAGTTCTGAACTAGTGCAGTGATGGGGGCAAATTCTGAACTAGTGCAGTGATGGGGGCAAGATTCTGAACTAGGTGCAGTGATGGGGCAAGTTCTGAACTAGTGTAGAGATGGGGGCAAGTTCTGAACTAGTGCAGTGATGGGGCAAGTTCTGAACTAGTGTAGAGATGGGGGCAAGTTCTGAACTGGTGCAGTGATGGGGCAGGATTCTGAACTAGTGCAGTGATGGGGGCAAGTTCTGAACTGGTGCAGTGATGGGGGCAAGTTCTGAGACTAGTGTAGAGATGGGGGCAAGTTCTGAGACTGGTGCAGTGATGGGGGCAAGTTCTGAACTAGTGCAGTGATGGGGGGCAAGTTCTGAACTGGTGTAGAGATGGGGCAAGTTCTGAACTGAGTGCAGAGATGGGGGCAAGTTCTGAACTGGTGCAGTGATGGGGGCAAGTTCTGAACTAGTGCAGTGATGGGGCAAGTTCTGAACTAGTGTAGTGATGGGGGCAAGATTCTGAACTAGTGCAGTGATAGGGGCAAGTTCTGAACTAGTGCAGTGATGGGAGCAAGTTCTGAACTGGTGTAGTGATGAGGGCAAGTTCTGAACTAGTGTAGTGATGGGGCAAGTTCTGAACTAGTGCAGTGATGGGGGCAAGTTCTGAACTGGTGTAGTGATGGGGGCAAGTTCTGAACTAGTCTAGTGATGGGGGCAAGTTCTGAACTTAGTGTAGTGATGGGGGCAAGTTCTGAACTGGTGTAGAGATGGGGCAAGTTCTGAACTAGTGTTGTGATGGGGGCAAGTTCTGAACTAGTGCAGTGATGGGGGCAAGTTCTGCAGACTAGTGTAGAGATGGGGGCAAGTTCTGAACTAGTGCAGTGATGGGGCAAGATTCTGAACTGAGTGCAGTGATGAGGGGCAAGATTCTGAACTGGTGCAGTGATGGGGGCAAGATTCTGAACTAGTGTAGAAGATGAGGCAAGATTCTGAACTAGGTGTAGAGAGATGAGGGGCAGAGTTCTGTGAACTGAGTGCAGTGATAGGGGGCAGGATTCTGAACTGAAGTGCAGTGATGGGGCCAAGATTCTGCCGAACTAGTGCAGTGATGAGGGGGCAAGATTCTGGCAGACTAGTGTAGAGATGGGGGCAAGAGTTCTAGAACTAAGAAAATTCGCAGTGATAGGGGCAAGTTCTGAACTAGTGCAGTGATGAGGGGCCCAGGAGTTCTGAACGCTAGTGCAGTGATGGGGGCAAGGATTCACAGACTAGTGTAGAGATGGGGCAAGAGTTCACGAGACTGGTGCAGTGATAGAGGCAAGTTCTGAACTAGTGCAGTGATGGGGGCAAGTTCTGAACTGAGTGCAGTGATGAGGCAAGATTTCTGAACTGAGTGGCGAGATGGGGCAAGTTCTGAACTAGTGCGGTGATGGGGGGCAAGTTCTGAACTAGTGCAGTGATGGGGGCAAGTTCTGAACTAGTGCAGTGATGAGGCAAGTTCTGAACTGCAGTGTGATGATGGGCAGTTGCAAGACTGGTGCGGTGATGGGGGCAAGATTCTGCAGACTAGTGTAGTGATGGGGCAGAGTTCTGAACTAGTGTAGAAGATGGGGGGCAAGTTCTGAACTAGTGTAGTGATGGGGGCAAGGTTCTGAACTGAGTGTTATGAGAGATGGGGGCAAGTTCTGAACTGAAGTGCAGTGATGGGGGCAGGATTCTGAGACTAGTGCAGTGATAGAGGGAGCAGAGTTCTGAACTAGTGCAGTGATAGGGGCAAGTTCTGAGACTAGTGCAGTGATGGAGGGCAAGTTCACTGAGACTAGTTGTAGAGATGGGGGGCAAGTTCTGAGACTAGTGTAGAAGATGGGGGCAGAGTTCTACAGACACTAGTGCAGTGATGGGGGCAAGTTTCTGAACTAGTGCAGTGATAGGAGGCAAGTTCCTGAACTGGAGTGCACAGTGATGGGGGCAGAAGATTCTGAACTGGAGTGTGAAGAAGATGAGGGAGCAAGTTCTGAACTAGTTATGCAGTGATGGGGGCAAGTTCTGACGAACTAGGTGCAGTGATGGGGGCAGAGTTCTGAACTAGTGTAGAGATGATGGGGGGGCAAGTTCTCTGAACTGGTGTAGAAGATGAGAGAGGCAAGTTCTGAACTAGTGCAGTGATGAGGGCAAGAGTTCTGAGACTAGTGCAGTGATAGGGAGGCAAGATTCTGCAGACTAGTGTAGTGATGGGGGGCAGAGAGTTCTGAGACTGGTGCAGTGATTAGGAGGAGCAAGATTCTGAACTAGTGCAGTGATAGGGGGCAAGTTCTGAGACTAGTGTAGTGATGAGGGGGCAAGTTCTGAACTAGTGTAGTGATGAGGGGCAAGTTCTGAACTAGTTGTAGTGATGAGGGGCAAGTTCTGGGAGACTGAGTGTTAGTGATGAGGGGCAAGTTCCTGAGACTGAGTCTCACAGTGATGGGGGCAAGATTCTACCGCAGACTAGTGTAGTGATGGGGGCAAGATTCTGAACTAGTGTAGTGATGGGGGGCAGAGTTCTGAACTAGTCTAGTGATGGGGGCAAGTTCTGGAACTAGTGTAGTGATGGGGGCAGAGTTCTGAAGACTAGTCGTCTGTGATGGGGGCAAGTTCCTGAACTAGTGTAGTGATGGGGGCAAGGTTTCCTTGAACTTCCAGGAGTAAAACTGAAGAAGCTTAACTCCACTTTAACCCATCTGACAACAGCCACGCAGTCTGACCAAACCAAACGCTCTGCCTGGTTCACTCAATTAGTGTCTGGAAACGTTAGAAAACAACTTTAGAAGCACCTCCACACTTCCCTCTGCTGATTTCCCACTGCACAAAAGCCCAAAAGACAGGACTAAACCAGGACTAAACTAAACTAAAAAAGACCCGAAGCTGTTTGACTCAAGCGGCGCCAGGAAAGCAACAAGTGAAGATCGGCGACTGGCGGTGAAGAAGAAGAGAAACTGAAAGTTGTTGAAAGAGAAAATGGTTTGAAAGTATTTTTTGTGTTTTTCAAAACTATAATAATTCGCACTGTAGTAAATAAGCGGGATTAGAAAGCGACATCGGCGTCGAGTCTTTTGGGCTTTTGTGCAGTGGGAATCAGCAGAGGAAGTGTAGAGGTGCTTCTAAAGATGTTTTCTAACGTTTCCAGAAGCACTAATGAGTGAACCAGGCAGAAGCGTTTGGTTTGTCAGACTAGTGGCTTTGTTGTCAGATGGAGTTAAAGAAGTGGAGTTAAGCTTCTTCAGTTTTTTACCTGGAAGTTCAGAGCACTTGCCCCCATCACTGCGCTAGTTCAGAGCACTTGCCCCCATCACTACACTAGTTCCAGAACTTGCACCCCATCACTACACTAGTTCAGAACTTTGCCCTATCACTTGCACTAGTTCAGAACTTGCCTATCACTGCACTAGTTCAGAACTTGCCCCTATCACTGCTAGTTCAGAACTTGCCCCCATCACTACACTAGTTCAGGAACTTGCTTTACATCTCTACACTAGT